>JBBPBP010009777.1:10176511-10205412 GCA_037974735.1 Cicer chorassanicum | reverse complement strand
TTGACTAATGTTAAATGTGCACATATTTATATTTTAATTAATTCTAAGTATCTCATATTTTAGTTATTTATACTTGGGATAGTAATAATATTATGTTTGATTTCCTTTATTTTTATATACTTGTTGTAGCATTGCGATTTTATATATTTATTATGATTTAGTAATTAATATAAAGTAGCAATGTTATATTTATTTATTTTGTGATTTTGACTACTCTCTAATGATGGTAGTATTTTAATATGAGTATTTTGAAAAATAAGTATAATTATAGTGACTATTTTGAATATGAAAGTTTCAATTGTTAGTAATATGTATTTTATTTTAAAGGTTAATTTTAATTACTCTAATTTATCATATATTAGTTATGAAATATTAGTAATGTTTTGAAAATTAAATGATATTTGGAGGAGCATTAAAAATGTGAAAAATGAGATTAAGTAACTATTAATTTTGTTTTAGCAAAATAAAAATAATAATAGTAATAAGACAAAAAAGTAAATAAATAGACCAATGTGTTTGACCCATGTGTGAACCCTAATTGTTAACAAAAAAAAAATTGTGATAGACTTCCTCTTCTTCTTGAAAGAACGCAACACATTCATTCTCGCTCTTCTCTAAAATTCATTGCCACCAAATCCTTGCCTTTTGAATCAATCCCAACCTTTATCCCACAAAAATCAACCACTGAATCCATTTTTTGCATCAGTTTTATCAATCGTTGCTCCGTTTCTTCAGAAACAGCTCCGTTTCTTTCCTTGGGCGAGCTGTTTTTGGCCAATCCCGATCACCACGTTTGTCGTTTCAAAAAACTGACATCGTTTTTGGATTCCTCTTGTTGAAACCTATAAGAAGCACTACTCATTTGTATTTTTCGGTGAAGTTGACGTCGGACCCTTACGGCTCTCCGACGAGTCGGTGAGACCTTTTTTGCAGTTTTTCTCTCGTCGTTTTGACTCTATTTTTGTTCCTAAAATTATTATTAATTTAAAATTTATTTTCATGCTCTGCATAACTTATCAGTCACGTCTCGACGATTTTGTGAACTCGCCATTTATTCGGATTCACTCGCTATACGTTGAAGATATGCAATCGCGGTTGATTTTTTTGTTTGAGAAAGCGTCTAAATAAGGTAAGGGGTGAAAGAGCGTTTGAATTCATGAGTATAATATATTGTGAGATGAATGGGAAAACCGTATATCCAAACGATTCATCCGGGGCTTGCTACGTACGGCAATAGCCCTTTGAGTGATAAATTAATTAATGCAAAAATATGGAACTTGTGAGATTAAAATATAGAATAGAAATATTTGTAAGGTGTTGATTGATTTAATTTCTATAAATGTGTGGTATTTGATATTATTGTGATATTGGGTGTCGAAATAATTTTATATATATGTTTGATTAGATGAGTTTATGTGATCTGATAATAAAAGATGGATGTGTTGTGATAATTTTATGTGATGATGATGATGTATGAATAATAATTGTGATTTCATAAATTTGTAATAAGTTTATGTGATGAGTTACGATAGATGATGGTGATGTTCTAAATTTGTGTTTGAGATGACGGTCTTAATGGAGTATCATAGGCCAACGAGGGGAGAAAATAAATATTGAGAATTTGTGAAGTGAAGATTATTTTGTCATCATATAGGTAGGGCCTGACAAACCTAGTGATTCCGGGGAAGTACAACTGAATTGAGCCTGATCGTCGCGGTCTGCTGTTGAGCCTTGAGGCAAGATTGTTAGACCTTGGAGGTATTCGGGTGGGGAATTCCTAGGTGACTTGGAGGTAGCACTCCAAATGTCGGGAGCTACCATGCAACACACGTTTACCTCGACTGTCGCATATATGTGTCTCGGGTTGAGTTGAGGGGATCTATGAGGACATGGCCAATTTGAATTGTCCGTCCACCGGAATGGTGGCATAGTATCATGGCCTCCTAACCAAGTACATCAGAGTTAGAATGGTACCACATTGTGAAGTAGAGTCTAAGCTCATGCATATCATTGCATTTTTGTGTGATTTTTTTGTAGTGATTAATATGTATTGTGTATGATGATAATTTCGTAGATGATTTGATGTTATTGTGAAAGGTATTGATTTCCATTGGTTTTGACTTTATAATGTTATGTTTTTCCTTGAAAAGTGTTTGTCTAATGATACGGTTTATTTATGATTAATTGTGTGTTCTCCTTATTTATATTATACTATTAACACGATTTCAAAACTCACCTCCTTCGTTGTTTGTGTTTGACTGGCTTGACCCTGCGTTTGCGAAATCGCAGTTGTTACAGGTTAATGAATCTTGAAGTTCAAGTTGGGAGGAACCACGCTCTGATAGGTGATACCGGGAATAAGGGTTGAAATTTATATTTTACTTACTTAATTTGAAACGACTTTTTGTATGAAAACCATATAAGTACAAGTTAGTTTTTAGAATTGAATCAAGTAATTATACTTAAATCAAATTTTATGGAGATTGCACTATTTTATAGGAGAAAAAAGTTTAAAGTGTTCCTTTTGATTTTTGAGAAACGTGATATTTTAAATTAATTATCAAAGTTTTTATTCCCTTAAAAAACGTATTTGTTTTACCTTCTGCGAATTAAAGTTAAAAAGTTCTATTATAAATTATTATATATTATTTTGGGGTTTAGGGTGTCACAGAGAAGTTCGTATATGTGCTCTTTTTCAAGTGGTTCTTCATACTCATCTCCAAAAATAGCTTTATCCATGCTTATGATGCGTGAATCGTTGCTGTCCATATTCGTTTTTGCCTGTATGACAAGACACGACCCATATGGAGCAAGGCGTGGCTGACTTATTTTAGGAGCAGCAACTGATTTTCCCCAATCCTATTTTTGAAATTTGTCAGCTTTATCACCCTCCAGCTTTTGAAGTTTGACAGCTTTATTACCCTCCAATTTTTGAAGTTTGTCGGCTTTATTTTTAACACGAACATCCAACTGTGGTGCGGCAGCTGGTTTATTCTGGCAGCTGGTTTGTTGTGCGGATTTTATTCGATTGAATATGAAAAAATGAGGTTAATTAGTTTGTTAGTTTATTGAATCTGAAAAAATGACAAACCTTACAGAATAAATGAGACAAATCTTTTCTGGTGATGTGACTGACTCGTTTTTGGGAATCTTCTTATCATTCTCTTTAGACTTTGTCTGAATCTAAATAAATATGAAATTAAAGTTAACAGCGGGAAAAAAAATCAGCAATTAAATATAATCAATCATAATCATATATCGTGCAATTAAGATGTTTGGGCCATGCCACGTAACTACCTATTGCTTCACCCAAATACTTCATATCTGCATCGTTGTCCGGTATAGGCAACGGTGCATTTGGTTCCAAAGCAATCACCGGTGATACTTTAACATGGCCGACAAGGATCGGTGTGTTGTGCAATACTTCTCCCAAAGTATTGTGCAATGTTCCTTTTCCGACCTTGTGATGAGTAGGGAAGGATAAATACAACACGCAAGGAGAGACACCCTAAATCAATGGTTAATACATAAGTATGTGAAACAATTAGGTTGAATGAATTTCTTATTTTATTAAGTAATTAATTACCTCGGGAAGACTTTTGAGACCAATATTGCAACTCGCGTTTTCACTCTTCATTTGTATTTCAAGTTGGAGCTATAGTTTATAATGTACCACATTATATAAAAGTGATGTTTAATTACTTACAAGTTTTTGCTCTAGACGTACATATCCCATACGAGATTTTTTGTATGGGTGCGTCGGATTTTTTGCCATCTCGCGATTTGCCGTACTTATACTCTATATAAAAAAATAACAATCGTGTAAAAATTTAAAATATGCTATGAATATGAATAATAAAACACAAATGCTAACAAACGCGGGGTCTGAACGTTTTGTTACAAATGCGCTCCATTCCTCATTTGATATATAGTGTTTATATATTTTTGGAGCTTCAGCATTCGTATTTCCATCACGATCTCTTAGATAGCAGTTTGAGAGATGTCATCTAAAACCCCGGTGTATTTTCCCGGCAACTCTCAGCACGTAAGTCTTTCTCACCTCGTCAACATCAAAAGCAGTCTGCAAACCAAATAAAGATATAGTTTGAGTAAAGTATTTCAATATAAAAAATTATAAGTAACAAAAAAGTGGAGTAAAAAAGTTACTTGTATATCAGTCCACAGTATATCTTTTGCATCCTTCAACGCCTTATCTCTCCAATCGTCAATTGTGATGGGGATATTTTGACAAATAAAAGCACCATATAACTTACAAACATGGAACTTTTGGGGTCAATTGGCTGACCACTTTCATTCCATCCCACCTAATAAACTCATATAGTAAGTACATGCTTTCAAAAAAGATAAAAAAAAATAAACAGCAAACAAAGTATAGTATACCTCAAATTTTATGCCATTACTTCTTGCTTTTATGACATTTTGCATGATGGTTGCACCACATTTAACTTCATTTTCATAAGTCTTGGTGTTGACAACTTCTTCATTTTGACAATCTAACTCCTTGTTGGTATCCATTTATCTACAACAAGTTCAACATGCAGTTCAGTATAACTTCAACAAGTTCAACATGCAGTAGTCTAAGTACATAGCACTAGTATAAGTTCAACACGCATTTTAGTGAAACAAAAAATTAATAAATACAATACCTTAAAAGTGCAAAGAAATACGTAAGGTTCGTAGGGTTCGTAGGGTTACGGCTTCGTTAAGAGGGTTAGTAACAAAGAAGAACAGCGCAGAAATACGAACGGTTCATGGGATTCGCAGAAATACGTTATGAGGGTTAGTAACAAAGATGGTTCGCAATGAGAAGGAGAATGAAGAGGAGGAGGAAACAAGCATATGAAGTTTATGTAATGAGGATTAGTAACAAAGATGGTTGGCAATATGGTTCGTAGGGTTCGCAATGAGAAGGAGAATGAAGAGGAAACTAAAGTGTATGAAGTTTACGTAATGAAGAGGAAATTGAAGCGGTTTACTATTATATATAAAACCCTATTACAGCGCTTTTATGAAAAAGCACTATAAAAGACCTCCTTATTTTATTTTTTTAAAAGCCTTTTACAGCGCTTTTCCACAAAACACTTTAAAAGGCTTCTTCGTTTTATTATGTACAAGCGCTATGTGACCCCTTTTATAGCGCTTTTCCACAAAGCGCTTTAAAAGGCTTCTTTGTTTTATTATGTGCAAGTACTATGTGACCCTTTTACAGCGCTTTTCCACAAAGCGCTTTAAAAGGCTTCTTTGTTTTATTATGTGCAAGCGCTATGTGACCCTTTTACAGCGCTTTTCCAACAAGTGCTTTAAAAGACCTCCTTATTTTATTTTATTAAAAGCCTTTTACGGTGCTTTTTCAAAAAGTGCTTTAAAAGACCTCTTTGTTTTATTATGTTTAAGTGACCTCCTTATTTTTTTAAAGGCTTTTTATAGCGCTTATTGACAAAAGCGCTATAAAATTACAAAGTTTATGTTCAGTTTAATTCAGATTAAATATGTTAAATAACAATATAAGTTCAGTTTCTGTAAAATGCTAAATAATTAGTAAAATACCTATATTTGGATTTTTTTTCTCTTCCAAATAATTAGCTAAATACCTATATATATCAATGCTAAATTACATGATCAACTCATATTGGGATGATCAGTTCAAGTTCAAGAAAAACTCCTAGTACTTTCAAACAAAGCTTTTTCAAGTTCAATATAAGCAGAAAATCAGTTCTGGCAGGTAAAACACTTAACTTAGTATAAAACACTAAGATCAAGCTAAATATAAGTAGAAAATAAGTATAAGCAGAAAATCAAATACAGTTCAAGCTAAATACTAAAATGCTCAATTCTGGCAGATCAAACAATTAAATTACATGAACTCAGTTAAGATTACATGGCTTATAAAACAATTAAACACATTAAGATGCCCTTCTTCTTTTCCTGGTGGGATTCACATTTGATTGTCCATTAACGATACGAAACGATGGATTAATCCTAATTCCCTCATCATGATCATCTCTAAGATATAAACCATCATCAGTAGAATCAATTTCATGTGGTTGTGATGTTGCAAAGAAAAGATCATTACCAACATCTTCATCATTATTGTTATCATCACTTATTTTATTGGTCGATAGGACAACAGACCATTTATCATCAACAGGATCAGTGACATAAAACACTTGTTGAGCTTGCGACGCTAAAATAAAAGGCTCAACTTTGTATCCCATCCTATTAAAATCAACAAGCAAGAACCCTGACATATCAATCCGAACACCATTATTATTATCGACCCACTTGCAACCAAATATGGGAACACGAAACATTGAGTAGTCTAACTCCCATATGCGCTCCATAACCCCAAAATATGATAGATTTGCATGTATTGGGTTTTTGTCTTTTGCACTTCAGATATGCATCGCTTCAGCTACGAGAGTGACTCCGCTATTTTGCATAGTGGTTTGATCATCTTGTTCTTTGGTATAAAATGTGTGGCCGTTAATTACATAACTGGTGTAAGAAAAGACATGTAAACTCGGACCATTTGCTAGCCACCTCAATCTCTGTGAAATTGATTCGGGGTCTACATCAAACTTTGACTTTATGTGATTTTTTAACCATGTTATAAAACTTCGGTTGTGCTCTCGAGTTATCCAATTTTGATTCCTAGTCATGTTCAAACTAGATAACTGATCCATGTGTATTGTAACATATGGTTGAACCTCATCATCATTGTGCAGAACATACAATTGTGCCTGCTCCCATTCTGTCCTTGATATAGTCATTAGTCTTTTTTCGATTATCCCTTCTCCTAATATTCTTCCCGAATGACGAGACATGGGAAGCCCTATGGATTCAACATTGGACATATATTCAGTACAAAATTCAGCAGCTTCTTCGACAATGTACCGTTCAGCAATACAACCTTTTGGTCGACTTCTACTTTTTACGTACCGTTTTAATATTTTCATATATCGTTCTATCGGGTACATCCATCTCATATAAGCTGGCCCAAAAAGTTGTGTCTCCTTAACAAGATGAATAGTAAGGTGAACCATTATATCAAAAAATGAGGGTGGGAAATACATTTCAAGCTCACACAAAGTAACAACAATTTCCCTCTGCAATGTCGGTAATTTCTTAGGATCGATCACTTTACTACAAATTTCCTTGAAGAAGAAACATAATTTAGTTAAGGCTCGGAGAACTTTTTTAGGTAAAATTGAACGTATACCTATTAGTAGCAAATGCTCCATTAGAATATGACAATCATGGGTCTTCAAACCTTTTGACTTGAGGTCTTTCATACAAACTAAATTTTTAATGTTTGAAGAGTATCCTTCTGGAACTTTAACTTCGTATAGAAAATTACACAAAACAATTTTTTCCCTTTCTAGATAGAGTATGAGCGGTTGGAGGTAGATATGTGCGATTTCCTTTTTTTACGGGACCCAATTCATTTCTTATTCCCATATCGACCAAGTCCAATCTTGCATTGATGTCATCCTTAGACTTTCCTGGAACATTGAGTAACGTACCAATAACACTATCAAATACATTTTTGTCAATATGCATCACATCGAGGAAATGCCTTACATACAATGACTTCCAATATGGCAATTCAAAGAAAATTGACTTTTTCTTCCACCTAGTTTTGACCAGCTCTCCCGCAAAAGGTTTTCCAAATTTATTGGTCAAACCTTGTATTTTTTCAAGTATTTGATATCCAGTCGGTTCTAAAGGAGCTCTAGCTTCCTCTGATTTTCCATTTAATGCATTTCTCCACCCACGATACTGATGACTATAAGGTAAAAATCTACGATGTCCAAGAAATACATTCTTCTTACAATGTTTCAACCGCATCCAATTTGTACTCTCTTCGCATATAGGACATGCACACTGACCTTTAATGCTATATCTTGATAAATTACCATATGCTGGAAAATCATTAATTGTGTCGAACAACATAGCCCTCAAATTGAAACATTCTTTCTTATACCCATCATAAACTTCCACACCTGTCTCCCACATAATTTTTAAATCTTCAATAAAATGAGCCAAGTATACGTCGATATCATTCCCTGGTTGTTTGGGTCCAGAAATTAACAGAGACAACATCATAAACTTACGCTTCATACGGTAGGTTATAAACCAACAAGATCACAGGCCACGTGATGTGTTAGATGCTTTGAAGATCATGTGGATTCATTCCATTAGTAGAAAGTGCAAGTCGTCGATTTCTTGACTCTATCCCGAATTCAGGATATTCGTGATCAATTTTTGCCCATTGTGGAGAATCTGCAGGGTGTCGAAACTTCCCATCTCTAATTCTTTCATCTGCATGCCATGTCAAGTGTTTTGAATCTTCTTCACTGCGATACATGCGCCTAAATCTTGGTATTAAGAAAAATACCACACGACTTTTGCTGGAGTAGATTATTTCTTCTTATAACGAGAGATATTGAATTTCGGAGACGCCATTAGTAATTCATATTCGTTTCGATATAAAATGCAATCGTTAGGACACGCATGAATCCTTTCGTAACTCATACCAATATAGCACAAAATTCGTTTAGCCTCATAGTTTCGACAGGAAAGTTCATTATCATCTGGCAACATATCTTTTAAGAGTGTTAGTAATTCTGTGAAGCTTTTATCAAACCATCCATTACTCGCTCATAAGTTGTACAACTTTAATATCGCTGACAGTCTTGTGAATTTAGTACAACCATTATATAATGGTTCCTCTGCATCACTCAACAAGCTCTCAAACATTTTAGAACAATCACGAAGATCTTCTTCAACTGCTTTTGCGATCTCCTCAACTCGGTCCGGCTCATATGTATCTGTGTCGAAATTAGTTGAAGCATATGTATCTGTGCGGGTGTTTCCATTTTTTTTCTCACCATGTCTTATCCAACATGTATAGCTTTGATCAATTCCATACCATACTAAATGTCCTTCCAATTCATCTGCTCTAACGCGTTTTCCAAAACAACATTTTAAACAAGGACAAACGACTCTATTTGGATCTTTTGCATTCTTCACTGCAAACTCAACAAACTCCTTCACTCCATTTTCATACTCTTTTGACAATCGATTGGCAGACATCCATTTCCGATCCATTTTATATGACCTATATAAATGCAGTTACACAAATAATAAGCTATTGATAACATTATACCAATCTATAGTACACATACGGAGGAGGGTTCGTACGGTTAGGACAACGTATTAAATTTGTTAAGCGTTGTAAAAGCTATGTAAGAACGCTTCAATTTACAGCGCTTTTTAAAAAAGTACTGTAAAAGAGTTGTAAACATTATATGCAAGCGCTATGTGACCCTATGTGACCCTACAACAGCGTTTTTTTCACAGCGCTTGTCAAAAAAGTGTTGTTGTATCCTCCGTTATTTTAAAAAAATTATACAACAGCGCTTGTATTTAATAAGCGTTGTAGAAGACGCGCTATAAAATGTCATTTTTGGCGTAGTGATCTCGATTGAGTGAAACCAATGCCAAAACGACCGTGTGAACGATGATTATATTATAGCATGATTATTTTCCGATTTAGGGTAAGTTTTCTTGATTTAGTTTAGAAAATTAACCTTTTTAGAGTGTGTTTTCATAATTTATTTTTGATGTTTACCCATAAACTGTCGAGTTAGATTGATTGAAGGACAAGGAGTCAAAGAACAAATGCTTTTTCTTGCGGACTCGTATACGTATATGAAAGCGTCGGAAAAAGGTAAGGGGTGAGAGGGCGTTTGATTTCATGAGTATATTATAATGTGAGATGAATGGGAAAATTGTATTTCCCAACAATTCATTCGGGGTTCGCTACGTACAGTGGTAGCCCTATTTAGTAATAATTAAATTAATATGACTAATTAGAGTTTGTAGGATTAAAATATATATTAGAAACTTTTATTAGAATGTTGTCTGATTTAAATTTTGCAACTGTGTGGTATATGTGAATAAAGTTTAAGATTTAGATTTTTAATGTGTTGAAAGTCTTATTTATGATATATGTGATGAAATTTGAATTTATGTGTGGCATATATGAAGGTTTTAATTCCTATATGTATGTGATGAAATTTTAAATTTTTATGATGTAACAAATTAAAGTTTTGATTTTTATGATACTTTTATGAATATATGATTTCTTGATATGTGTAGTGGAAGCTTTGATCTTTGTGATAGTTGTTTATGAATATATGATCTTCAATATATATGTAGTGGAAGATTATTATTTTTATGTGGTTGTTTAAAAATATTTGATTTTTTTGATAAGAACCAGTGATGTATGATCTTAGTGATATTTGAATAAGGTGATGATTCGTATAAGTTATTTTTTGATCATTTGACCTAATTTTAGTGGGTTGTGTGGGAACGTTTGATTTTGATAATACATCATCATGTCATGACATATGCATCTTAGTGGGTTGTGTGGGAATATTTTATTTTCATAATGCACAATCATGTCATGGCATATGCATCTTCGTAGAAGTTGCCTTTGAAGCTGGTTTTTTTTCTCCATTGGTATGAGTGATTTTCTGTGTGGAAGTTGCCTTAGCATTGCACCATCTTGTGATTGTATTGTTGTGGTTAATGTGTATCTAATGTGATAATAATTTCTCTTAGATGATTTGATGTTATAATGAGATATTGATTTCCCTTAAGTTATTTTGACTCTATAATATGATTATTTCCTTGAATGTCATGATATATTGTGATGTGGTTGATACAACTCTGTGTTGATTATTTGCGTGTTCTTCTTACTTATATTATACTCTTAACATGATTTTAAAACTCGCCTCCTTCGATGTTTGTGTTTGACTGACTTAGCCCTGCGTTTGCAAAATCGCAGTTATTACAGGTTAATGAGTCTTGAAGTTCAAATTTGGGAGAAACCCCGCTCAGTTAGGTTATATCGAGAATGAGAGAAATAAGTTGTATTTTACTTATTTAATTAGAAACAACTTTTTGTATGAAAACCATAAAAGTATTATTAAGTGTTTGGAATTAAATTAAGAAACTATAGTTTAATCAAGGATATAAATTTCTTTTATATTATTTTGGGTTTAGGGTTTACTAATTACTTAAATAAATAGTAGTTTAGGTATTCTTACTTACATAATTAAAAAAAAAAATATCGTAATTTTTCAAAGCAATAAGTATTTTTAAGTAATGCTTTGAATTTAAAATCCGGGGTGTTACATGTCCGACAACGGCTATTTTCCTCAATGGTTTTGTAGGTGCAAATTGAAAGATGAGTAGACTTAACCTTTTAAAGTTAAGTGTTGTAATTCGGTTTGAATTATTGGAGAAAATCCTTCTGAGTGAATGGACTAAATGTAGCTACCGATTTGGGGATGAACCAATATAAATCTTTGTGTAATTAACTTTTTTCCTCTACTTATTTATTTTGTGCTTTACCAAGTTTATCCAAGAACTTTTTACAAAAGTAAAACACAATAAATAACCCCTTTTTCTTGTATTTTTCAACCTTCAACCATTGATCTCCATATGATAGGGAGACATCTCAAAAAATTTCTCACCCTGTCTTGGGAAGAGTAGGCTTTTCCAAGGGAGCACATTCCATTCACTATAATTCTGAATATTGAATACATTTCTTCAATAGTTTCTCATTCATTCATCTCAAATAGTTCAAATTTTCGTACAACAATATCAATCCTTGTTTCTTTGACATGACTTGTTCCTTCATGGTGAGTTTGTAGTGTATCCCACATTTTATTGGCAACGTCGCATTCATCAACTCTTTCAATTTCATCCTGGTTTAAAGTACAAAACAAAAATAATTGAGCTTTCGAGTTTAAAAGTACTTTGGCTTTGTTCTCTGTCGTCCAAACTACCTCATTCTTTTCAGTAGATGTTGGATCACTTTGATTTACTCTTGGTACAAAGTTTCCATCGGTCATGATACGCCACATTCTTGTATATTGGGACTTAAAGAATAGTTTCATCTTTCGTTCTCAAAAGTAGTAGCCTATACCATCAAAATAACATGGTCTATTTGATGATCCTTCTTTGACAATATACTTGAGTTTTGACATTGCTTTTTCTTCCTGAGTTTTTTCCTTTAACATTTGCTAGGTGCTTAACCTTAAAGGCAGAGCTCTGATGCCAATTGAAGTAGCAATATCAATCACAAGAAAGAGGGTTTGAATTGTGACCCTTTTTAAAATTCAATTCTTGCACTTAATTTTAAATAACTCAAGAACAATCTTAATTGATATACAATTAATCTCTAGAACTTTTTGGAGGTGTTAGTTAAAAATAATGCAGTTCAACCTATGAGTAAATAAAAATGCAATTAATGAGTGCACGTTAAATAGTGTTATGGGATAAGAAGATCACACAATGGTTTATTTTGGTTCATCCAATGTGACCTACGTCCAGTCCTCACAATTTGTGAGATTTTTCACTAATGTGCTAAGTATCATAATGTTATGCGTTGAACTATGTTTGTTGATCACTCCTTGATCGATTACAAGATTCACCTTTGAATCTTGAAAGGAATTTCTATAGTCACCTATTTGTCCATAAAGATTTTTACAAGTACCTTTCAAACTAGAAAAGATTTTTACAACATACTCAATCAAACTTAAGAGATACATTTGAGTTGCAAAATGATGTGTATGATAAAAGTTTTTGGGATCTCAAAACTTATGAACTCTTGTTTGAAATTGATTAACAACAATAACTCAATAGGATGATCCACAAATATAGTGAGAGAACTGGAGTTTTGCATGAAAGATGAGCTTTGGAAATTGAGCTTAAATGATTAGTGTAGATTGATTGTTTTGTAAACTATTGCCTTTGACTTCTTATAAATCTTCCTTTTATAGATGAAGAGTGCAATAACCATGAACATGTATCTAAAAAATAGTAATAATTCATACGTTTTAAAAAACATTAAGTTATCATAAAGTACAATCATTGAAATGTCATTATAAGTACTTAATACATAGTCTACGAAACATCCTTTCATGTACCAATACATAAAATAAATTACAACTTAATAGAAGACAACTACAAATCATTATCCTCTAGCTCGAGTCCAAGTCTCAAGTCCTCGTATCTACTATATATAAGACATAAAAATAGGGGGTGAGATAATAATCTCAATGAGTTCTATAAAAAAAAGGGAAGGCAACTCAAATGAATTTCCTTAAATGCAATTTTGCAATGTTGTTTAAGAAAAATAGTCCTTAATTTTCCTTCCATTACCTTAGAGTATGGAAAAGGCCTCTTCAATTATCTCAATGTGGGTCACCAAGATAATTGAGATCCTATTTGTAAGGTAGGTCTTGGTCGTGAACTCAATTGGCGTCCCAATTGTTCTTCCCTTACCTATGTTTCATTTGTGAAATCATCCTTAATGTCCCACTGTAACATTTCAAAGCAATGCATGCTATGACATTATGTATATTAGCCATACCTCATTATCACATCAATTACAATTAATTGATTAGCTTTAACATAAGTAATTCATAAATAGTATTTAAAATAAAGTCCCATGTCAAATATCATAGGAAACCTCCAACAAGAGGGAAATTTCAGTGAAAGGGAAATCCCAATCAGAATGACTTCCAATCAGAGGGAAATTACAGTCAGAGGGAACTCGAATCAGAGGAAGTTCCAATTTAAGAAAGTCTTGATTAGAGGAAGTTAGGTTAGAGGAAGACAAGTAAAAAGAATGATTTGAAAAAATGAAGTAAAGTTAGAGAAAAGACTTGATCAGAGAAATTTCAATCAAAATCAGAGTATATTGTCCAGATGGAAATTTCATAGGGAGTCTATGTAGAACATCTAGAGGGAAGGTTTAGAGGGAGTCTATGTAGAACGTTGAGAGGGAAGGTTTAGAGGGAGTCTATGTAAAACGTCTAGAGGGAAGGTTCAGACAGAGTTGTTAATACAGTTAACACATAAGTTAGTCCACTAACATTATATCCTCACTCTTTCAATCCCCTAAAACATTATAAACATTAGCACACAATTCCTACATGCCAAGCCTCACAATTTTCTTTACTCTCACTTTCAAAATTCCCATTATTTTAAAATATCAGAAAATAAATCTTCAACAGAAAAATATGTTGAAATCAACCCAAGAGCCCATATGCAATATGAAAATAAGTTATACTAGGAAAAGAACTCACTTTCTTGATAGAGAGGAATTTGTAACACTCCAAATTTTATAATAAACTATTTTATTAATTAAATAGGATTTTAGATAATTAATTTGGTGTTAAAATTATTTTAGATTATATGTTGATTAATTTTATGATTAATTTTCTTTATACGTGTGTTTTCTATGATGTGCTAATCTTGTACATATTTGGGAATAAATGTATGTGCACTTAATTATATTTAATTATTTCTAAATATATCTTATTTTAATTATTTATTTTATAAATAATTATCTTAAGATAGTAGTAATATTATGTTTGATTTTCTTTATTTATATATACTTATTTTGGAATTGTGATTTTATATATATATTTATTATGATTTAGTAATTAACATAAAATATTGTTGTTATATTTATTTATTTTATAATTTTGACTATTCTCTAATGATAGTATTGTTATAACGTGAGTATTTTGAAAAATAAGTATAATTATAGTGATTAAAAGGTTAATTATTTTAATTACTCTAATTTATCATATATTAGTTACGAAATATTAGTAATGTTTTGAAAATTTAATGATGTTTGGAAGAGTATTAAAAATGAGATTAAGTAACAATTAATTTTGTTTTAGCAAAATAAAAATAATAGTAGTAAAACATAAAATAAATAAGGAGACCAATGGGCTTGACCCATGTGAACCCTAAAAAAAATAAGAAATGGAGCTTCAACATCCGTAACAACAACAACCTATCATCTGGCACAGGTGATCGATACAGCAAATTTTCTCCGTTCTCGTCCAAATTTCAGTATGTTGTTTTATTGATTTAGCTAGTCAAATAAACATACTTCCTCGGATTTTTAAACATCCCAATTTCTCTCTAAAATACCCGACTTCTCCGTTTATAAAATTCCTTATTTTATATTGTTCTTCTTCAACGTAACTCCGATTTGAGTGAAACCAACGCCAAAACGACCGTGCGAAAAGTGGCTATATTATCCACTGATTGGTTTTTTGATTTATGGTGATTTTTCTTGACCGAATTTCGAATTTAGTTGTTAGAGTAGTTTCTCATAATTTATTTTTGACGTTTACCCATAAACTGTCGAGTTAGATCGATTGAAGGACAAAGAGTCAAAGAACAAAGGCTGTATGCTCGTGGAATCTTATTCGTGTGTAAAAGCGCCCAAATAAGGTAAGGGGTGAGAGAGCGTTTGAATTCATGAGTATAATATATTGTGAGATGAACAGGAAAACTGTATTTTCCAACGATTCATTCGGGGCTTGTTACGTACGGCAGTAGCCCTTTTAGGGATAAATTAATTAATGTGCAAATATGGGAATTGTGAGATTAAAATATAGAATAGAAATATTTGTAAGGTGTTGATTGATTTAATTTCTTTAAATGTGTGGTATTTGATGTTATTGTGATATTAAGTGTCGAATTAATTTTATATATATGTTTGATTAGATGAGTCTATATGATATGATAATAAAAGATGGATGTGTTGTGATAAGTTTATGTGACGAGGTACGATTGATGACAGTGATGCTCTAAATTTGTGATGAGTTATGTAATGATGATGATGTGTGATTTATAACAGTGATGTTATGAATTGGTGATAAAAATATTGAAGTAACCTCTGATGAAATAATTGTGATTCCAATTTTTGTTTGAGATGACGGTCTTAATGGAGTATCATAGGCCAACGAGGGGAGAAAATAAATATTGAGAATTTGTGAAGTCGAGGTTATTTTGTCATCGTATAGGTAGGGAATTACTATTGAGCCTTAAGGCAAGATTGTTAGACCTTGGAGGTATTCGGGTGGGGAATTACTAGGTGACTTGGAGGTAGCACTCTAAATGTCGGGAGCAACCGTGCAACACACGTTTACCTCGACTGTCGCGTATATGTGTGTCGGGTTGAGTTGAGGGGATCTATAAGGACATGACCAATTTGAATTGTCCGTCCACCGGGATGGTGGCATAATATTAGGCCTCCTAACCAAGTACTTTAGAGTTAGAATGCTACCACATTGTGAAGTAGAGTCTAAGCTCATGCATAGCATTTCATTTTCTTGTGATTGTTTTGTTGTGATTTATATGTGTCGTGTGCGATAATAATTCTTCTTAGATGATTTGATGTTATAGTGAAATGTATTGACTTTCCTTGAGTGGTTTTGACTATTATGTTTTTCTTCGAAGAATGTTTGTCTAATGATACGGTTTATTTATGATTAATTGAGTGTTCTCCTTACTTATATTACACTATTAACATTGTGACACCCTAAAACCCAAAATAACATTTATAATAATTTATACTAAATTATTTGAAGAAAACTCGCGGCAGATGAATAAAACCTGTTCAAGAAAATAAAAGCTTTTATATCTATTTTAGGATATCACGTTTCTTTAAATACACATGTAACAATTCAACTTTGTTCCTCAATTAAAATTCAATGAACTTGATTTAACTAGAATTTCTTGATTTAATTCCCAAGACTTACTGGTACTAAGGTTTTCATATAAAAAGTCATTTATAATTACATAAGTAAAATAGACATTACAACCCTTAATTCCCGGTATCACCTATTAGAGCGGGGTTTCTCCCAAACTTGAACTTCAAGACTCATTAACCTGTAATAACTGCGATTTCGCAAACGCATGGCCAAGCCAGTCAAACACAAACAACGAAGGAGGTGAGTTTTGAAATCATGTTAATAGTATAATATAAGTAAGAAGAACACGCATTTGATCATAAATAAACCGTATCATTAAACAAATATTATTCAAGGAATAAAATAACATAATAAAGTCAAAATCAAAATCTAGAAAAATCAATACATTTCACTATAATCGAGTCGTCTAAGAGAAATTATAATCACATTAATCACAACAAATCAATCACAATAAAATGCAATGCTATGCATGAGCTTAGACTCAACTTCACAATGTGGTACCATTCTAACTCTGAAGTACTTGGTTAGGAGGCCATGATACTATGCAACCATTCCGGTGGACGGACAATTCAAATTGGCCCTGTCCTCATAGATCCCCTCAACTCAACCCGAGACACATATACGCGACAGTCGAGGTAAAGGTGTGTTGCATGGTAGCTCCCGACATTTGGAGTGCTACCTCCAAGTCACCTAGGAATTCCCCACCCGAATACCTCCAAGGTCTAACAATCTTGCCTTAAGGCTCAACAGTAGACCGCCACGATCAGGCTCAATTCAGTTGTACTTCCCCGAAATCGCTAGGCTTGTCAGGCCCTACCTATATGATGACAAAATAATCTCCACTTCACAAATTCTGAATATTTATTTTCTCCCCTCGTTGGCCTATGATACTCCATTAAGACCGTCATCTCAAACACAAATTGGAATCACAATTATTTCATCAGGGGTTACTTCAATGTTTTCATCACAAATTCATAACATTACAATTATAAATCACATATCATCATCATTACATAACTCATCACAAATTTATGAAATCACGATTACTATTCATACATCATCATCATCACATAAAATTATCACAATGCACACGTCTTTTATTATCACATCACATAAACTCATCTAATCCAACATATGCACCAAATTTATTCGACATCCAATATCACAATAATATCAAATATCACACATTTAACAAAAATAAATCAAATATCACAATAATATCAAATAACACACATTCAATGGAATTAAATCAATCAACACCTTATAAATATTTCTATTCCACATTTTAATCTCACAATTCCCATATTTGCACATTAATTAATTTATCACTCAAAGGGCTACTGCCGTACGTAGCAAGCCCCGGATGAATCGTTGGGAAATACGGTTTTCCCGTTCATCTCACAATATATTACACTCCTGAATTCAAACGCTCTCTCACCCCTTACCTTATTACGATGATTTCACACACGAATACGATTCTACGAACAAACAACCTTTATTCTCCGACTCTTTGTCCTTCAATCGATCTAACTCGACAATTTATGGGTAAACGTTAAAAATAAATTATGAGAAGACACTCTAAAATTAATTTCGAAATTCGGTCAAGGAATCTTACCATAAATCAGAAAACCAATAAGTGGATAACATAGCCACTTTACACACGATCGTTTTGGCGTTGGTTTCACTCAAATCGGACTTATGGTGAAGAAGAACGGTGCAAAATAACGAATTCTACAAACGGAGAAGTCGGGTATTTTAGAGAGAAATTGGGGTTGTTAAAAATCTGGAAAATTGTGTTTGATTGACTAACTCAATAAATTAAATAACATACTGAAATTTGAACGAAAACGGAGGAAGTTTTTCTGGACAGTTGTCGATCCCCGGAACCGATTTCTTTTCTTGTCTTAGTATAGCCGCTGTCTTTTATCTCTCTTTCTATCTTTCTACCGTAGCGCTTTCATATTAGGGTATATTTGATTTTTTTTTTTGTAACATATTAGTTATTGTTAACCTAACTCATTGAACTCCATTTTATTTTATTTTTTCACAAGGTCCAACTAATTAAATATTTATTTTAATTTATTTATTTGCCACTAAAATAATAATATCTTTCAAAATATCAAATTAAAATATTATTATATTATGAGAATAGTTAAAATGACAATAAAAAAATATAACATCAATATTTTATATAAGCCACTAAATCAATGGAATATATATAAAATATGCACAACTTGACAAGCACACATATAAAGAAAATAAGCACAAAATTATTAATATTTCAAAATTCATATTTTATAAAATAAAATGATTATAGTAGTTAATCTTTTAAAATACATTAATAACCAAGATTCATATTCAAAATAATTACTATAATTATACTTATTTTATAAAATATTCACATTAAAATACTACCATCATTAGAGAATAGTCAAAATTATAAAATAAATAAATATAACATCAACACTCTTTATTAATTATTATATCATAATAAATATATATAAAATCACTATGTCATAACAAGTATATAAAAATGAAGGAAATCAAACACAATATATCACTACTATTCCGAGATAATTATTTATAAAATAAATAACTAAAAATAGAAAATAGTTATAGATAATTGAAATATAATTACGTGCATACTTAATATCAGTCAAACGCACAGAAAAATATTACATTAATTAGGTATAATAAGTATATACACGTAAAATCTTCTAAAATCTTATTCTTTAAAATATTACAGTAAAATACTATTTAGAAAAATATATAAAATACAATATTTGTTATTTAGATTATTCATGTAGTCTAATATGTATAATAGTAACACATCGTCTAAAGCACCCATATAACGCAAACTAATCACGAAATTTATCATATGTATTCTAAAATAACTTTAACACCAAATTAATTATTTAAAATTATATTTCATTATTAAAATAGTTTATTATAAAATTTGGGGTGTTACAAACATGATTTCAAAACTCACCTCCTTTGTTGTTTGTGTTTGACTGGTTTGGCCCTGCGTTTGCGAAATCGCAGTTATTACAGGTTAATGAGTTTTGAAGCTCAAGTTTGGGAGAAGCCTTGCTCTGATAGGTGATACCGGGAATGAGAGTCATAAGTTGTATTTTTATTTTGTTTAATTAGAAACAACTTTTTGGTATGAAATCTTATAACTAGTAAATTTTTGGAATTAAAGTTAAAAATTTTATTATAAATTATTATTTATTATTTTGGGGTTTAGAGTGTCAAATTAGTGGTTTCAGAGCAGGTCTGTCCAATCAGGCCGAGTGGGTGGAATGTCGATTCAGTGTTAGACAAATGTCAGTCGTGTCAATTGTGTTTACTTAAGTAATAATTATTTTCACTAACATCTTTTTTTGTTCCCCTTTATATTATTGTGTTAAGTGTTATATGCTTTTGTATTATTATACATATTTTTGAGAAAAAAAAAAAAGATGTTTCGTTCTAAACTTTGAGTTAGATAGGAATTATGTCTCTTATGTTTACAGTTTTAATTTTGACCAAAAAAATTCTTATTTTGATTTTATGTTGGCTTGCGTGAAGAATAGAATCGATTTTAAATTGTGAATGTTATCTTTAAATCACTTGATAGATTTGATGGTTGTATCTATACGAGTAGAGTTTTGATATTGGTTTTGAAAATAATTTAGAATGATTGTCATGATTTTAAATAGTATGAAATTCATATTATTAGCAATAGTAATTCTTGAATATTAGAGGTTGGTAGAACTTAGAATTTTTTTTTAATGACATTTTGAAGGAGTTAAAATTTACTTATTTTATAAGATGAAAATAACTTTTATTTGAATTACTCTTGATTATTTTAAAGAATTAAATTGAGTTGAATTTTTGTTGATTTATAAAATAACAATAATTCTATACTACTGATTTTATTTAATGTTTAAAATAGCTTAAAATTTACCACATGTTTTATTATATCTTGTTTTTAAGAAAATTAAAAAGAGTTGTTGTTATGTTGGTTAGGGGATGGTGTGAATATTGAAATGTGAGCGTGTTGGAATATTTGTTTGAAATTATTGATTTATTGATTATGATATTATGAACTCATTAGAGTTTAACTTGATGTTAGAGTTTTAGATTTTAAGAACTCATTAGTGATATATAATAGTACTAATTAAAATAAAAGTGGGTCAAATGATAAAATTTCTACTAATTGAGAAAGAGAAGAAAAACAAAGTTTTTAAAAGAATTATCTCAATAGTCAAACTCTTTTTGAAAAGTTATCTAAATTTTAGATTCTATAATCGATGTATGTTACGTGTAACATCCTCTAAAATTATTAATTAAAATAATTTGGATCTATAAATATATAATTTCCAATATTAAATTTGGTGTGGTAATTATTCGCCTTGATCGACTTATTGTGGTAAAGTTGTTAGTAAGAATTATTTAGTAGATGTATTTTTATATCTAAGACAAGAAGAATTTGGGCTAAGAGTTGTGGCTTGGTGTCACACAATGCATCTGTATGAGTAGAAAGTTGGGTTGGGAGTCTGTGCCTTGTTTTTTATGAAGGTTAACTAATAATAATAATAATAACAATAATAATAATAATAATAATAATAATAATAATAATAATATTTTCTCTCTTTTATTCCTCAGGCCCAACACTATCTACCCAATAATATTCACTTTAAAAAGAAAGGAATATTGAAACCCTAGCCACGATAAATGTTGTATGAATAATAAATGCTGTATTTTATTATTTTATATATTTTTCTAAAAATAATAGTATATTAGTGTAAATAATTTAAAGAATACGATTTATGAGATTTTACGTGTATATTTGAGTGGTAGAGTATTAAAAATGAGATTAAGTAACAATTAATTTTGTTTTAGCAAAATAAAAATAATAGTAGTAAAACATAAAATAATTAAGGAGACCAATGGACTTGACCCATGTGAACCCTAAAAAAAATAAGAAATGGAGCTTCAACATCCGTAACAACAACAACCTATCATCTGGCACAGGTGATCGATACAGCAAATTTTCTCCGTTCTCGTCCAAATTTCAGTATGTTGTTTTATTGATTTAGCTAGTCAAATAAAGATACTTCCTCTGATTTTTAACCATCCCAATTTCTCTCTAAAATACCCGACTTCTCCGTTTATAAAATTCCTTATTTTGTATCGTTCTTCTTCACCGTAACTCCGATTTGAGTGAAACCAACGCCAAAACGACCGTGCGAAAAGTGGCTATATTATCCACTAATTGGTTTTTTGATTTATGGTAATTTTTCTTGAACGTATTTCAAATTTAGTTGTTAGAGTAGTTTCTCATAATTTATTTTTGACGTTTACCCATAAACTGTCGAGTTAGATCGATTGAAGGACAAAGAGTCAAAGAACAAAGACTGTTTGCTCGTGGAATCTTATTCGTGTGTAAAAGCGTCGAAATAAGGTAAAGAGTGAGAGAGAGTTTCAATTCATGAGTATAATATATTGTGAGATGAACGGGAAAACCGTATTTTCCAACGATTCATTTGGGGTTTGTTACGTACGGCAGTAGCCCTTTGAGGGATAAATTAATTAATGTGCAAATATGGGAATTGTGAGATTAAAATATATAATAGAAATATTTGTAAGGTGTTGATTGATTTAATTTCTTTAAATGTGTGGTATTTGATGTTATTGTGTTATTGTGATATTGAAAGAGATAGGGGTAATCATTCCTTATGTCAACATTAGTTTTCCATGTTGCTTTCTCTAGTGACGATCC
This sequence comes from Cicer chorassanicum, assembly GCA_037974735.1. Lineage (NCBI taxonomy): Eukaryota > Viridiplantae > Streptophyta > Magnoliopsida > Fabales > Fabaceae > Cicer > Cicer chorassanicum. The sequence continues at coordinate 10,183,026 of JBBPBP010009777.1, read as the reverse complement.
TCCCCAAATAACCTTAACCTTTATTGGTCTTAATCCTTAATATTGTCTTTATACTTCTATCAACAATCTAAATTGGTACAGGATTGTAAGTGTGATTTGGTTTAAATTGGAGAGACTCGTGACTCAAAATTTGATAAGATTCGAGAACATGCTTTTAAGTTTGGAGACATGGAAAACATCATGTAAGTCTCACAAGTAGGTGGTAAGGTTAACTGGTAGGCTAAGGAGCCTATTTATTGCACAATTTAAAAATGTCCAACAAAATGGAGACTGGGCTTCTTAACCTTTAACATCCTTCCAACACCAACAATCAGCGTAAAACAATAGGCATATCATGACTTTGTAGCACATGATGGTTGAACTTAGTGATCAAATTTTGATGATGTGGCGTATGATGACTTTGTAGCACATGCTGATTGAACTTAGTGGTCAAATTTTGACGATGTAGCATGATGACTTTGTAGCACATACAGATTGAACTTTTCTTATTTATTTTAATAATAAAAACTAATTATTAAATATTTTAATTAAATTATTGAACAATTTAACTTTTAATTATTATAAACTAAATATCCAAACTGCAAAAAAATTCATCAAACCCCAGAACTAAATTCATCCAATTCTAAAGAAAAATCTTCTATTAATTTATCAATCCAATAACCTTCAATCAATCTCAAGCACTATTTCAGAAAATTCATCAAATCCAAGTTGGCAAATGGGAGATATGGTTGTGTTGAGGCTGATTGATGGAAGAAGGTAGCGTTAGATTTAGATTTGAGAGGAAGTTGAGACGGTGAGATCTAGCGGTGGTTTTGGAGTCGCAGATCCTAGTTGAGACGGTCACGAATTTGTACTCTTATTGTCATTTTCCAATTTGTTATTAGATTGTGGTTGAAAGCTTCTTAATTCTCCTTTTGAAGCAAAAATGAGTAATGGCGAAAAAGACAAAGAAAAGGAAGCGTGTTCAGTGGTAGTTGAAAAAGTAGGAGGTAGATCATCGGTGATAAGGTGCCTATCAAGATATCCCCTCAAGTTCATCATACCCAAAAAGGTTTTGATTTTCAACAATTATCTTTTATTTTTCATCAATCATGTTTCAACTTAAGTGCATATTATGTTATGGAGTGATTAGTATTGGTTCAAAAATATTAACTTGGCAAATTGGCATGATAAAATGGTTTTCTTTATTCATTGCTTAGGTTGCTCCTTCAAAAATTGATGCAGTATGGGTGTATGCTCTCAATTATGGAGGTGGAATTGTATCTGTAAGTTATAAGTTTAATCTCTTTCGTGGTTTTGACCCCCTTCAACCTGCCTTCGTTTTTAGTTTCTTTTATTTTGTTGAATGTGATTTTGAATTTTAACTTGTTCTTGCCTTGTTAGCATGGTTAACGCTATCTTATCATACATGTGAGTTGTATCGCGTTTCAAAATAAAATTGAACTCAATGGATATGAGTCGTGGTGCCTATATCTATTTTTGATAAATTTGCAGCATGAGTCCTGATTCATCAGACCGACCTTTCGCTAAACTTTGTGTTGCAAACCAGTCTTTTGAAGTTCAAATATAATATATCAACTTATGTTGTTTTGTGTCTGTCACTTCCTTTTTACTTAAAAATGTCATAATTTGTTGATCATGTATCTTACAATTCATAATAAGATTCTGTTCCTGATTCGGAAAATAAGTCTTTGGATTCACAATTTCAATCTCGACTTGATAATCATGCTTGTGACGTGTAGGGTGATCATATTTCATGCAAGTTTTCTGTTGGAGATGCTTGCACCATGGTGTTCACTACCCAAGGTTCTACTAAGGTCGACAATTTGTTTCCCTTTTTATTGATTTATTCTTTTTTCCCTTTAAGTGAATTATTTTGAATTTTTCTGCCTTCTGGATCAGATGCTTATGAATATCACACTGTTGTCAGAGTGAATTCTGGTGTTTAGCTCAGCTTATCTTTATGTTATTGATAATATTGTAGTTTCTTTTAAGGTCTACAAATCTGTCGGATCTAAGTGTTCTCAACAAATATTAGAGGTAAAGACACTGTGTCTTTCTCTTGAGTTTCATCCATTTATGCTTGTCATTATTTACTTGACTAATCATTTTTATATGATAGAAAAAGGTTAGCATATGTTTAAGGTTAGTGCACATAGATTAAGAGAAATTTAATTGATGTTAAATACCATTATATCTAGACTAAAATACCCGTATTTAATTCCTACTGATAATTTACTGTAGGAACCTCTATGAAAATAAGACTTCATCAATCTAGCTATAATATCTATCTTATTTAAATAATTATTCATTTAATAGTTAACTATCGTACAGTTGGAAAAGAAAAGTTTTATTATTTCTTGTTTTTTCAGAACATCAATAGTACTGTAAAAAGCTAAAACATCAATAATTTGGAAATTGAAGGAGTAAAATTTTGTTGAGATTCTAATATTTTGAGGTTAAGGTTTTTTATGATATAATACACTTCTACTTTCAAGACAATTTCATCGCTTTTCTGTAGTTATGGTTACGATTTAATTATTTTGGGCGGACATTATAGAGTTATTTGTTCCATGTAAACTCTACTTGATATGAAAAGGTCCTTAGTTATCGTTGTTGTCAGATTTGACTGTTTGTCGGTTTACTGACAGCAGCTAAATTCATTGTGTAGTAGGCTAGAGTAGGAAGCAATGCGCTTTTAGCCATCATTCCGGATCCCGTAACATGTTTTTCTACTGCAAGATATTATCAGAAACAAGTCTTCACCGTTTCTGCAGACTCAAATTTGGTTATTGTTGATTGGATTACTAGTGGGCGCCATGAAAGTGGAGAAAAATGGGATTTTGATCTATATAGAAGCACAAATAATATATTCTTCGACGATGGTCAACCTTTGTTTCTAGATACGGTAATAGTTTTGCTGTTGTCCTTGTTGTGCTTGTAAGATGTTTATCTTATTCTCTAATGTTAATTTTTAGAATATCTGGAAAATGTGTTAATAGATTTTGTGAATTATAGAGGAAATGATTTTTTCATTTCTTGAATCAGAATTGTTACAATTCTGGTTTTAAATACAGCATTCCCTAGTCTAATAAATAAATCAGAATTAAATAGGAGGGATTTACTGTACAAGGTCCCTTGATATTCACTACAGCTGTCCTATATAATATAATAATAAATTAATTACTGTACAAGGTCCCTTGATATTCACTACAGCTGTCCTATATAATATAATAATAAATTAATTACAGAATATAATAATATTTCCTTTGAGGCCCAACCAATTATCCTTAAGATCGAAAACTAGATTTCCAGAATCTATATGACTGAAAAGTAGCCAATACATCATGATTTATGGATTTATTAGTTAGTTTCATTTAGGACTAATTACAGGGAGATATATCTACTCTAGTTTAAAAATTAAGAACTTATCAGAAGCATGTTTTGTATACAACCATTGTTTATTTTGAACATCTTGACATCTCCATCCTTTCTATTTTTCTTCTTAATTGACTTCTTGTCACAAACAGATGTTGCTAGAGAAAGAAAAATTTGGCCGTGTAAAGGAACACATGCTGGACTACCAAGTAATTGCAATGATTGTACTCCTAGGGTGAGTGATACTGGATTTATGTATTTTGTAAATTGTATAGTAAATGACATGCTTTACTATTTTAGGCCAAAGATGCAGTATATCCAGAGTCTAGTGCAAGAGCGCGCGAAAATAATCATGTTAGAGCAATTACAGAATCCTTCAGCTGCATTTAGTCACAAAAAAAACAAGGCTGACTGTTTCATGACAAAGCCAACTTTCGTGGCTTCTTGCAGTGTCTTTGGTCCTAAGGTAAATTATAAATTAGTTGCAGGGTTATTGTTTTTAATTTAGGCATATTTTGTTTGGTATTCGCAACCTATTACATGTTCAACTCCATTAGCTCACGGGCTGCCTAGCTTGATATGTAATATAAAAGAACTCAGTCGTTTCTGATATATTAATTGAGACTAGCTTTTGAAGAATGCAGAAAATTAATGATAAATTTAGAGTTCCGCAGATGCATAGGACCTTTCCCTCGAATCTATTATTTCCTCTTATATTCTCAGCATAATGGAAGATACCATGATTGGTTACTCTGCCTTTCATGACTGTAATATATGATTATATGTTACTTATAATCATTGCTGGCTGCAGAAAATTGGTCTTATTGTTCGAGTGGCTTCTGTGACAACTGAATCCGTTTACAAGTTTCTTCGCAATCAATTGGCTCCGTTGGAGCCAATGATCGGGGTGCCACCTTACAGGTAGAGTGAAGTGTTATTTGAATAAAACATAATGGTAATTGCAGACCCATATGTATAATTATTATACATTATTTCTATTCAATGTATATTACAAATTTATGGCAACGAATTTCCCTTCTATTTAAAATGGTACTATACTTCATCTAACTAAAACCATCAAAGGACCGCCTGCATAATTTAAAGATTAACGGTGCAAATAGAATGTAACTTAAAAGATTCAATCGATAAAAAAAACTTAAAGGATCGAAGCAGGGACTTATAGAACCTTACTGTTACAAAAAAAAAAAAACATAAAGGGTCAAAATATTACTTTCGTGAAACATAAAGGACCTCAAGATGAATTTTGCTTCAAGGTCTCTTTGGCATACTTATTTTCAGGTGCTTTACGGAAAAATCTTAAATAACTAGGCTTACAAATCTTATATAAATAGGGAGTATTTGTAATTGAGCATTGTTCAATGTCTTTTATGAAATAGATATGTAAGTGTCATGTTGTGTCTGGTGTCATGTTTGTGTTAGGGCTTTATAAGTATAATGTATAACTATGTTGACTCCATGACATTATACAACAATTTAGAAAAAGTTGAGCGTTTTCCTCCTGATGTAATAAATTACATTTGTAAAGCTTATTTTCTTATACAAAAATCTCATCTATACAACTACGGGTGGGAATAAGCTAGGTTGTCCGTTAGGGGTCTATGGTCTGACCTACTTATGGTTTGATCTGGTCTGGGCTGTTTAATAAAAATGTTAGGCTCAGACTTTTTTTAAAGCCTATTAATTTAAATAAATCAGACTTAGGCTTATAAAAATTCCTATTAGTCCTGATAGGCCAGCCTATATATATATTATTTATTAATATTGTTACTATTTATTAATGTCTTTTGTTTATTTATTATTTTTTTTATTTGTAATTTTTTGAAGGACTTTTTGGAGTTTGCTAATTATGGGTTCATTTTGTTGCTTTGTTTTTTTGGAAGGTTGTTGCGGACTTGCTAATTATAATTTTATTAGATTTGGTTATTATTTTACTAGTTTTCCTTATGTTTATTATTTTATTAGTTTTCCTTACATATAAAGGCCTAGTTTAGCCTATTTAAAAAAATATAAAATATACTATTTAAATGTTTTAATGTGAATAAGGCTATTAAGCTCGTTGTTCACAAACAAATATTTTCTGTAAAATTGAAAGAAGTTAATCTACACTTAGTTCAACAAAGTCTTCATTTTGGGAGATGAAGACCTATATTATATTTGTCTTCAGTAAAGTCTACTTTCTTCAGCGTTGTTTTGTAATCATATCAGCTGATAATAAGGGACCTCTTTCTTGCAATAGCCACCTATCAACTATAAAACCTGAAAAGAAAAACTAAGTTTAAAATTAAATGCGTAAACTTTAGAAGTTATAATTTTAGTGGTTAGAGGTATGACAAAAAAAACCATTCATTATTTTTTTCACTTAACTTAAACTTTAGGAATAGTTGGTTTGTAACTTGGTACAATGTATGAGACTAAATTTTCGGTTAATTAAGATTCCTCAAAGTTTAGGTATATGGCTGCTCCATATAATGACTTGGTCAATTGTCCCTCTTGAGTTTTGTTAGGTTGTCCATTTTTTATCCTAATCGTCGTAGTAGTCTTTACAATTTGCTAATAGATATTGCAAAAACATCTTGTGATAAGTTTTCATCCGAGGTCATCCATGCCACAGAGATATCACGTGAACAAGCATGTGTTAAAATTTGCATGAGAATACATTTTATTAATAAATATTTTATTAATGAAATATGATTTTAAATAATTGATTTGATGTTAAAACTATTTTAGAATACATGTTTGTAAATTTTGTGATCAGTTTTTGTTATATGGGTGCTTCATATGACGTGCTAGTTTTATATATATTGGACTAAATGGGTAATATAAATAACAAATATTATATTTTATTATTTTATATATTTTTCTAAAAAGAATAGTATTTTAGTGTAATATTTTAAATAATAAGATTTTAGGTAATTTTACGTCTACATGTTCTTCGTAATTAATGTGTTATTTTCTTGTATTTTTTACTAATGTTAAGTGTGCACATATTTATATTTTAATTATTTTTAAATATATTTTATTTTAATTTTAATTATTTATTTTATAAATAATTATCTTGAGATATTAGTAATAATGATATTGATTTCTTTTATTTTTATATAGTTGTTATGTTATGA
>JBBPBP010009777.1:10146149-10176283 GCA_037974735.1 Cicer chorassanicum | reverse complement strand
TTTTGACTATTCTATAAAGATGGTAATATTTATTCGTGATCATTTTAAAAAATATTATAGTAATAATTATAATTATTATTTTGAATATGAGAGTTTTAGTTAGTTATAAATATATTTTAAAAGTTTAATTACTTTAATTTATTGATTTTATAAAGCATTGATCCTAAAATAATAATAATGTTTTAGAAACGGAATTATGTCTAAGAAACTATTAAAAATGAGTTTGAGTAACTATTAGTTTTTTTAATAAAATAAAAGTACTAATAGAAAAAAAACTAAATAAAAGGGCTGAAGTTTAGCCCAAATGCTTTGTATATTCAAATAAAGGGTTTTTATTTCTCTCTAATTGTGATAGAAAGAAAGAGTAACCTAATTGTGCAGTCCATGAAAATAAAAGAGGAATAGAGCATAATTGGTTCAGCCACGCGAGCAAAGAGAAGAAAATTTGTTCTGATGTTCGATGACTATCTAGAAGAACTTTATCCGTTTTTGTCCAAATTTTAATATGTTGTTTTATTCATTTAGTTAGTCAATTAGACACACTTTCTCATATTTTTAACCATCTCAATTTATCTATAAAATACCCGATTTCTCCATTTATAGAATTTGTTATTTTGCATTGTTCTTATTCACTTCACCGTAAGTCTGATTTGAGTGAAACCAACGCCAAAATGATCGAGCGAACAACGGCTATAATATCCACTGATTATTTTTCGATTTAGGATAAGTTTACTTGACTCAATTTCGTAATTGACCCTTTTTAGTGTGTTCTCATAATTTATTTTGACATTTACCCATAAACTATTGAGTTAGATCGATTGAAGACAAGAAATCAAACAAAGGCTTTTTGCTTGTGAACTCATTCGCGTGTGAAAGCGTCGAAATAAGGTAAAGGGAGTTTGAATTTTCATGAGTATAATATGTTACAATTATGCTACTCACACCCCCATTTTTGCTACCCACACCCCCATTTTTGCTACCCACACCCCTCAATTTTTTTTATAAAAACGAAATACCTAAAATGCCCTTGCATTTTGATAACATTTTTAACCCTAACCTCTCATTCTATCTTCATCGTCAACTATAACATCTCTTTCTATCTTCATCTTCTACCTCACACTCATATTCATCCCTTTCTCCCACACCCCTTTCTCCTTCTTCCTTCATTTTTAACAACTTCAACATGTTCAATCATCCTAATTGCCTCTCATTTACATCAGGTTTGTATCAATCTTGTTGTTGTTGTTGTTGTTCTTGTTTTTTTACATTATGCAGTTGTTGTTCTTGTTTTCACGAAACTGGTTTTTTACGCAAGCCCAGAAACATACGTGAACTGCTCAGTTGCGTATGCAAACTAATGTTGCCTAGAAACCTACATGAACTCAGTTTGCGTACGCAAAATCAGTTTGCTTATGTGAACTCAGTTCACGTAGGTTTCTGGGCAGAGTGAATTTTGCGTAAGTGAACTCAATTCACGTACGTGAACTCATTTTGCGTAAGTGAACAAATATTGCATCGCAACATACTTGATTGTTTTTTATTTTAATTATGATATGGTTATGCAGAAATGGTGTGCACTATGTTTACTGATAAAGCAGGTTGAGTTATAATTAATGATACAGCTAATGATGAGGGTACTGTTAATGATGAGTGTCTTCGTGTTAGACCAATCGCTTATGCATGGGCTCAACATCTTGAGGAGCAGCAGGAAGTGCAACGGGAGAGTCGAGCACAACGGGAACAATGACAATTATAGTAGCATCAAGCACAAAAAGAGGCCCAATAGAAAGAGGATACCCAATAGGAAAAGCAAACACAACATCAGGCCCAACCAGAGCACATAGATGAACCTCCACATGCTGATGGATATCCTGGTGGTCCGGTTGACAAGTCTGTCCTTAGGACATTTGGACGTGATCATGTGGCCACTCGACTTTGGGATGGAGTGGTAATTTTCTCAATCATATTAAATTTTTAATAGTTGTTGTCATAATGTGTTTTAACTTACATTTTTTCGCTTCTTTTGTTTCAGGACCATGAGTATAATATATTGTGAGATGAACGGGAAAACCATATTTCCCATGATTCATCCGGGGCTTGTAACACCCCAAATTTTATAATAAACTATTTTAATAATGAAACATAATTTTAAATAATTAATTTGGTGTTAAAGTTATTTTAGAATACATGTGATAAATTTCGTGATTCGTTTGCGTTATACGGGTGCTTTAGATGATGTGTTACTATTATACATATTAGACTACATGAATAATCTAAATAACAAATATTATATTTTATATATTTTTCTAAATAGTATTTTAGTGTAATATTTTAAAGAATAAGATTTTAGAAGATTTTACGTGTATATACTAATTATACCAAATTAATGTAATATTTTTCCGTGCGTTTGACTGATATTAAGTATGCACGTAATTATATTTCAATTATCTATAACTATTTTCTATTTTTAGTTATTTATTTTATAAATAATTATCTCGGAATAGTAGTGATATATTGTGTTTGATTTCCTTCATTTTTATATACTTGTTATGACATAGTGATTTTATATATATATTTATTATGATATAATAATTAATATAGAGTGTTGATGTTATATTTATTTATTTTATAATTTTGACTATTCTCTAATGATGGTAGTATTTTAATGTGAATATTTTATAAAATAAGTATAATCATAGTAATTATTTTGAATATGAATCTTGATTATTAATGTATTTTAAAAGATTAACTACTTTAATTATTTTATTTTATAAAATATGGGTTTTGAAATATTAATAATTTTGTGCTTATTTTCTTTATATGTGTGCTTGTCAAGTTGTGCCTATTTTATATATATTCCATTGATTTAGTGGCTTATATAAAATATTGATGTTATATTTTTTTATTGTCATTTTAACTATTCTCATAATATAATAATATTTTAATTTGATATTTTGAAAGATATTATTATTTTAGTGGCAAATAAATAAATTAAAATAAATATTTAATTAGTTGGACCTTGTGGAAAAATAAAATAAAATGGAGTTCAATGAGTTAGGTTAACAATAACTAATATGTTAAAAAATAAAAATAAAAAATAAAAAAAATTAAATATACCCTAATAAGAAAGCGCTACAGTAGAAAGATAGAAAGAGAGAAAAAAGGCAGCGGCCATACTAAGAGAAAAGAAAAGAAATCGGTTTCGGCGATCGACAACTGTCCAGAAAAACTTCCTCCGTTTTCGTTCAAATTTCAGTATGTTATTTAATTTATTGAGTTAATCAATTAGACACAATTTTCCAGATTTTTAACAACCCCAATTTCTCTCTAAAATACCCGACTTCTCTGTTTGTAGAATTCGTTATTTTGCACCGTTCTTGTTCACCGTAAGTCCGATTTGAGTGAAACCAACGCCAAAACGATCGTGCGAAAAGTGGCTATATTATCCACTTATTGGTTTTCTGATATATGGTAAGATTCCTTGACCGAATTTCGAAATTAATTTTAGAGTGTCTTCTCATAATTTATTTTTAACGTTTACCCATAAATTATCGAGTTAGATCGATTGAAGGACAAAGAGTCGGAGAATAAAGGCTGTTTGTTCGTGGAATCGTATTCGTGTTTGAAAGCGTCGAAATAAGGTAAGGGGTGAGAGAGCGTTTGAATTCATGAGTGTAATATATTGTGAGATGAACGGGAAAACCGTATTTCCCAATGATTCATCCGGGGCTTGCTACGTACGGCAGTAGCCCTTTGAGTGATAAATTAATTAATGTGCAAATATGGGAATTGTGAGATTAAAATGTGGAATAGAAATATTTATAAGGTGTTGATTGATTTAATTCCATTGAATGTGTGTTATTTGATATTATTGTGATATTTGATTTATTTTTGTTAAATGTGTGATATTTGATATTATTGTGATATTGAATGTCGAATGAATTTGGTGCATATGTTGGATTAGATGAGTTTATGTGATGTGATAATAAAAGATGTGTGCATGGTAATAATTTTATGTGATGATGATGATGTATGAATAATAATTGTGAGTTCATAAATTTGTGATAAGTTTATGTGATGAGTTACGATTGATGATAATGATGCTCTAAATTTGTGATGAGTTATGTAATGATGATGATATGCGATTTATAATTGTGATATTATGAATTTGTGATGAAAATATTGAAGTAACCCCTGATGAAATAATAGTGATTCCAATTTGTGTTTGAGACGACGGTTTTAATGGAGTATCATAAGCCAACGAGGGGAGAAAATAAACATTGAGAATTTGTGAAGTGGAGATTATTTGGTCATCATATAGGTAGGGCCTGACAAGCCTAGCGATTCCGGGGAAGTACAACTGAATTGAGCCTGATCGTGGCGGTCTACTGTTGAGCCTTAAGGCAAGATTGTTAGACCTTGGAGGTATTCAGGTGGGGAATTCCTAGGTGACTTGGAGGTAGCACTCCAAATGTCGGGAGCTACCATGCAACACACGTTTACCTCGACTGTCGCGTATATGTGTCTCGGGTTGAGTTGAGGGGATCTATGAGGACAGGGCCAATTTGAATTGTCCGTCCACCAAAATGGTGGCATAGTATCATGGCCTCCTAACCAAGTACTTCAGAGTTAGAATGGTACCACATTGTGAAGTATAGTCTAAGTTCATGCATATCATTGCATTTTTGTGTGATTGTTTGTTGTGATTAATATGTATTGTGTGCGATGATTATTTCGTAGATGATTTGATGTTATTGTGAAATGTATTGATTTCTTTTGGTTTTAACTTTATAAATTTATGTTTTTCCTTGAAAAATGTTTGTCTAATGATACGGTTTATTTATGATTAATTGCGTGTTCTCCTTATTTATATTATACTATTAACATGATTTCAAAACTCACCTCCTTCGTTATTTGTGTTTGACTGGCTTGGCCCTGCGTTTGCGAAATTGCAGTTGTTACAGGTTAATGAATCTTGAAGTTCAAGTTGGGAGGAACCTCGCTCTGATAGGTGATACCGGGAATAAGGGTTGTAAATTGTATTTTACTTATTTAATTTGAAACGACTTTTTGTATGAAAACCATATAAGTACTAGTAAGTTTTTAGAATTGAAAAGTAATTATACTTAAATCAAATTTTATGGAGATTGCACTATTTTATAGGAGGAAAAGGTTTAAAGTGTTCCTTTTGATTTTTGAGAAACGTGATATTTTAAATTAATTATCAAAGTTTTTATTCCCTGAAAAACGTATTTGCTTTACCTTATGTGAATTAAAGTTAAAAAATTCTATTATAAATTAATATATATTATTTTGGGGTTTAGGGTGTCACAGGGCTCGCTACGTACAGCAGTGGTCTTTTGAGGGATAAGTTAATTAATGTGCAAATATGGAATTTGTGAGGTTAAAATTTAGAAAAGAAACATTTATAAGATGTTGATTGATTTAATTCTGTTGAATGTGTGGTATTTGATAATATTGTGATATGGATTGTCGAATGAATTTTGTGCATATGTTTAATTAAACGAGTTTATGTGATTTTATAAATTTATGATATGTTTATGTGATGATGATGATGTTTGATTGATGATCGTGATGTTATAAATTTGTCATAACTTTATGTGATAATGATGATGTTTGATTGATAATAGTGATGTTATAAATTTGTGATGAGTTCTTATGATAATGATGATGTATGATTAATGATAATGTTTTTATAAATTTGTGATGAGAATATCGAAGCAACCCCATACTAAAGATGATACTCTTAATGGAGTAATCTAGGCTAACGAGAGGAGAAAATAGATGTTGGGAATATTTGAAGTTGATGAGAATTTTTGAAGTGGAAATTATTTTGTCATCAAATAGGTAGGTAGGGCCTGACAAGCCTAATGATTTCAGGGAGGTACAACTGAATGAGCCTGATCGTGGTGGTCTACTATTGAACCTTAAGGCAAGATTGCTAGACCTTGGAGGTATTCAAGTGGGGAATTCCTAGGTGTTTTGTAGGTGCTCTCCAAATTCCAAGAGCTACCAAACAACACATGTTTACCTCGATTGTCGCATATATGTCTCTCAGGTTGAGTTGATGAGATATATGAGAACAAGGCCAATTGGAATTGTCCATCCATTCGGGTGGTGTCATAGTATCAAGCCTCCTAATCAAGTACTTCAGAGTTACAATGGTACCAAATTGTGAAGAAGAGTCTAAGATCATGCATAATATTGCATTTTCTTATGATTGTTTTGTTGTGGTTAATGTGTATCGTGTGCGATAATAATTTCTCTTAGATGATTTGATGTTATAGTGAAATGTATTGATTTTCCATAAGTTAATTTGACTTTATAATATGATGTTTTTCCTTCAAGAATGTATTGTTGAGACAAAATCTCAATTTAATGTTTTGATGAAAACAAACAAAAAGTTAATTAAGAATGTTAATTATGATTCTAAATGTTATGTTAATTTAACTTGTACTTTTGAATGTATTTATTTAAAGATGAGATTTAAACAAAGCAAAGAAATCAGCATAAAAAGGCAAGAAACTGAACAGACAAGAATGGAGAACATTCTTAACAAAATCTGGAAAACGGAGAATGTAACACCCCAAATTTTATGATAAATTATTTTATCAATGAAATATGATTTTAAATAATTAATTTGAATTTAAAATTATTTTAGAATATATGTTGATTAATTTTAAGATTAATTTTCTTTATATGTGTGCTGTCTATTATTCTAATCTTGTACATATTAGACTAAATGAGTGATATAAATAACAAATATTATATTTTATTATCTTATATATTTTTCTAAAATTATTAGTATTTTAGTGAAATATTAAAAAAAAAAAGATTTTACACGATTTTACGTGTATCTGCGCGTGAGTAATTAAAGTGATGTTTTCATGTGTGTTTGATTGATGTTAATCGTGCACATAGTTATATTTTAATTCATTTAAACTATTTTCTATTTTTATTTATTTATTTTATAAATAATTATCTTGAGGTAGTGGTAATATTGTGTTTGATTCCCAAAATATACTTGTAATGGAATTGTGATTTTATATAATTTTATTATGATTTAGTAATTAATATAAAGTGTTGATGATATATTTATTTATTTTATGATTTTGACTAATGATGAATTTTAATGCGAGTGTTTTGAAAAATAAGTATAATTATAGTGACTATTTTGAATATTAGAGTTTCAATAGTAATAATATGTATTTTTTTAAAGGATAATCATTTTAATTACAATAATGTATCATATTTTAGTTATAAAATATTAGGGATGTTTTGAAAATTAAATGATGTTTGGAAGAGTATTAAAAATGAGATTAAGTAACTATTAATTTTGTTTTAGCAAAATAAAAATAATAGTAATAAAACAAAATAGTAAATAAAGAGAACAATGGGTTTGACCCATGTGTGAACCCTAATTGTTAATAAAATAAAATAAAAAAGGGAAAGAAGTTGGACGGCAGCCGTAAAAACAAAGAGGAAACACAACAACAACCTATGGTTTGGCACTGGTGATCGATAACTGTTCCAGAAAATTTTCTTCGTTCTCGTCCAAATTTCAGTATGTTGTTTTATTCATTTAGGTATTCAAATAAACATACTTCCTCATATTTTTAACCATCCCAATTTCTCTCTAAAATACCCGACTTCTCCGTTTATAAAATTCCTTATTTTGCATCGTTCTTCTTCACCATAACTCCGATTTGAATGAAACCAACGCCAAAACGATTGTGTGAAAAATGTCTATATTATCCACTAATTGGTTTTCTAATTTATGGTAAGTTTCCTTGACCGAATTTTGAAATTTAGTTTTAAGAGTGTCTTCTCATAATTTATTTTTAACGTTTACCCATAAACGGTTGAGTTAGATCGATTGAAGGACAAAGAGTCGAAGAATAAATTTTGTTTGCTCGTGAAATCGTATTCATGTGTGAAAGCGTCGAAATAATGTAAGGGGTGAGAGAGCGTTTGAATTCATAAGTATAATATATTGTAAGATGAACGGGAAAACCGTATTTCCCAACGATTCATCCGGGGCTCGCTATTGTACGGTAGTAGCTCTTTGAGTGATAAATTAATTAAGGTGAAAATATAGAAATTTTGAGATTAAAATATGAAATAGAAATATTTATAAGGTGTTGATTGATTTAATTCCGTGAAATGTGTGGTATTTGATACTATTGTGATATTTGATTTCAAATGAATTTGGTGCATATGTTTGATTGGAAGAGTTTATGTGAAGTGATAATAAAATATGAATGCAGTGTATGATGTAAGTTTATTTGATGATGATGTGTGATAAGTTTATGTGAAGATGTTTGATCGATGATAATGATGTTGTAAATTTGTGATGAATTTATATGATGACGATTATGTATGATAAATGATGTTATAAAATTGTGATGAGAATATTGAAGTAACCCCATAGTTGATGAAATAATGATGATTATAATTTGTGTTTGAGATGATGGTCTTGATGGAGTATCGTAGGCCAACGAGGAAAGTATATAAATATTGAGAATTTGTGAAGTAGAGATTATTTTGTCATCATATAGGTAGAGCCTGACAAGCCTAGTGATTCCGGGGAACTACAACTGAATTGAGCCTGATCGTGGCGGTCTACTCTAGAGCCTTAAGGCAAGATTGTTAGACCTTGGAGGTATTCGGGTGGGGAATTCCTATGTGACTTGGAGGTAGCACTCCAAATGTCGGGAGCTACCATGCAACACATGTTTACCTCGACTGTTGCGAATATGTGTCTCGGGTTGAGTTGAGGGGATGGTGGCATAGTATTAAGCTTCTTGTGATTGTTTTGTTGTTATTTATGTGTTTCCAAAGTAATAATAGTTTCTCTTGAGTGATTTTGATGTAGTAATATGGTACTATTTGGTTGAATATTTTGATATATCGTAATGTGGTTATGATACGTTCTATTATGATTGTTTGTGTGTTCTTCATACTTATATTAAATTATCAACATGATTTCAAAGCTCACCTCTTTTGTTGTTTGTGTTTGACTGGCTTGGCCTTGTGTTTGCGAAACCGAAGATATTACACGTTAATTAGTCTTGAAGTTCAAGTTTGGGAGAAACCCCGCTCTGATAAGTGATACTGGGAATTAAGAGTTGTAATGTGTATTTTACTTATGTAAGTACAAATGACTTTTTATATGAAAACCTTAGTACTAGTAAGTCTTGGAAATTAAATAAAGAAATTCTAGTTGAAGGAACAAAGTTGAATTGTTTATTTAGAGAAATGTGATATCCTCAAATAGATATTAAAGTTTTTATTTTCTTGAATAGATTTTCTTTATCCGTTGCAAGTTTTCTTCAAATAATTTAGTATAAATTATTATAAATATTATTTTGGGGTTTAGGGTGTCACAAAGAATGTTCTCTAGTTTCAAGAATGATCATCATAGCTCCAAAATCAATCAATCTCTATTAGTTAAAAGAAGTTTTAGCCTCTGATTTTTACATCTATATCATTAGCACTTGGCAAGGAACAAACTGAGATGATTAAATTCAAAGAAACTACTCGAATCACAAAGAGAGAAGATCACGAATTAGCAAGACCAAACAAATCTGAACCTTCTCCAGCTTGACTGTCAAGAACGAAGAACATTCTTGACAGTATTCTGATCATTTTCCATAATGTTAAACATCAGTCTGCAGAAAAGCTCACATCAGTTCAGAATGATGCGAACATTTTCCAGCTTATTGACCATCATTCTCCAACCTTGTTACATCATTCTCCACCCTGTTTTGCTCGAATTAAAAGGCAATCTTAACCTGAATCGATTAAGCACATCTCTGGGATGATTGTGTGCATAAACAAATGATCATCACAGTCAACAATGAAGAGCATCCGACCAGCCATTCCCATCATAGAAGCAGAACGGAGAATGTTCAAAGACATGAACATTTTTTAATTCATATAAATTGGTCTTTGGTCAAAACGGACACAGCACTACCAACAACTCTTTTGACCAGTATTAAATGCTCTAAAACACCTATTAAAGGAAGGCCAAGCTCAAGGAAAAATCACAGCTTCAAGTACTAAGTATTTCATTACTCATTTCAATTATACTTGAATTTCTTTCACTCACATACATTGAATTAGTTTTGATTTTTCCCATTCGATTACTAGTATTATACTCGTGTATTTGTCTGTAAAAGAATCAAATCTCAAACAAGAGTTGAGACATCTCATATTCTAACAAAACAATCTCATCATTATTGTAAAACTCGAACTATAAGAGTTTAGTATAGTTCGGGTAGATTGTAAGAAATCCTATCAAAGTTGATAGGCGACCTGATTGAACTCCTTTCTGGGTGGAAAGGTTTTAACTTTGTAAAAAATCAAGGTTGACCTGAGCTAGGTGCTGTAAAACCAAGAAGGTTCTTTGTTTTGAACACTTAGTGGAAAATTTTGCAGTTGTGAGGACTGGATGTAGCCCGAGTTGGGTGAACCAGGATATATCCTTGTGTGGTATCTCTTCCCTTATCTATTTACTTTCAGTCTGATTGATTATCAAGTTAAATACATAAACTGATTTACTGATTTTAACTAACCAAAAACGTTCTCCGTTTTCTGTTTTCACAACCAAGATCAATCTTGAGTTAAATTCTTAAGTTTTTTCAGGAACTTTTTAAATAGGAGCATTTACAATTCAAACCCCCTTCCTTGTAAATCGACATTGCTACTTCATGTATGTGAAAGAATATGGTTTATTTATGATTAATTGCGTGTTCTTCTTACTTATTTGATACTATCAACATGATTTTGAAACTCACCTCTTTCGTCTTTTTTTTTTTACTGGTTTGACCCTACATTTGCAAATCGTTGTTATTATAGGTTAATGAGTCTTGACTTTCAAATTTGGGTGAAACCCCGCTCTGATAGGTGATATCGGGAATAAGAGTTGTAAATTGTATTTCACTTATTTAATTAGAAATGACTTTTTGTATGAAAACCTTATAAGTACGAGTAAGTTTTTGGAATTAAATTAAGAAATTATAGTTAAATCAATTTCATTGACATTGCTCTGTTTTAATTGAGGAATAAAGTTTGAATTGTTCCATGTGTACTTTGAGGAATGTGATATCTTAGATTAATTATAAAAATTTATGTTTCCCTTGAAATAGTTTTTATTGCAAATTTTTATAACAATATAGTATAAATTATTATATATATTATTACGAGGGTTAGGGTGTCCCAATATCAAATGTTGAAACCGTCTTAATAGCCATCACATCGTGGAAGAATTTATTCAACACTTATAGTTATACCAATTCAAATTCTAGTAAAATGGGTGTCAAATCTTACATGTTTTTAGGTTTTTTTTATAAGAAAAGTAATTCATTGAGTTGATCATGCGTTTGGATAGAAAATGTTGATTAAGATTAGCAACAACTTTTATGTATAAATATTGTTGGTTTTACTTTTTTAATAAAAATAGTAGAATAAGTTAATTATGCTTTTTCTTACAAAAAAAAAAGAAGAAAATTAACCATACTTTTGGAGGAAAGTATGGCTTAAAATTGACATCAACTTTTTTTTTTTTTACTTTATGAATGTAATCAAAGTATACGTCTGTTAGTGTTGACACCTAGTTTTATTTGATAATTTAAAAATATTCACAAAAATAATAAAAACGAAATAAAGGTAAATAAAACAATATTTTGAACATGTTATGGTTTAAGAAAAACCTCTAGTATTTTTATTACTATAATTTCTTATAAAAAAATGAATAAAAAAACACAAAGACTTAATTTGTCATAATTCAACAAATCCAAATATGGTTTTCCTTGGGAAGTTCGTTTAATGATGAAATTATGTTGATGGACGAATGGGATGTTGAGTTTGATTACATCATTTAGAAGGGCATATTGAAGCATTTCGCTGATAAGTGCATGTTTATGATATTCAGTTTTAAAATACCTAGTACAGCAGAGTGTTGGTGTCATACTTAGTGTTTCGGTTTGGCGCCTAATGAATGTTTCGTACCAAGTGGACGTATATGAGGTTATGTGACATAGTTTCGGGCGATTGTACTTCATCGATAGGAAAATAAGGGAAACTTTGTGGACCTTGAGAAAATTGTTAGACCGCTTGTGCCTCGTGATAGCTTTAAGTCCAATCCGAAGGGAGCATTATTACAGTTAGGTTAAGATGGTCTAAGCCATCATCATGGTCGTTGGCTACCTATTGACAAATTGAGGAACTGATCATCCTTAATATCTTGTTGATAGTAGACAAAATCATGTTGAATGGAACGAGCGAGTCTTACCGGCTATGATAGTGCGTAAAGTTATTCAAGTACCCTATGAGAACGGATAGACGACACTTTCTTCGAGTAAGCCGGACGAAACAAGTTCTAGCATGTATGTTGGGTTTGAGTGCAGACCTAGTGTGGTTATTACTCTTACTTTATTAGAGTTTGTAATATGTTTATTTTATATATATATATATATATATATATATATATATATATATTTAGATCCGGTTAAAATTATTCTTCGAAGAATAATTTATTTACGTTTCGAAGAATTTATTACCGAACAATTTTGTTAAAAATATCTCTGGTTGCTGAAAATTTTACCTGTCAATTGACCTACAACGGGAATAGATATTTCTATCAAAATAGTTTGAGATGTGAGTAATGTGTATAAGAGTTGTAATTATTTGTGGTTTGGTTTAATATATATATATATATATATATATATATATGTATATATATATATATATATATATTTTGTATGTTATATATATATGTGAGAAAGCAAGGAGAACTAGAAACAGAGAAAGCAAAGCCTTTTCTTTTCCCTTTCTTGCGAGCTCATTCTTTTTCTTTCTCTTTCTTTCTCTGTTTGCGAAAAACGTGTTGGTGGTTTTCCACAACCGCCAAACACAAACCTCCTTTTTTCTTCGACTTTTGAGCTCCATCTCACGAAGTGACAGAAGGGAAAGTTGCTCGTCTCCACGGTACGGTGCTAGTGAGCCAACTTTGGAAGCGTCGTGCGAAGCGAAGTTTCACCGGAAATTAATCGCGGTACCCTAATCAGCCGTTAAAGCTACAATGAAGGTAAGGGCTCCTTCCAAATTTTAAGCTTGCATATAGGACTCTATATGTGTATTTGTGGAGTTTGATTTTGATGGAGTTTATGCGCATATTTGGGGAAAATGAAATTAATGTGATTTATATGTGTTGTGGAAAAGAATTTGGTGGTTTATGTTTAAAGATTTTGAGTTTTGATTTGGTGTGTTGTGGTTGAAAATTTTGGAAAATAAATTTTTGGGTTTGAGGTGTAATGTTGTGGGAAATAAATTTAAATGCATTTTGTGGGTAAAATGGTGAAATTGAATTTATTGAGTTTTGAGGTGTGGGTGGTTGCGATTTTACTCGGTATGATTGATATGTTTATGAGTAACTTTATGAATGTGGATATTTGCTTTATGTTTGAAGATGTGAGAATTTGAATAAATGCAATTGATGTGTGGATTTGAGTTGGTGTGAAATGAATTGATGAGATTGTGTATATGGTGATTTGAATTCGATGTGAATTGTGAATTCAATTTCATGTGATTTGAGGATTGTATGCGTTGGGTATGCTCTGTGTTAAATTTGAAAATCATTAGTGTTAAATGAGCATTAAAAATGGGGAATCTTTTAATAGTTGCATTTACTTAATGATTGTGGTGTCGAGAGTCAGAGTATGCTCATGCATTTCATAGTAAATGGAGATAGTGGTGACTGGATGGGCCACGGGATGATTCCATGTGAATTGTTGGTTCATCTTGATCTTATAGGGATTATCGCTTCGTGATAATCTGTGAGAGATTGCACTTTTGTGAATCGTGCAGATCTGTGAGATATTGCACTTTTGTGAATCGTGTGGATCTGTGAGAGATTGCACTTTTATGGATCGTGAGGATCTGTGAGAGATTGCACTTTTGTGGATCGTGAGGATCTGTGAGAGATTGCACTTTTGTAAATCGTGCGGATCTGTGAGAGATTGCACTTTTGTAAATCGTGCGGATCTGTGAGTGATTGCACTTTTGTGAATTGTGCGGATCTGTGAGAGATTGCACTTTTGTAAGTCGTGCGGATCTGTGAGAGATTGCACTTTTGTTAGTTGTGTTGATCTGTGAGAGATTGCACTCGTATAAGTCGTGCTGATCTATGAGAGATTGCACTCGTGTAAATCGTACTGATCCGAGAGGGATTGCACATTGATAATTAGTACTGGTCTATGAGAGTCTGTACAATTATGCTTTACGCTCCTTCGAGGAGGGTTTGATGATATTTCGGAATCATGTTTGATGTGTTATGATGGTTGTTTATGCGTACTTGATTGTGGTGTGGGATTGGATTGTATTTGTTGATGGTGATTAATCAATTGAGTGTTGAAAGTGTTGGAATGATTTTGAAATGTTTCAAAACTGAAAATCTGTCATTTTGACAGTTGTATTCGAATACATAGAGGATGTAGTCGAATACAGCTGAATGGTTTTTGCCTCTGACTTGAATTTTTGAAAGTGTAGTCGACTACACAGAGGATGTAGTCGAATACAGTTGAATGGAATGCTGTATTTGAATACAGACATTCTGTAGTCGAATACAGTAGTGTTGTCTGTGCTGTTTTTGCTGTTTTTCTGCTGTTTTTGCAAGTGTATTCGACTACAAAGAGGTTGTATTCGACTACAACAATGCAGTTTGGTCCAAAAATTCATTTTTCAACCTTGTTTATGCATGTTTAGCATATGCAAACCCTTTCTAGATGCATGCTAAGTTGAAAGGTGATTTTGTGCATTTAAAATTTAAATGCTATGTGGTATTTGTTAGTTTCGGTTGGTGACCCTTTACAATTTTGCCCTCATATGAGAACCAGGGTCGTTCTAACGTGTGGCACAACGTTGCGATGGCTTTGTGACTAGAAGCATTAGGGCTTGATGCCGCTCGTGGATTCTCAGTACCCAGTCACCCTCAGAGAGATTAATGATCAGCTTAGGGTTCTATTTAAGAATTTTATTTATGTCATCTTTCTTATTTCAAGGTTGTTGTTATCAAGGAACTTATGTTTTTGAAATAGATTATTTTAGACGATGTATTTTATATTTGGATACTTTGGATTTTCGTTCCAAAAACTATTTCCACTGTTTGTAATTAATTATGACTTTGTCATTTGTGTTGCGACATAAAATATTTTATCCAAGAGTATTTTCTTCCTTTATGGATTTAACTTGGTATTTTTATCAATTTGTTTTTAAAAAAAATACACTCTCGCTGTTAAAAATCGGGGTGTTACACATGCCTTTATTTTGTTTGTCTTGTTAGTAGTGTTTCTAGTTCTTGTTTTTCTCTAATTTCTGTTCAAACACTTTTCTAAAATATAAAAAAATAAAAAAATAAATATAGGTATGAAAAGAAACTGAAAAGAAATAGATTGATGGTCATAAAAATCGGTATAATGATGATCAATTGAATGAAAAGAAACCGAAAAGAAATGGATTGATGGTCATAAAAATCGGTATAATGATGATCATTTGAATGAAAAGAAACCGAAAAGAAATAGATGAATAGTAATAAAAATGGTGATCAATTGGCAATTATTCACTTGTGTTTTGTAACCTACACCCAAAAAGTCTATAATTAGTCGATAGCAAGAGTAAAGAAAGGGAGCATAATTGAGAGCACAAAAAATAGAAAGAAGAGAGAATAATAGGCAAAAGAGGAGTAGAGAGTCTGATCTTGGGAAAATCAACAAAAAACCAATTCAGAGGTAAAGTATCACTTTCTTATTGTTTCTCTAATTTTCTTTTTATTAGTCTTTGTATTGCATCCTTTTAAAAAATGTTCTTGTCTTTTTCTTTCTCTTTTTCTGTTTATGCAAAAATAAACTCATATGTTAAGCTTTTATTTTTCTAAAGTTGTCTGTTCCTAAAATTGTTTTCTTTGCAATTAATGTTTATAAACCAATCACAAAGAAAACTAATTTCACCCTATTGTAATATAATAGAAAACTCATATCACGTCTTTATCAAATAACTGAAAAAAAAATCACAACAACAAATAAATAGTTTTTCCCTTATGATTAGAATTAATGGTTGCTGCCGCCGGATGAAATTCATCCTCGCTCGCCGCGCCACATCACTCACCCCCAATTGTTGGTGGCCTTTGTGTCGCGAAAGATCCGACAACACACGAGCAAATCCTTTAACAGGCTGCTTCAATGTTGCATCCATTTGTTTCTTTCACATACCACCGCGTCACGTTGTTTTCTAACAAACGTTTACCTCGACAGTCGCGTATATGTGTCTCGGGTTGAGTTGAGAGGATCTATGAGGACAGGGCCAATTTGAATTGTCTGTCCACCGAGATGGTGGCATAGTATCAGGCCTCCTAACCAAGTACTTCAGAGTTAGAATGGTACCACATTGTGAAGTGGAGTCTAAGCTCTTGCATAGCATTGCATTTTCTTGCGATTTGATGTTATAATGAAATGTATTGATTTTCCTTGAGTGGTTTTGACTTTATAATGTTATGTTTTTCCTTCAAGAATGTTTGTCTAATGATACGGTTTATTTATGATTAATTGCATGTTCTCCTTACTTATATTATACTATTAACATGATTTCAAAACTCACCTCCTTCGTTGTTTCAGTTTGACTGGCTTGGCCCTGCGTTTGTGAAATCGCATTTATTACAGGTTAATGAGTCTTGAAGTTCAAGTTTGGGAGAAGCCCCACTTTGATAGGTGATATCGGGAATGAGAGTCATAAGTTGTATTTTTATTTGTTTAATTAGAAACAACTTTTTGTATGAAGCCTTATAACTAGTAAATTTTTGGAATTAAATTTAGAGATTATAGTTAAATCAAAGTTCATGGAGATTGCACTATTTTATAGGGGGAAAAAGATTAAAGTGTTTATTTTAAATTTGAGGAATGTGGTATCTCAAATTAATTATAAAAGTTTTTATTCCCCTGAAAACATAATTGTTTTATCTGCTGCGAATTAAAGTTAAAAATTCTACTATAAATTAATATATTATTTTGGGGTTTAGGGTGTCACATTAGTGGTATCAGAGCAGGTCTATCCAATCAGGCCGAGTGGGTTATGTGTTATTATTATTCAATTGTCGACTTTGAACCAAATGTGTTTACTCGTGTCCTGGTTAAGTGCTGAAACGCTTACCTATTATTCTTGTGCTAAGTGCTATGTATAATTCTATTGCAATACATGACTTATGAAAGATGATTGTTAATTGTTAACTACTTGCTTATTCTTGTTGTGTCGTGGATTCTCTCGTTTTTTTAGATAATTCTTAACCGTTAATTACTTGTTTGTTCTTGTTGTGTTGTGTATTTGTTAAAATTTGAGTTAATTTGAATTATTGACATGACTAAGTTAATTACCTTTTGATTAGACTTGTGGCTTGTGTTTCTAACTTTGATTATTTGCTCTTTCGTTATCGTGGATAGTTAGAAATAACTTTCAAACATCCTACTACAAACCTAAAACAATTAGTTGCTTCATTTTATTTTATTTTATTTCATACTAAAAAGGTTATTACTTGTCCTAGTTGTGCACTCAAAGTCTGATGTTGTGTAAAATTTGCAACTAAACCATAAAAAGTTTAGAACTTAATTTTATCTAATAGACATAAAGATTTACCACTTTAGCTTACTTTAGCATATAAATTGAGTTTGAAAATCAGAAAAAGGAGAGGATTTTTGGGGTGAGGGATCTATTACAAAAAAACACTAAAACAGGATAAGAAAAAATAAGCAACAACTTAGTAGCAAACAAACAGAAAAAGGATTTTATCTTTAATTTATAATCATTATCCAAACAAACAGAGGAAGGAAGAAGGTATTTTTTTCATCTCTGCTTTGTAATATATAAAATGAGTTATGAATAAAAATGAATTTTTTTGTTGTTATACGTCTGATCCCTAAGGGTATATAAAAAAAGGGGTTAGAAAGGATAAGATTAAAAGCTCAAACCTTCGCCGGAACGGCGACCATACCCTTTATCCTCCGTGCTTGGCCCCCTTAATCTTCTTCTCGGTCCCCTTTTTGCTCTTTTGGTCCTTTGCGTTTTGTTCCTTGTTTTCCCTCTCATGCGCCGCTCTTCTTTGATTTTCTTGGTTTTGTTCTGCTTTCCTCAAGCCAATCGTGCGCCGCTCTAGTTTTATTCCGCTTCCCAGCTGTGTGCCGCCCCTTGATTTTCTGGGGTTTTGTTCTACTTTCCTCATGCCAGCCGCTGTGACACCCTAAACCCCAAAATAATATATAATGATTTATAATAGAATTTTTAACTTTAATTCGCAGAAGGTAAAGCAAATACGTTTTTAAGGGAATAAAAAACTTTGATAATTAATTTAAAATATCACGTTTCTCAAAAATCAAAAGGAACACTTTAAACTTTTTCCTCCTATAAAATAGTGCAATCTCCATAAAATTTGATTTAAGTATAATTACTTGATTCAATTCTAAAAACTTACTAGTACTTATATGGTTTTCATACAAAAATTCATTTCAAAATAAATAAGTAAAATAAAAATTACAACCCTTATTCCCGGTATCACCTATCAGAGCGGGGTTCCTCCCAACTTGAACTTCAAGATTCATTAACCTGTAACAACTGCGATTTCGCAAACGCAGGGCCAAGCCAGTCAAAGATAAACAACGAAGGAGGTGAGTTTTGAAATCGTCTTAATAGTATAATATAAATAAGGAGAACACGCAATTAATCATAAACAAACCGTATCATTAGACAAACACTTTTCAAGGAAAAACATAACATTATAAAGTCAAAACCAAAGGAAATCAATACCTTTCACAATAACATCAAATCATCTATGAAATTATCATCGCACACAATACATATTAATCACAACAAAGAATCACACAAAAATGCAATGATATGCATGAGCTTAGACTCTACTTCACAATGTGGTACCATTCTAACTCTGAAGTACTTGGTTAGGAGGCCAAGTTACTATGCCACCATTCCGGTGGACGGACAATTCAAATTGGCCCTGTCCTCATAGATCTCCTCAACTCAACCTGAGACACATATACGCGACAGTCGAGGTAAACGTTTGTCGCATGGTAGCTCCCGACATTTGGAGTGCTACCTCCAATTCACCTAGGAATTCCCCACCCGAATACCTCCAAGGTCTAACAATCTTGCCCTAAGGCTTAACAGCAGACCGCCACGATCAGGCTCAATTCAGTTGTACTTCCCCGAAATCGCTAGGCTTGTCAGACCCTACCTTTATCATGACAAAATAATCTCCACTTCACAAATTCTCAATATTTATTTTCTCCCCTCGTTGGCCTATGATACTCCATTAAGACCGTCATCTCAAACACAAATTGGAATCACAATTATTTCATCAGGGGTTACTTCAATATTTTCATCATAAATTCATAACATCACTATTATAAATCACATATCATCATCATTACATAACTCATCACAAATTTATGAAATCACAATTATTATTCATACATCATCATCATCACATAAAATTATCACAATGCACACATCTTTTATTATCACCAAATTCATTCGACATCCAGTATCACAATAATATTAATTATCACTCATTTAACAAAAATAAATCAAATATCACAATAATATCAAATAACACACATTCAATGGAATTAAATCAATCAACACCTTATAAATATTTCTATTCCACATTTTTATCTCACAATTCCCATATTTGCACATTAATTAATTTATCACTCAAAGGGCTACTGCCGTACGTAGCAAGCCCCAGATGAATTGTTGGGAAATACTGTAACACCCCAAATTTTATAATAAACTATTTTAATAATGAAATATGATTTTAAATAATTAATTTGGTGTTAAAATTATTTTAGAATATATGTGATAAATTTCGTGATTCGTTTTCGTTATATGGGTGCTTTAGATGACGTGCTACTATTATACATATTGGACTACACGAGTAATCTAAATAACAAATATTGTACTTTATATATTTTTCTAAATAGTATTTTAGCGTAATATTTTAAAAAATAAAAATAAAAATAAGATTTTAGAAGATTTTACGTGTATATGTACGTTTGTAATTAATGTGATATTTTCTTGTATGTTTGACTAATGTTAAATGTGCACATATTTATATTTTAATTAATTCTAAGTATCTCCTATTTTAGTTATTTATTTTATAAACAATTATCTTGTGATAGTAATAATATTGTGTTTGATTTCCTTTATTTTTATATACTTGTTGTGGCATTGTGATTTTATATATATTTATTATGATTTAGTAATTAATATAAAATAGTAATGTTATATTTATTTATTTTGTGATTTTGACTATTCTCTAATGATGATAGTATTTTAATATGAGTATTTTGTAAAAGAAGTATAATTATATTGATTATTTTAAATATTAGAGTTTTTGTTGTTCGTAATATGTAATTTTTAAAAAGTTAACTACTTTAATTAATCTATTTTTAAAATATTGATGTTATATTTATTTATTTTGTCATTTTAACTATTTTCAAAATATAATTATTTTAATTTGATATTTAAAAAAAATATTATTTTAATTACAAATAAATAAATTAAAATAAGTGTGTAATTAATTGGGCTTTGTGAAAATAAAAAAATACGATAAAGAAATAAAATTGGTTCAATAGCTTAGGTTAGTAATAACCTAACAAAACAAATTGTAGAGCTACAGGAATGGAAGGCATGGCAGTGGCTGTGGCAACGGGAATAGTGAGAATTAAATAGGAAATCGATGTCGGTGTCTCACGACTGTTCAGAAAACTTTCTCCGTTTTCGTCCAAATTTTAGTATGTTGTTTCATTCATCTAGCTAGTCAATTAAACACACTTTCCCATATTTTTAACCATCCTAATTTCTCTCTAAAATATCCGACTTCTCTGTCTATGAAATTCCTTATTTTGCACCGTTTTTCTTCACTGTAAGTCCGATTTGAGTGAAACCAACGCCACAACGATCGTGTGAAAAATGGCTATATTATCCACTGATTGGTTTTTTGATTTATGGTAAGTTTCCTTCACCGAATTTCGAAATTTAGTTTTTAGACTGTCTTGTCATAATTTATTTTTAACGTTTACCCATAAACTGTCGAGTTAGATCGATTGAAGGACAACGAATCAGAGAATAAAGGTTGTTTGCTCTTGGAATCGTATTCATGTGTGAAAGCGTCGAAATAAGGTAAGGGGTGAGAGAGCGTTTAAATTCATGAGTATAATATATTGTGAGATGAACGGGAAAACCGTATTTCCCAACGATTCATCCGGGGCTTGCTACGTACGGCAGTAGCCCTTTGAGTGATAAATTAATGAATGTGCAAATATGGGAATTGTGAGACTAAAATGTGGAATAGAAATATTTATAAGGTGTTGATTGATTTAATTTCGTTGAATGTGTGTTATTTGATATTATTGTGATATTTGATTTATTTTTGTTAAATGTGTGATATTTGATATTATTGTGATATTGGATGTCGAATGAATTTGGTTCATATGTTGGATTAGATGAGTTTATGTGATGTGATAATAAAAGATGTGTGCATTGTGATAATTTTATGTGATGATGATGATGAATTATTAATAATTGTGATGTTATAAACTGTGATAAGTTTGTGTGATGATATATGATTGATGATAGTGACGCTATAAATTTGTGATGAGTTATGTAATGATGATAATGTGTGATTTATAATAGTGATGTTATGAATTGGTGATGAAAAGATTGAAGTAACCTCTAATGAAATAATTGTGATTCTAATTTGTGTTTGAGATAACGGTCTTAATGGAGTATCATAGGCCAACGAGGGGAGAAAATAAATATTGAGAATTTGTGAAGTGAAGATTATTTTGTTATCATATAGGTCGGGCCTGACAAGCCTAGCGATTTCGGGGAAGTACAACTGAATTGAGCCTGATCGTGGTGGTCTACTGTTGAGCCTTAAGGCAAGATTGTTAGACCTTGGAGGTATTCGGGTGGGGAATTCCTAGGTGACTTGGAGGTAGCACTCCAAATGTCGGGAGCTACCATGCAACACACGTTTACCTCGACTGTCGCGTATATGTGTCTCGGGTTGAGTTGAAGGGATCTATGAGGACAGGGCCAATTTGAATTGTCCGTCCACCAGAATGGTGGCATAGTATCATGGCCTCCTAACCAAGTACTTCAGAGTTAGAATGGTACCACATTGTGAAGTAGAGTCTAAGCTCATGCATAGCATTGCATTTTCTTGTGATTTTTTTGTTGTGATTTTTATATGTCGCGTGCAATAATAATAATTTCTGCGATGATTTGATGTTATAGTGAAATGTATTGACTTTCCTTGAGTAGTTTTGACTATATAACGTGATGTTTTTCTTTGAAGAATGTTTGTGTAATGATACGGTTTATTGATGATTAATTGCGTGTTCTTCTTACTTGTATTATACTATCAACATGATTTCAAAACTCACCTCCTTCGTTGTTTGTGTTTGACTGGCTTGGCCCTGCGTTTGCGAAATCGCAGTTATTACAGGTTAATGAGTCTTGAAGTTCAAATTTGGGAGAAGCCCCGCTCTGATAGGTGATACCGGGAATAAGAGTCATAAGTTGTATTTTTATTTGTTTAATTAGAAACAACTTTTTGTATGAAACCTTATAACTAGTAAATTTTTGGAATTGAATTAAGAAATTCTAGTCAAATCAAATTTTATGGAGATTGCACTATTTTATAGTAGGAAAAAGTTTAAAGTGTTCCTTTTGACTTTTGAGAAACGTGATATTTTAAATTAACTATAATTGTTTTTTATTCCCTTGAAAACGTATTTGCTTCACCCGCTGCGAGTTAAAGTTAAAAATTCTATTATAAATTATTATATATTATTTTGGGGTTTAGGGTGTCACAAATACGGTTTTCCCGTTCATCTCAAAATATATTACACTCATGAATTCAAACGCTCTCTCACCCCTTACCTTATTTTGACGCTTTTTCAAACACAAAAATCGACTGCGACTGCATATCTTCAACGTACAGCGAGTGAATTCGAATAAATGGCGAGTTCACAAAATCGTCGAGACGTGACTGATAAATTATGCAGAGCATGAAAATAAATGTTAAATAATTAATAATAATTTTAGGAACAAAAATAGAGTCAAAACGACGAGAGAAAAACTGCAGAAAATGTCTCTCCGACTCGTCAGAGAGCCATAAGGGTCCGACGTCAACTTCACCGAAAAATGCAAATGAGTAGTGCTTCTTATAGGTTTCGACGAGAGGAATCCAAAAACGATGTCAGTTTTTTGAAACGACAAACGTGGTGATCGGAATTGGCCAAAAACAGCTCGCCCAAGGATAGAAACGGAGCTGTTTCTGAAGAATCAGAGCAACGATTGATAAAACTGATGCCAAAAATGGATTCAGTGGCCGATTTTGTGTGGAGTAAAGGTTGGGATCGATTCAAAAGGCAAGGATTTGGTGGCAATGAATTTTAGAGAAGAGGAAGAATGGATGTGTTGCGTTCTTTCAAGAAGAAGAGGAAGTCTAGGGGTGTACGTGGGTTGGGTTGGGCGGGTTTTGAGAAAACCCAAGACCCGACCCGATCGGTTATCTTTGGGTTGGGTTAAGTTCTAAACCCGTAATTTTTTTATTTAACCCGACCCGATCAAGAACGGGTTGGGTTGGGTTGGGTTGGCGGGTCATACATAAATAATAACTTTTTTTTTTATTTTACAATAAAACAAATTGAATGAAAATATATTTAATACTTAAATGTCTCAAAACTATAAAATTTCAAACAAATTATGCAATTCTTTAAAAAACTCATCAACCTCTCACACAAAAAAATAAATCCAACAATTTTCAAATACATAAATAAATTCAACAACAGTAAATCAATAAAAATTGGGCCTAATAAAAAAAGTGCAATTTTAATAATTAAAAAATTGATAAAATAAATTTTAGTCCATGTACACGTATCAATCCTATGAGATCTACACATACCAATCTTCATGTCATTTGGTTAGACTAATTCATGTAATAAGAAAAAATGCACATATAGTATGTTATCTTCACATATTAGACTGAAACATACATCTCGACAACATAACTCAACAACCGCAATTCAACTCATAAAATACACCAATTATAGATTCCAACATTAAAACAACATAAAATTCATGTGTCCCTATCAAATGCTTTTTCACAATGACAAGGATAAACTTGATTTGATCTATATTAATTTTTATTTAACAATATTATAAATAAAATAAGAAGTATTTTTAAAAGATTAGATAAAATTTTGGGGTGGCCGTGTCCAACCTATGTCCCAACAAAGATTAGCTACTAGTTACACATAATCCACCAACCATTTTAGTTTACTAAATACCATTCATTTGTTTGTAGTTATTATTTTCAAATAAAATACTAAAAAAAAATTGTGTTTAATAGATTTAAATATAAAATATTTAAACTAAATTCATCTTAAGCTTTTGCATAAGCATCAATTTTGCTCATAAATAGTATTTAACTCAAATAAATAGTATTTAACTAAAAAAAATTGTATTTAACAAATGTAAAAAATTTAAACTAAATTCATTATAAACATAAGCTTTCTGTTCATACTTTTATTACGTAAAACTATAACAAAATATAACATTTAAATAAATAGTATTTAACTCAAATTAAATTGCTCATTTGAAAGAGACAATTCAAAAATTAGATATGAATTTTATGAGTAGGCATATACGAGATTATAATGTCAAAACAAATTAAACGAGTTCAGTGTTTAGTCTAGACGCATGAACACCTTGCATCAATATTCATATAAAAATCACTAGTTAATAATATCTTATTATAACTAATTCGTATAAAATCAGTTATGAGCACCTGTAGAACAAAAGATGAAGGTGGACAGCGGCGCGAATATGTACAGAAAGCTTGTAATATTTTGTTTGAAAGAAATAGTTGTTTGAAAGGTTGAAGTCGCGCCGCTGTCCACCTTCATCTTTTGTTCTACAGGTGCTCATAACTGATTTTATACGAATTAGTTATAATAAGATATTATTAACTAGTGATTTTTATATGAATATTGATGCAAGATGTTCATGCGTCTAGGCTAAACACTGAACTCGTTTAATTTGTTTTGACATTATAATCCCAAAATATTATTGGACAGCGGCGCGAATAATAGTATTTTAGTGTACATATTTTTAAGATCTTATTGTCAATCTCAACTATTTCTTTCAAACAAAATATTACAAGTTTTACTCCTTAAAATAAAGTTTAGATCCTATCACCAAACATTCAACAAATTTAACTTAAGTCTGACACGGAGAGCATTTTTTAAAATATTAAACACATCTAACATCTCAACAACTTATTGACATTATAATAGATTTACAATCAATCACTTTATAAAACATACTTCATATATAATCAAGGAGAAAGAAAAAAAATCAATGATAGAGATACTATTTCACAATAACATAAATTTAATAATTAAATTCATTCAATTCACATAAGCAAGGAACATGTTTTTCAACTATTTAAAGAATAAAATTAAAAGGTACTTATAACAAAATAATGAGTTATCGTTGCCTCTTTTATCGACGATGAGTCATCGGGGTAGCTAGTCCCTCCTACTCATGTAGTCAACTACTTGAGGTAACTATAACTACAATCATTCAAATTCAAACATGGGTAATTAAAAGTATTTTTAACGTGGTTCAGGAGTGCGAAGGCGGCGCCACAACTCCTACTCCTTACTTCAAGTTAAAAACTTACTTAATTACACAATCACAATAATTTATTTGTAATTTACAACTAGTTACAAAAAAAAAAGAAATGAAACTTACATCAACATATAATCAATAATCCGATTGTAGAAATATAGAATTATTTCAGTTTTAGATGCTCTCGACTACTCTAACACTATACACTAATTCCCAACAACTAGAACACTTAAACCACAAACAATTTAATATTTACATAATCACATACACATTCACATAGTTAATCCAAAAATTAGAACCATCATTTTACATTCATCTCAAAACTCAAACGATGATTCAAACACATGTAACATACTCTCATAGAAGGCTAACTGCTCCAAATTGATCACGCTCAAACTGTTTTTTGAATTAATCATCACTTAAAAGTTACAACAAACTAAAACATAGATTTCCAAGTAGCAAATAAGATAAATAATTATTTACCAGAAGACACAACACGCTACCAAACCAAATTGAATCAAGTAGTACATAAACCACTTTAAAGGTTACACATTTAGCACAAAAAAAATCATTGGGAATTCAAACCATTTCCTTAAATCACTTTTCAATAAATCACGTCTAAATAAAAATAATTAAAACAAATCATATTTCTAAATACAATTAAAAATAAAATAAATCACATGTATTTTTAAAATCTATAAGATTTCTAAAATCACTCGTACTTTAATCGTCAAAAACACATTTCTAAATAATTAATCATTATAAAAATTATTATTTTCAATTTTATATTTTGAAAGAAGATTTAAATTATATATATAGATAGATAAAAAGTTTTCCAATAAATTAACACTTCCAAAATAGTTCTAATTTATTTTCTCAAAATTTACAAAAAAACAAAATTATATATTTATATACATTAAATTAGTGTACATGACACAATGCATAAGGCATACTTGGTTATGATAATGAATTACACCAATTGACAAATCTACAAAATAACAGTCTCCTCTCACACCAACTACTGAACATGTCTATAGATAGATCCTCAGTTTCAATCAAGGCACAAAATTGGTCTAAAGCATAACACACCATCAATTTTAAAGATTTTTGAAGGCATGTTCTAATCTTAAAAAATTGGGTCATAATAAAAAATTTGCAGTTTTATAGTTAAAAAAAAATTGGTAAAATAAATTGTAGTCTCTGGACACATAATCTGTGACACCCTAAACCCCAAAATAATATATAATAATTTATAATAGAATTTTTAACTTTAATTCACAGCGGGTAAAGCAAATACGTTTTCAAGGGAATAAAAAAATTTATAATTAATTTGAGATATCACATTCCTCAAAATTCAAAATGATCACTTTAAACTTTTTCCTCCTATAAAATAGTGCAATCTCCATAAAATTTCATTTAACTAGAATTTCTTAATTTAATTTCAAAAATTTACTAGTTATAAGGTTTCATACAAAAAGTTGTTTCTAATTAAACAAATAAAAATACAACTTATGACTCTCATTCCCGGTATTCACCTATCAGAGCGGGGCTTCTCCCAAATTTGAACTAAAAGACTCATTAACCTCTAATAACTGCGATTTCGCAAACGCAGGGCCAAGCCAGTCAAACACAAACAACGAAGGAGGTGAGTTTTGAAATCATGTTAATAGTATAATATAAGTAAGGAGAACACGCAATTAATAATAAATAAACCGTATCATTAGACAAACATTCTTCAAGGAAAACGTAACATTATAAAGTTAAAACCACTCAAGGAAAGTCAATACATTTCACTATAACATCAAATCATCTAAGAAGAATTATTATCGCACACGACACATATTAATCACAACAAAACAATCACAAGAAAATGCAATGCTATGCATGAGCTTAGACTCTACTTCACAATGTGGTACCATTCTAACTCTGAAGTACTTGGTTAGGAGGCCATGATACTATGCCACCATCCCGGTGGACGGACAATTCAAATTGGCCCTGTCCTCATAGATCCCCTCAACTCAACCCGAGACACATATACGCGAGAGTCGAGGTAAACGTGTGTTGCATGGTAGCTCCCGACATTTGGAGTGCTACCTCCAAGTCACCTAGGAATTCCCCACCCGAATACCTCCAAGGTCTAACAATCTTGCCCTAAGGCTCAACAGCAGACCGCCACGATCAGGCTCAATTCAGTTGTACTTCCCCGAAATCGCTAGGCTTGTCAGGCCCTACCTATATGATGACAAAATAATATCCACTTCACAAATTCTCAATATTTATTTTCTCACCTCGTTGGCCTATGATACTCCATTAAGACCGTCATCTCAAACACAAATTGGAATCAAAATTATTTCATCAGGGGTTACTTCAATATTTTCATCACAAATTCATAACATCACTATTATAAATCACATATCATCATTACATAACTCATCACAAATTTATGAAATCACAATTATTATTCATACATCACATAAAATTATCACAATGCACAAATCTTTTATTATCACCTCACATAAACTCATATAATCCAACATATGCACCAAATTCATTCGACATCCAATATCACAATAATATTAATTATCACACATTTAACAAAAATAAATCAAATATCACAATAATATCAAATAACACACTTTCAATGGAATTAAATCAATCAACACCTTAAAAATATTTCTATTCCACATTTTATTCTCACAATTCCCATATTTGCACATTAATTAATTTATCACTCAAAGGGCTATTGCCGTACGGAGCAAGCCCCAGATGAATTGTTGGGAAATACGGTTTTCCCGTTCATCTCAAAATATATTACACTCATGAATTCAAACGCTCTCTCACCCCTTACCTTATTTTGACGCTTTCTCAAACACAAAAATCGACAGCGACTGCATATCTTCAACGTACAACGAGTGAATTTGAATAAATGGCGAGTTCACAAAATCGTCGAGACGTGACTGATAAATTATGCAGAGCATGAAAATAAATGTTAAATAATTAATAATAATTTTAGGAACAAAAATAGAGTCAAAACGACGAGAGAAAAACTGCAGAAAAGGTCTCACCGACTCGTCGGAGAGCAGTAAGGGTCCGACGTCAACTTCACCGAAAAATGCAAATGAGTAGTGCTTCTTATAGGTTTCGATGAGAGGAATCCAAAAACGATGTCAGTTTTTTGAAACGACAAATGTGGTGATCGGAATCGGCCAAAAACAGCTCGCCCAAGGATAGAAATGGAGCTGTTTCTGAAGAAATGGAGCAACGATTGATAAAACTGATGCCAAAAATGGATTCAGTGGCCGATTTTGTGTGGGGTAAAGGTTGGGATCGATTCAAAAGGCAAGGATTTGGTGGCAATGAATTTTAGAGAAGAGGAAGTCTATCACAATTTTTTTTTTGTTAACAATTAGGGTTCACACATGGGTCAAACCCATTGGTCTCTTTATTTACTTTTTTTTGTTTTATTACTATTATTATTTTTATTTTGCTAAAACAAAATTAATAGTTACTTAATCTCATTTTTCTCATTTTTAATACTCCTCCAAATATCATTTAATTTTCAAAAATTTTATAACTAATATATGATAAATTAGAGTAATTAAAATAATTAACCTTTAAAAAAAATACATATTACTAACAATTGAAACTCTCATATTCAAAATAGTCACTATAATTATACTGATTTTTCAAAATACTCATATTAAAATACTACCATCATTAGAGAGTAGTCAAAATCACAAAATAAATAAATATAACATTGCTACTTTATATTAATTACTAAATCATAATAAATATATAAAATCGCAATGCCACAACAAGTATGAGATACTTAGAATTAATTAAAATATAAATATGTGCACATTTAACATTAGTCAAACATACATGGGAATATCACATTAATTACGAACGTACATATACACGTAAAATCGCATAAAATCTTATTCTTAAAAATATGTACACTAAAATACTATTATTTTTAGCGAAATATCTAAGATAATAAAATATAGTATTTATTATTTATATCACTCATTTAGTCAAATGTATACAAGATTAGAACATCATAGAAAATACACATATAAAGAAAATTAATCAATATATATTCTAAAATAACTTTAACGCCAAATTAATTATTTAAAATTCTATTTTATTAATAAAATAATTTATTATAAAATTTGGGGTGTTACAGCCGCAACTCTTCCTCTTGGCTATTTACAAATTAGGGTTTTGGTATTACAAAGGGTCTAGGCCCTAAGCCCATTAGTATTTCTGTATATATAGCCCAATTGTGTTTTTTTTGTTTTCTCTTCTTTTGTTAGGTCCAACACTTTTTTTTTTTTTTTTTTTTTTTTTTC
>JBBPBP010009777.1:10109665-10145932 GCA_037974735.1 Cicer chorassanicum | reverse complement strand
TTTTTTTTTTTTTTTTATCTTAATCCAATCCTTTTATTTTAACAAAGTATATACTGAATTTAATTAATTTCTAATAAATATCAATTCTTATTTGAAATAAATATATTTTATTCTTATTAAAGATTAATTAGATGTGACAGCTTTTTAATCTTCGAGTTGTTAATACACAAGTTGTGCTACTTGACAATTTTAAAACTTAATATTTAAAACCAAAAATGATAAAATATTCTTAAAAGGATTAAATTAGATGTGACACATCTTTTTACTCCTTAAATTTTTCGAGACATGAGTTGTATGACTAGACAATGTTAAAACTTGCATTTTAAAATATTATTCAAATCAAACAAATTCTTTTTCAAAACAACTTTTTTTATCAACAACAAAACAAATCTTTAAAAATAATCAACACATCCGTATTTTTTACCCAAGAACTACGTAGCTTTGATTTCTCCATAGCACCGGGAGATACGTAGGAGCAAGATCACACTCTTGTCAAGCACAATAATAAAAACTTTATTTTCCTTTTTTTAAAAACAAAAAAACACTTTTATCTCAAACAATCACATTTATAAAAATAAAAATTATATTCATATTTAATAATAAGGAGAAATAAATATATTTAAATTAATATTAATTTTGCACAATTAATTATAGGTAATCGTTTTTTTAACGGATGTCGTAGGGTGCTAATACCTTCCCTACGCATAATCGACTCCCGAACTCAAAATTTGGTTTCAAAGACCATTTTCTATTTTTATTTTTAAGGGTTTTCCAATATTTTCACTATTTTAAAATAAACTTTGGTGGCGACTAAATTGAATTCGAGAAACGCTCGAAATTTTAGGCCGCGACACCTAGTAACAGAGGACTCTACGTGTGAAGGGAGTAAGGAGTGGGCGATGGAGACCTCACAGGGTTGTGGGTTCTGTTAGAACAAGGATTGTATGGAGAACAAATCCTTACCTTGTTTGGAAGATAGCAAAAGATATTTTGTGGGAAAATTTTATGCACTAATCATTTAACTTAGTGTGCAGAAAATACGTTAGAGGAAGCACACAGGATCAAAGAGAGTGCGTACACCAGAGAATACCATCAGATGATATCACCAAAGGATACCACTGATCCGCTGTCGCACACGGATCAAATATGATTTAAAATAAATGCAGAAAAGGGTAATAATCCGAGTCGTTTCGCAAGGACTCCTGATATAACGATATTAACCGAGTTGAAATTCGAAATTGGGGGTTTTGATAATGATTTATTGAATTTAAAAATAGTTTGGACAGATGAGCAAAACGATTAATCCACTCATTCGAGCTTCGGACCTATCACAGATTCTATAATTTCTAATTCATGATTCTATTATTATTTGACTATAGAATTGATCAAACAAGCGTACAATCAACCCTATGTAAATTCAGTTTCATTGACTGGATTAAGCATCACAATCGTCAAATTATTACAATTAACGAACAAGCGTCGCAGAATTATAATTTAATTAGAGACTGAAACCAAATTATGTCAAATAAATATAATCGATCCTATTAAGATTCAATTTAAGCAATCGAAATATCAATATAATCAAATAACAAAATTAGAATCATAAATCAGAATCAACGATGTAACCTGAATCTCCAGGTGTGATGAAACTCTGAATTCGTGGATTAACCTTGTAAAATTAGCCTTCCATGGAATTGAAAATAAAAATATGTTTATATTATATTATGATTCTGTCCCAAAAAAAATCTGATCCAGAAAATAAAGAAATCCTGTGACACCCTAAACCCCAAAATAACATTTATAATAATTTATACTAAATCATTTGAACAACACTCACAGCGGATAAAGAAAATTTGCTCAAGAAAATAAAAACTTTTATATCTAATTTAGGATATTATGTTTATTTAAATACACATGTAACAATTCAACTTTGTTCCTCAATTAAAACAGTGCAATCTCAATGAGCTTGATTTATGTATAATTACTTGATTTAATTCTAAAAACTTACTAGTACTTATAAGGTTTTCATACAAAAAGTCTTTTCAAATTAAATAAGTAAAATACAAATTACAACCCTTATTCCTGGTATCACCTATCAGAGCGGGGTTCCTCCCAACTTGAACTTCAAGACTTATTAACCTGTAATAACTGCGATTTCGCAAACGCAGGGCCAAGCCAGTCAAACACAAACAACGAAGGAGGTGAGTTTTGAAATCATGTTAATAGTATAATATAAGTAAGAAGAACACGCATTTGACCATAAATAAACCGTTTCATTAAACAAACATTATTCAAGGAATAAAATAACATAATAAAGTCAAAATCAAAATCTAGGAAAATCAATACATTTCACTATAATCAAGTTGTCTAAGAGAAGTTATAATCACGTGCGATACACATTAATCACAACAAATCAATCACAATAAAATGCAATGCTATGCATGAGCTTAGAATCTACTTCACAATGTGGTACCATTCTAACTCTGAAGTACTTGGTTAGGAGGCCATGATACTATGCCACCATCCCGGTGGACGGACAATTCAAATTGGCCCTGTCCTCACAGATCCCCTCAACTCAACCCGAGACACATGTACGTGACAGTCGAGGTAAACGTGTGTTGCATGGTAGCTCCCGACATTTGGAGTGCTACCTCCAAGTCACCTAGGAATTCCCCACCCGAATACCTCCAAGGTCTAACAATCTTGCCTTAAGGCTCAACAGTAGACCGCCACAATCAGGCTCAATTCAGTTGTACTTCCCCGGAATCGCTAGGCTTGTCAGGCCCTACCTATATGATGACAAAATAATCTCCACTTCGCAAATTTTCAATATTTATTTTCTCCCCTCGTTGGCCTAGGATATTCCATTAAGACCGTAATATCAAACACAAATTGGAATCAAAATTGTTTCATCAGGGGTTACTTCAATATTTTCATCACAAATTCATAACATCACTATGATAAAATCACATATCATCATCATTACATAACTCATCACAAATTTATGAAATCACAATTATTATTCATACATCATCATCATCACATAAAATTATCACAATGCACACATCTTTTATTATCACATCACATAAACTCATCTAATCCAACATATGCACCAAATTCATTCGACATCCAATATGACAATAATATCAAATATCACACATTTAACAAAAATAAATCAAATATCACAATAATATCAAATAACACACATTCAATGGAATTAAATCAATCAACACCTTATAAATATTTCTATTCCACATTTTAATCTCACAATTCCCATATTTGCACATTAATTAATTTATCACTCAAAGGGCTACTGCCGTACGTAGCAAGCCCCGGATAAATCGTTGGGAAATACGGTTTTCCCGTTCATCTTCCAATATATTACACTCATGAATTCAAACGCTCTCTCACCGCTTACCTTATTTCGATGCTTTCACACCCGAATACGATTCCACGAACAAACAACCTTTATTCTCCGACTCTTTGTCCTTGTATCGATCTAACTCGACAATTAATGGGTAAACGTTAAAATTAAATTATGAGAAGACACTCTAAAATTAATTTCGAAATTCGGTCAAGGAATCTTACCATAAATCAGAAAACCAATAAGTGGATAACATAGCCACTTTTCACACGATCGTTTTGGCATTGGTTTCACTCAAATCGGACCTACATTGAAGAAGAACTGTGCAAAATAAGGAATTCTACAAACGGGTATTTTAGAGAGAAATTGGGGTTGTTAAAAATCTGGAAAATTGTGTTTAATTGACTAACTCAATAAATTAAATAACATACTGAAATTTGAACGAAAACGGAGGAAGTTTTTCTGGACAATTGTTGATCGTCGGAACCGATTTTCTTCTCTTTTCTCTTAGTGCGGCTGCTGCCTTTTCTCAATTTGCAATGTCACGAACTCTCTCTTTCTAATATCTTTCTACTGTAGCGCTAGGGTATATTTGATTTGATTTTATTTTTTTTAACATATTAGTTATTGTTAACCTAACTCATTAAACTCTATTTTATTTTATTTTATTTTATTTTATTTTTTCACAAGGTCCAACTAATTACATACTTATTTTAATTTTTTTATTTGCCACTAAAATAATATCTTTCAAAATATCAAATTAAAAGATTATTATATTATGAGAATAGTTAAAATGACAATAAAAAAATATAACATCAATACTTTATATAAGCCACTAAATCAATGGAATATATATAAAATAGGCACAACTTGACAAGCACTCATATAAAAAAATTAAGCACAAAATTATTAATATTTCAAAACCCATATTTTATAAAATAAAATAATTAAAATAATTAATCTTTTAAAATACATTAATAACCAAGACTCATATTCAAAATAATTACTATAATTATACTTATTTTATAAAATATTCACATTAAAATACTACCATTTGTTATTTTTATACACGTAAAATCTTCTAAAATCTTATTCTTTAAAATATTACACTAAAATACTATTTAGAAAAATATATAAAATATACCATTTGTTATTTTGATTACTCATGTAGTCCAATATGTATAATAATAGCACATCATCTAAAGCATCCATATAACGAAACTAATCACAAAATTTATCACATGTATTCTAAAATAATTTTAACACCAAATTAATTATTTAAAATCATATTTCATTATTAAAATAGTTTATTATAAAATTTGGGGTGTTACAAATCCCAAAATATATAGTGATCGGGCTTTTGGGCTTTAAAACAAGTAGCTCGTTATTTAAATTATTACAAAGAAGGTACAGATTACGAAGTCTGTAATTTAGGCTCAGTAAAATGCAACCAAAGCGAGCAGGGGTTAAAATGCAAATAATAAAATTGTAATTCAATTTCAACCCAAAGTTTAGAAACAAGCTAAAAAATTATTCTAAGCTATAAAGTGATTTTAAAAATACTAAAACAAAAGGATAGAAACATGTGCCCAAGTGCTATGATCAAATTCCCCCACACTTAAGCTTTTGCACTCCGTGCAAAGCAATGCATGCGATTCCAAATATTCTCAAGAATGCAAAGTGGTGAGCAAAAGAAAAAATTCAAACTTCAAGGAATATGACATTCATGAATAATTTTCACAACCAAGGCAAACAAGAGGATAAATAAACCAAAGAATGCATCATAAGTGATAGAGTTCTCACAAGATATAAAATTCTCTCAATCACTCAAGTGTTTGGGCTACTGTTTACCCTCAAAGCACATCATGAAAGCTAGCACTACCATAGGCTTGACAAGCCTCTAACATCTATAATTGAAACACATGCACATAATGATCAAAAGGTCTTTATTCAGGTTGTAACGTGGCCAAGGTAAGGGTGAGATAATCCTAAGGAGACTATGGCTAAAAATCAAAGAGGATAAAGGAGTAATGATCAAGAGAGAAAAATAACATTGAGAAGTAACTCAACAAAGTATCATGGACTTTTATTATCAACTCTCTTTACTCACAACATAACCATTTTCCTCATTTTATTTCTCATTTCAATTTATTTTTTTTATTTATTTTTTTTAATTTATTTTTTTTGTTTTTTTTTTCTCTCTCTTTTTTTTTTAATTTTTTATCATTTTTTTAATTATTATTATTATTATTATTATTATTATTATTATTATTATTATTGTAAACCTTAAATTTAAACAAACAAGTTGAGTTGAGCACCCCCACACTTATCCCCCCAGATTGGGTCAATTCATTGTTTTTCACTTTTAGGCATGTAATGAGCTACATAACAAAGAATGGGGCTTAAACAAATGGTTAATTGAAGGGTAGGCTTATTTGGCTAGTAGCTTAACAAGAAACAAATGCCTAGATCATTTCAATATATGCATGCGGACAAGAGTCAAGTCAAGTTCTAGCGTAACTAGCAATCATGAGTGAGATATCACACAAAAAATGAAGATGAAAAAATGTATTCCATTCATAATAGGCTCAAAATCTCACAAGGGTTAATGACCTATCACAAATGATACGCAATTTAGCATTTTAATCCAACTTATTTTACCAAGAATTCAAAGATAATATCCAATCATGACAGTCCAAACAAACTCACAACATTTGCTCACAACATTTACAACCACAAAATTTGATGAAAAAGCATGCAATGCAATGCACATTTTTATTTATTTTTTAATTTTTTAATTTTTTTAATTTTTTGTTTCTTAATTAATATTTTTTTTTAACATTTTTATTTAACATTTTTATTTTTATTTTAAATTTTTTAAATCCTATAACAAATAAAATCCTCAATACTACCCCCCACACTTTAATTACACATTGTCCTCAATGAAAGTAACAAGTATGAATTAAGAGTAAGGAAAGGGAGCTCCCTGTTCAATCTTCAGTGTAGGTGGGCTTTTCCAAGGAGAGTTCTTCTATGGTAGTATCTTCAAGCACAGAGCTCTCATGGAATAGCTTGAGGCGTTGTCCATTTACTTTGAACACTTTGTCAGTGTTTTCACTTTTTATTTCCACTGCACCATGAGGAAAAGTGTTAGTAACAACAAAAGGGTCAATCCACTTGGATCGAAGTTTACCTACCATAATTATCAGACGGGAGTTAAAGAGTAAAACTTTTTGGCCAATGGAAAATTCCTTCCTAGAAATCATCTTATCATGATAGTACTTAGTTCTCTCTTTATAGATCCGGGAGTTCTCATAAACTTCTAGTCTAAGCTCTTCAAGTTGTTGCAATTAAAGCTTTCTCTCCAAACCTTCTTTCTCCATCTCAAGGTTGCAGCTCTTAACAACGCAATAAGCATGGTGCTCTATTTCCACTAGGAGGTGGCATGCCTTACCAAATACAAGTCGATAAGGGGACATTCCTATTGGTGTTTTGTAGGCTGTTCTGTGAGCCCAAAGAGCATCTTCCAGCCGACGGCTCCAGTCCTTCCTGTTTGGCTGCACCATCTTTTCTAAGATCTGTTTGATTTCCCTGTTTGAGATTTCAGCTTGCCCATTAGTCTAAGGATGATAAGGTGTAGAGACTCTGTGCACAACCCCATACTTCCGAAGCAAAGCATCCATGGTGCGGTTGCAAAAATGAGTGCCTTGATCACTTACGATGGCCCGGGGTATTCCAAACCTGCAAAAAATATTTGATCTGATAAAACCTGCAAAACCTTTAGAATCATTAGTCCTAGTGGGTATTGCTTCCACCCACTTCGAAACATAATCAACAACAAGTAAAATGTAGACAAAACCAAAAGATACAGGAAAAAGGCCCATAAAGTCAATGCCCCACACATCAAATACTTCATAGAAAATCATAGGTTGTTGAGCCATCTCACTCCGACGAGTGATTGCTGTTCCTGCTATTTGACATTGTTCACAAGTTTTGTAAGTCTCAAAAGCATCTTTAAACAAAGTGGGCCAAAAGAAACCCGAGTCTGAGACTTTTCTAGCTGTTCGTTGAGGACCAAAATGTCCCCCAGCTTGAGAGGCATGATAAAATGAAGAATGGATTGAGCCTCATGGTGGGGAACACATCGTCTAATCACCTGGTCACTACAGAATTTCCACAGATATGGATAATCCACACATAATATTTGACATCACTTTTAAGTTTATGTATTTGTGTTCTAGATGCATCTGCGGGAAAGACTCCAGCAACTAGATAATTAACTAAATCAGCAAACCAAGGAATTACCTCACGCAACTGTAGCAGTTGCTCATCAGGGAAGTCATCTTGAATGGGGGTGGGGTCCTCATCCAGTTCTATTCTGCTCAAATGGTCTGCCACTAGATTTTCAGCTCCACTCTTATCTTTAATTTCTAAATCAAATTCTTGGAGTAACAACATCCACCAGATCAATCTCGATTTTGCTTCTGGTTTCTTCAACAAGAACTTCAAAGCTGCATGGTCAGTAAAAACAACTACCTTCGAACCTAGCAAATATGATCTAAACTTATCAAGAGCAAAAACAATAGCCAAGAGTTCCTTTTCAGTGGTAGTGTAATTAGCCTGTGCAGAATCTAAAGTCCTAGAAGCATAATAAATAACATGGGCAGCCCTGCCAACCCTTTGTGCAAGAACCGCTCCCACTGCATAGTTAGATGCATCACACATAATTTCAAAAGGGAGGGTCCAATTGGGTGGTTGAATGATGGGAGTAGAGGTCAGTGCTGCCTTTAAGCAATCACAGTTAAATCATCCATGAAAACTTCTATACAACTTTCTATCAAATCAGCAAAAATACTAATCATGCAACGTTGGAAAGTTCCAGGAGCATTGCATA
Organism: Cicer chorassanicum; assembly: GCA_037974735.1. Taxonomy (NCBI): domain Eukaryota; kingdom Viridiplantae; phylum Streptophyta; class Magnoliopsida; order Fabales; family Fabaceae; genus Cicer; species Cicer chorassanicum. The sequence continues at coordinate 10,137,674 of JBBPBP010009777.1, read as the reverse complement.
GGCCAAAGGGCATCCTCCAGTAGGCAAATGTGCCGAAAGGGCAAGTGAATGTGGTCTTTTCTTGGTCCTCCGGTGCAATATGGATATGAAAATAACCAAAAAACCATCAAGAAAACAATAATGTGACTTACCAGCCAACCGTTCAAGCATCTGATCAATGAATGGTAAAGGAAAATGATCCTTTCTAGTTGCCTGGTTTAGTCTCCTGTAATCGATGCATACCCTCCAGCTGTTCTGCACTCGTGTGGGGATAAGTTCATTATTTTCATTTTTAACCACTGTGAGTCCAACTTTCTTAGGAACTACCTGCACCAGACTCACCCATTGACTATCAGAGATGGGGTATATAATGCCTGCTTGCAAAAGCTTGGTCACTTCCTTTTTCACAACATCCAGAATTAATGCGTTAAGTCGCCTTTGGGGCTGCCTTACTGATTTTGCTCCATCCTCTAATAGTATCCTATGCATGCACATGGATGGGCTAATACCAGGAATATCAGCCAAGGTCCATCTGATTGCCTTCTTGTGTTTTCTCAAAATCTGCAACAACTTTTCTTCCTGTTCATCTTCAAGTTTAGCTGAAATAATCACAGGTAAATTACCATTTCCATCTAAATATGCATATTTCAAATTTTCAGGAAGTGGTTTAAGGTCTATAGTCGGTGGCTGCTCAATGGAGGGTATGATACCAGTGGCTGAAGCTAAGTCTGCAAAATCAATTATGTTAGTAGAAGTATCAACATCAGCACAATGATCAACCTGTAAAGCAGCTTCAATCTCAGCACACACAGAGCACAACTGATTATCTATGCAAAATTCACAAATAAAAGTATCATCAAAATCAGACAGTGAAGGAAAATCAGCAGTAAACATATCAGGGTAAGTGTCATCAATCAAATCAGCAAGTAATTCAATTTGAAAAATAGAATGCTCTTCCATGGGGTGTTTCATAGCATCAAAGATGTTAAATTTTACAATGTTATCACCAAATTCCATGGATAGAGTTCCAGCATGTACATCAATTTTAGTTCGAGTAATTTTCAAAAATGGTCTGCCTAAAATGATAGGCGCCCTGTTGGAGTTATTCTCTCCCTCCATGTCCAAAATGTAAAAATCTGCAGGAAATATTAATTCATTTACTCGAACAAGTACATCCTCCACAAGTCCAGTAGGGCAAGCATTGCTTCTGTTCGCCAATTGAATGGTAACACCCGTACTCTGTAAAGGTCCAAGAGCAAGAGAGTTAAAAATAGATGTAGGCATAACATTAATAGAAGCTCCTAAATCTAACATGGCATTTTCAAATTGACTACTGCCTATGGTACATGGAATGGAAAAAGTTCCTGGATCTTTGCAATTCTGGGGCATGGACTGAATGAGGGCTGAAACATTACGCCCCACATTTACTCTTTCATTACCTTTTAACCTCCTCTTGTGTGTGCACAACTCTTTTAGAAATTTGGCATATCTCGGAATCTGTTTAATTGCTTCAAGGAGGGGAATGTTCACTTCCACCTTCCTAAATGTATCCAAGATCTCCGTGTCCCTATCTGCCTCGTCGATTTTCTTAGTCTTCACCGCCCTTTGAGGAAAAGGAAGTGGTATATTTTGGTCATCACCAACAATTTCAGGTATCAAAATTTCTTCAGCAACCTTGTTATTTTTCACAACAGTTTCAGATACCTTTGGTGTTTCAACAGCTTTCCCAGACCTCAATGTAATTGCACTTACATTAGGGGCATTTGGATTTACTACCGACTGGGCAGGTAGTTGGTTTGATCCCTGAGTCTGCATCTGATTAATTGAAGTGGCCAGTTGGCCAATCTTTGTCTCCAAATTCTGAATTGTGGAATCTGTTCTTTGTTGAAATTGAAGATTTTGGACAGCCATTTGCTTGACAAGGTCCTCTAATGAAGGTGTATGTTTTGCTGCTGATGTAGAATGTTCTGCTGATGCGGAATGTTTTGCTGCCTAGGTTGCTGTTTTGTTGCTGTTGTGCAGATGAATTCCCCCATCTCAAGTTGGGATGGTTTCTCCAATTGGGATTGTACCTGTTAGACGAAAAATCATAGTTGGCTTGAGGGGTGAATATGTATGCTGCATATGCTTGAGGAGCATCAGCAACTGGATCATCTTGCAAGGTAGGACATGAATCTGTAGGATGTTCTAGAGAAGTGCAAATACCACACACCACTGCTAGGGCTTTACCTACTGCCAATTTCTTCACTAAAGATGTAAGCTCATCAAGTCTGCTTTCTAGATTCTTGTGGGAAGAAGCTTGAATCTCATTCACTCCCTTTGTCAAAACAGTTGAATTGCTTCTAGTTGTAAACTGTTCGGAATTAATGGACATGTTCTCAATCAAAGCTTTTGCTGCTTCTGGGGTCTTATCGACAAGTGCTCCCCCACTAGCAGCATCCAAAATACTTCTATCCATAGGCAGCAAACCTTCATAAAAATACTGGATGAGCAATTGATCAGAAATCTGATGGTAAGGACAGCTAGACACCAATTTCTAGAATCTCTCCCAATACTCATGTAGTGATTCCCTGTCAATCTGTCTAATGCCACATATTTCTTTTCTGATTGAAGTAGCTCTTGAGGCAGGGAAGAATTTTTCTAGAAACAATTTCTTCAATTCATTCCAACTTGTAACAGAACCTGGCTGAAGGTAGTATAACCAATCCTTGGCAGCATCTTGAAGTTAGAATGGAAAGGCTCTCAGCTTGATATGATCTTTTGTGACTCCTTGAGGTTTCATGGTAGAACACACCACATGGAACTCCTTCAAGTATTTGTGGGGATCCTCACCTGCAAGACCATTAAACTTTGGAAGCAAGTGTATTAAACCAGATTTAAGTTCAAATGGTACAGTAACTTCAGGATATTCAATACACAATGCATTATAGGTAGCATCAGGTGCAGCAAGTTGTCGTAAAGTTCTATTATTCATATCAGCCATATTGTGCAGCAAAATGTCACTTTCTTCACTATCACTATCACTATCACTATCACTATCATTATCACTATCACTATCACTATCACTATCTGACTCTCTATCTGACACGTTAGCACTAGCAGCAGCTCTATTAAGTCTACACCGTAAATGGAAGGTCCTATCTATTTCGGGGTCAAGGGGGTGTAGATTTACAGAACTAGCCCTAGTCATGCATCATCATAACAATACAATGCAAAATCACAATTCTGAAAATTCCAACAATGTCCCTATTGCTAAAATTTAAATGAAAAATCGAAAACACTATCAAATAAAATCCAATAAAGGTCACGCAAATTTTTTTGGATATTTTTGAAAATTTCGAAAATTCAAAAAATTAAAAAGTGGTCCAGATGAAGGAATTTGGGAATTTGAAAGTCAAATCCCGTAACAGTTGCCTGATTTTTTGGCGAAAATTTGGAGCAATCCGCCACAGTCGCCTGAAAACCAGTTTTTTTTGGACTAGCAACGTGCCTACGAGCTAGCACAACCCTATTTGACCTGTAGAACAACAAAGAACAAAGAAACAATTGTTAGGATGGTTAGTTATACTCTAAAACTGGTTAATATAATTATCAGAGAGTCCCTGGCAATGGCGCCAATTTGATCCGCTGTCGCACACGGATCAAATACGATTTAAAATAAATGCAGAAAAGGGTAATAACCCGAGTCGTTTCGCAAGGACTCCTGATATAACGATATTAACCGAGTTGAAATTCGAAATTGGGGGTTTTGATAATGATTTATCGAGCTTCGGACCTATCACAGATTCTATAATTTCTAATTCATGATTCTATTATTATTTGACTATAGAATTGATCAAACAAGCGTACAATCAACCCTATGTAAATTCGGTTTCATTGACTGGATTAAGCATCACAATCGTCAAAATATTACAATTAACGAACAAGCGTCGCAGAATTATAATTTAATTAGAGACTGAAACCAAATTCTGTCAAATAAATATAATCGATCCTATTGAGATTCAATTTAAGCAATCGAAATATCAATACAATCAAATAACGAAATTAGAATCATAAATCAGAATCAACGATGTAACCTGAATCTCCAGGTGTGATGAAACTCTGAATTCGTGGATTAACCTTGTAAAATTAGCCTTCCATGGAATTGAAAATAAAAATATGTTTATATTATATTATGATTCTGTCCCAAAAAAAATCTGATCCAGAAAAGAAAGAAATCCCAAAATATATAGTGCTCGGGCTTTTGGGCTTTAAAACAAGTAGCCCGTTATTTAAATTATTACAAAGAAGGTCCAGATTACGAAATCTGTAATTTAGGCTCAGTAAAATTCGGAATTCAGATTTGTTTTCAACACAAAAGTTGTAGCTTTGATTTTTAGCTTTCCAACGACTGCTCGCATGCGTCAATCCGATATCCAAAGTTCAAGTTATGGCCTACAAAGCAAGCAGAGGTTAAAATGCAAATAATAAAATTGTAATTCAATTTCAACCCAAAGTTTAGAAACAAGCTAAAAAATTATTCTAAGCTATAAAGTGATTTTAAAAATACTAAAACAAAAGGATAGAAACATGTGCCCAAGTGCTATGATCAACCACCATAACATACCACCAGATGATACCACGAGAGGATATAACCAGAAGAAGTGATCAAAGGAAGTCACCAGAAGAAGCAAAAAGATCAAAGGAAAGGAACAACATCTGCCCTTCGCTATGTTGAACTGTACATAAGAGGAAACAAGCAGATTAATAGGAAACTGAATAAAAGGACTGATTAGAGGATATGAACAACACGCTTCCTCCGTTGTCTCCAAAGGTGATGCCTCTAAAGATCTGCCTTTACCTCTAAGTATCTGAGTCTAAGGATTTGACTCTGATAATCTACCTCAAAGGTTTTACCTATGAAGATAAGGTTCTAAAGTCAAATGCAACATGCTTCAATAAGCTGCCTCCAACAAAGAAAGTTAGAGACAAGCATCTGACTCTGATTTACAATGTTGACTCTGTCTCTACTAAATTGCCTCTCACCAGTAATTCAACACCAAATGATGATTGGGTCAGACTCTAAACTTCACATTACTTCTGACTTTGCCTCCAACAAAAGCAAGTGTATGACTCTAAGGAAAGTTAATGCCTCTGATGAAAAAGTCAAATGCAACATGAAAAAGTCAACGTGAAAAAGTCATGACTTTGGAAGCTGACTATGAAGACACGTATACAACTCATAAACAGAATTTGATGAAGGCTCACTGCCTCTAAGTCTAATACTATAGATTCAAATGATCAAGCGGTTATTTTTTTCCACACTTGAGTGGATTAAAGTGCTCAATCAGTTACATTATTAATTGCACCAAATTAAATATCTCATCAAATACAAACCGTCCAACTCGAATTCACAACAATGGATCTATGCAACCAAAGATAGAACATCTTGAAATCAAAGCAATAATCAAGAATTGAATTTCAATAACTGACAAACAATGATCAAGAACTGAATATCAGTAATTGACAAGAAATGAATTTCAGCAACCGCCGCACAATGATCAGAAAATTCAAAGCTCAAGAACAAAGAAAAAATTCAAGGCAACGATCGACTAAGCATCTTGACACAAATAAAAGCAACAATCATTAGAACTTGGATGCAACAGGAAGATTAGAAAATTGAAATAACTAGAATTAAATAGTTTGAACGTTGGAAGAAGAAGAAGAAGCAATTTTAAAAGCTCAAACAATTAGCTTCTATAAATGGTTTTCACCACATGACGAACCCTACACAACCAAATACAAAGCAACAAGAACAAAAAAAAAATATTAGTTGAATATCAATCTATCATCAAACACTAAGTTTTTATATAGCACTTAATTGTAATATCATTCTAGTTGTTCTAAGTCTGAGAGCAATACTATAAGCATCCTCCAGTGAAAGTCAACCCAGAAACAGAAACCAAACACTTGTGTAACTTGGTTCGATAGTGGCTGTAAATCCTTAACGACTTGTGGTTTTCAAGCAGGATGTTGAGAAGGCTTAATTTGTGAAGTTAAGTGGTTGTAATTTGGTTTGAATTACTAGATTAAATCCTTCTAGGTGAAGGGACTGGATGTAGCTATCGGGTTTGTAGTGAACTAGGATAAATTATTGTGTTATCTCTCTTCCCTTTATTTACTGCCTCTAATTTTACTTGTTCTATTTTCACTATTTGTTAGCCCATAAATTTCTTAAAAAAACCAATACAGAATTCAAACCCCCATTTCTTGTGTATTTTCCTTCTACAATTGGCATCAGAGTTTGGTCTCAAGGCCTGAGTACTTTATAGTGTTTAAGAAAATATCCACTTTTCAAGTATGTCTAACTATGATAATAAGGCAATGGGAGGAAACGGCAATAGACCATCTCTGTTTGATGGGGAACGCTTTGAGTACTAGAAGGAAACACTCAAAGGTTTTTTCATTTCTCAAGATCCTGAACTTTGGGATTTGATTGAAGATAGGTACACTACTCCTACAAATGTTGATTGTACTGAAAAATCCAGAAAAGAAATAAATGTTGAGCAAAAGAAACAGTATAAGATGCATCATAAAGTTAGAACCTTTAGGATAACTTCAATCACGTTTAAAAAGTTTGATAAGTGCACCAAGAAGGAAATAGGTAAGCGTATTTATGATTGTTTGATTCTAACATATGAAGAAAATAAGCAGGTCCATGAAGCAAATGCAAACCTCTCAGTTAGAAAGTATGAGCTAGATGGAGGAAGATGAAGACATCGAGAAGATGTTCTCTAGATTCTAGACTTTTGTCTTAGGGCTGAAGGTACTACAAAAGAGTTATACAACAGCAGACCATTTAAAAAAGATTCTTAGAAGTCTACCCAGCAAGTGGAGACCTAAAGTAACTGTCATTCAAGAAGCTAAAGACTTGAACAATATGCCTTTGGAAGAATTGATGAGCTCCCTTCGGTCTCATGAAATTTAACTATCAGAGGATGAGCCTAAGAAGAAGATCAAATCTTTGGCTCTTAGAACAAGAGACAAGAAAGCCTTGCAAGAAAATGAAGAATCAGAGGATTATTCAGAAAGTCAGAATGATGATTCTGAAGTAGAGGAATTGTCTTCATTTCAAGGAGAATTCAATGGTTGTGGCACAAAAGAGATCCTTTCCCCAAAAGGATTTCAAGAAGTACCAGAGCAAAGACAAAGGAATTGACAAGAAGTATCCCACTTGTTTTGAATGTAAAGAACTTGGACATTTCAAAATAGACTGTCCAAAGATTAAAAAAAGGAACCACAAGTAAGAATCCAAGACCAGGAAGAAACACTACTAGAAATTTCACCTATAGTGACCGATTTAGAGACCGAATATTTTCAGTCACACTAGTGACCGAATTGGAGACCATAATTTTGAATTTTGAAATTAAATATTTTTGCGTCACTAAATCGGTCGCTAGTGGAATTTGGAGACTGAAATTACAACTGAATTTTAGCGACCAAAATTTCGGTCACTAAATTTTGCCTTAGTGACCGATTTGGAGACTAAATTATTTCAGTCATTTTAGAGACTGAATCAGAGACCAAAATACAAAACTGTATATAGAACTTGTTTTCGTCACTAAATCGGTCACACATAATATTTAGAGACTTATGTTTTAGTGACTGAAAAATCTGTCTCTATTATTTATATTTCCTTTTTAATTAAAATTGGCGGACAAAATGTGTATTTTTATTATGAGATAGCATTTTTTTAATTGAAAAATGTTATATTTCCCTCTCACTCTTTTTCACTAAAATTAAATTCCCTCTCTAAACAAACTTAACTCTGTCTCACTCTTAATTTGTTCTTTTCTCAACCAACCACAAACCCTAAACTCTCTATCTGTTGCAACAACCAGCAAAATCCGATCCGTCATCCCTGCGTCACGGCGTCACCTTTTCATCACGGCGTCACTGTTTCATCACGGCGCCACCATATCATCAATGAATTCTGCTTTCTTCACAAAATCCTTCGTTTCATCGCTGCATTCTGCTTCCCTCACGCTTTTCTGGTTCAGTCTTCCTATCCTTGGCGTCGAGTAAGTACCGGAATCACTCCTATAAAATAAGAAGGTTTAATGTGGTTGTTTGATTATTCACAAAGCTGATTATATTATTTTCTTTTGTTCTTCAAGAGTTTCTAACAAGTCAATTGTTTTGTTACTTTTCCCCTTTGATATTCCTTATCTTGTATAATGCTGAATTTTTTTTGATTTATATGTTTTAGAGTTTTCATCCTCTATTTTCTTTGTTGTGCTTTTAACCTAGTTTTGAGATATGTGTTGATTTGCACTTTGAGTTCTTATCCCTTCAGATTACAATTTGATTAAATTTTTATCCCCTTTTGAGTTCTTAATTTTGGAAACTGGAAAGCTAATGTATAATTTTGCACTTTAGTTGCTAGTTATTAGTTGTTTAGTTTTACATAATTATTTTGTAAAGGAACTCTTTATACCTGGGTTTTAAATCTGTTATGCCATGTTTGTTCTTGTAAATTAACCATTCTTACTGAGAGTATTGTGTTTCAATTTTGAAAATTGTGGTACTCTTGCATTAGCATTAACTTGCAAAACTAGTTAGTCAATCATAGTGATCATTCTATTGCAGCAACCAAGCAACTAGTTTAAATATTTTATAATTGTTATCAATTTTCGTTAGTTGAGCAAGTTTGTTATCCAATTTGGTTAGTTAGTTGGAAACTGGCTAGACATCCCCTTTGATATTCCTTATCTTGTATAATGCTAGTTGGAAATTGGCTTTCCTTTTCATATTGCAAAAAAGGATTTCACAGTTGTTGGCTGATGATTTCATTATGTGTATTCTTGTTATGTTTGCTTTCTTCATTCTTGTCAATATTCCTGTCCCTTGTTGGTAGTAATTGCAATATATCTTGTTTAAACCAGTCCTCGAGGTCTACTTATTTTGCTGTTGCAATATATCTTGTTTAAACCAGACATATGAAATAGATTTATTTGACTCTGATTTTGTGGTCAAATTTCTCAAATTATTGCCTATGGTCGGATATTTTGAAAATGTTAATACTTATTAATGATTTGTTATGTCTATCAAATAGTGAAATGTTAAACCATTTATTGAAAATTTGCTGGACATTCATCCATTTAATTTGTTTGCTATTTGATCTAAAGTTTTTTACGGCTAAATTTGTTCAAGTTGATCTAACATATGACTAATATCTCTTCAAGTTGTAACTAATTTCTAATTTTTACGGCACCGTTTCCAAAAACTATTGTGTTATTTGATTGTTGAGGGTGAGAGTGAAAATGGGTTCGATTCCATGATGTGATTTCTCTGTTGGATGAACCAGTGTAGAGGAATTTTTCTGAAAGGGTTAAAGAGGAAATGCAAGTGTGGAGTTTGAGAGTTGTGAGACATGTGAAGGTTGAATTATGAAATTGTTGTGAGGTTGAGTTGAGGGAAGGAACTGATGCGAGGCTTTGTTGGGAAGAAATAGTACGTGTGGTAGTGTGGTTATTAGAGTTACTGAAGGATGTTTCTAATTCCATCATATTCACATGGTATAATTAAGGTTACTAAGTTGAGCAAAAATGGTATAATTCCATCATATTCACATGGTATTATTTATTTATGTATTTTATGATAGACTATAAATTATTTTAAATGTAATGTTAATGTTCAGGTAGCTTAATTGATGTTTCTAATTCCATCATATTCACATGGTATAATTAAGGTTACTAAGTTGAGCAAAAATGTTGTTTATATAAGTGAAGTTGAGTTATGCAAATGGAGAAGGAAAAATGATTTATATATATTGCAATGCATGGATTTTATATCAAACTTGCATCATGTCACACGCACTAGTTATAAAAATAAACCAGCTTTATGTGCTTCTGCCAACCATTACACTGTGAAGGTGAATGAAAATGGTACTTCTTATTTATTGAATGAAAATACAATAACTTATATAGAGTCATCACATCACACTTTAATAAAAAACTGAAAGTGAACTAACAAACTAGGTGTGAAGAATTTGGAGGTTTTTAATTGGCTTTTCTTTCAAAATGGTTGCGGGGTTGTGTTCATGACTACAAAGCTATTTGGAATGAACTTGTTTTTAAATATGGAAATTTGTAAAATTGGTTGTGTGCGTTAGCAGGGTGTTGTGTGCGAAGGACCTATTTGGTGGTTTTTGGATTTGGTAATATGTCTCATTTTGATTGGTTTAAAGATCTTGGGAAACAGAGGTTGGGTGATGGTAGTAGTATTATGTTTTGGCATGGTAAGGTTGAGGTGCAGGCTACTTTCTTGGGAGGTAGAGCTTGAGAAGGAATTTCTCAAGCTTGGAAACCTAAGTAACCCATTGAGAGAGAAAGATATCCTAAATAATTCAATGAGAGAAAAAGAAACGCAAATAATAATGTGATAAATGAGATTTATCGGCGATGCAATAGAGACAGATAATTACACACAAAATAAAATGTTAAATGTGTGTTGGAAAATTAAGAATGTTCAAATATCATTGTCATATACATCTGCTGTTAATTGCTAATTTTTTGATTATGCTTCATTCTATATAGGCATTCTGTAATTCTAGAATAGCAAGGAGGCTGAGCAATTTTCCTGTACAAGATATAAGGTTGAGTATTCCATTTTTGGAAAGGTAATTTTTTGATTATGCTTCATTCTGTATAGGCATTCTGCAACGAATCATTCTGTAATTATGGAACAAAATGTTAAATTGCATACTATCTATGAAAATACAAGTGCATACATATGCTTAGGAAGTATGATGGTTAATTACTCAAATGGTTTATTTTATTTGTCTTCCTGGTAGATGTTTAATTTTAAAAATTGTTAATTATAATATAGCCTTTGCTTAATGATATTACAGAAAATGGATATCCGCCAACGTCGTAGTTGGATGTATAATAGGCTAAATCCTAGTCGAAAGGGGTATACTGATGCATTTCTAAAAGGGTTAAATGAATTTGTTGCATTCGCAATCCAACAACCAAACATATCAAATAGAGAAATTAGATGTCCTTGTTATGTTTGCAATAACATTAATTTCTTACACTTTGAAGTGGTTAAGGTTCATATTTTAAGGAAGGGGTTTAAACCTGACTATTGGTATTGGACATCTCATGGAGAAAGTGATCCAGAGTTGCATGTAGTAATTAAAAGGAAAAAATCTGCACAAGAGCGACATAACAATCATTTTAATAGATTTGAAAGCATGGTTTATGATGCTATTGGACCACAGTATCAAATGCATTGTGATGAAGAATTAGAGGAGTCTCCAAATATAGATGATCAAAAGTTTTATGATTTACTAAATGCAGCTCAAAAGCCATTGTGGCCGTGATGCAACAATCACACTGAATTGTCTTTTGCTGTTAGATTGTTGGCAATTAAATCAGAGGGAAATATTTCTCAACGATCTTTTAATCAAACAGTGGCACTAATGAAGGAGACACATCCTCCAAATAATCTGGTTCCTAAAGATTATTATAGGACCAAGAAAATTGTTTCAAAACTTGGTCTCACAGCGGAAAAAATAGATTGTTGTGTAAATGGTTGTATGTTATTCTACACAGATGAATGTAAACAATTAAAAGAATGCAAGTTTTGTAATGCACCTCGTTATGAGAAAAAAAAGGTTGGTAGGGATAAATTCAAAGAGGTACCTATGAAGAGAATGCATTATTTACCTCTAATTCCTAGACTTAAGAGATTATATGCTTCGATGAGCTCAGCTCCACATATGAGATGGCATTATGAAAATAGACGAGAACCAGGAGTGATGTGTCATCCATCAAATGGAGAGGCTTGGCAACACTATGATCAAATTTATCCTGACTTTGCTGTTGAACCGAGGAATGTAAGGTTGGGATTGTGTACTGATGGTTTTACACCATTTAATCATACTACCTCACCTTATTCATGTTGGCCGGTAATTGTCACTCCTTACAATCTTCCTCCAAAATTATGCATGACAACTCCCTACATGTTTCTCACTTTGATTATTCCTGGACCACATAATCCAAAGAGCAAGATAGATGTTTATTTGCAACCTCTGATAGATGAGCTCAAATTTTTAAGGAATGAAGGAGTGCTTACATATGATATTTCCAAAAAAACAAATTTTATAATGAAAGTTGCATTAATGTGGACTATTAATGATTTTCCTGCATATGGAATGTTGTCTGGTTGGAGTATAGCAGGGAAATTAGCATGTCCATATTGCATGAGTCAATCCAAAGCTTTTTTCTTGAAACATGGTGGTAAGTGTTCTTGGTTTGATTCTCATCGTCAATTTTTGCCTATGGATCACGTATTTCGAAGAAATAAGGATGCATTTTACAAGAATCGAATAACTGGGGATGATGTGTGGAAAGAAGTTTGTTATCTCCCTAAAATAACCGAGGTTGATCCGTGTGTATGTGATGGATTTGGTGTGAATCATAATTGGAAAAAACAAAGTATCTTTTGGGAGTTGCCTTATTGGAAAACCAACTTAATAAGGCATAATCTTGATGTAATGCATATTGAGAAGAATGTGTTTGATAATATTTTCAATACAGTGATGGACATCAAAGATAAGACCAAAGATAATGTTAAGGCAAGAATGGATTTAAAGGAGTATTGTCGAAGAAAGGAGTTAGAGCTACACATACAATCTAGTGGAAAAGTTTTAAAGCCTAAAGCCAAATATGTTTTGTCTAGCGATCAACAAACGGCTATGTATAAATGGATTTCCGAGTTAAAAATGCCTGATGGACATGCTTCAAATTTGCATAGATGTGTAAACACAAGAGAAGGGTAGTTAATTGGAATGAAAAGTCATGATTGCCATGTATTTATGGAGCGGTTGTTACCAATTGCTTTTAGTGCACTTCCACATCATGTGTGGAATCCTATAGCCGAGTTGAGTAAATTTTTCAAAGATTTGTGCTCAACAATTTTGCGAGTGGAGGATTTGTTGTTGATGGAACAAAACATAGTGGTTACAACTTGTAAATTGGAACGGATCTTTCCACCTGGATTCTTTAATTCCATGGAGCATATTCCGATTCATCTTCCTTATGAAGCAAGGGTTGGGGGTCCTGTGCAATATCGTTGGATGTATCCATTTGAGAGGTAATTATTCAAATCTTTCAACCTACAAATCTATATTTTATTTATTTATTTGTAATTAGTAGTTAATATTATTCCTTATTTTTTAGGTACTTGAATAGGTTGAAACAAATGGTTAAAAACAGATCACATGTAGAGGGGTCAATTTGTGAGGCATATCTATGTCAAGAGACTTCTCATTTCTGTTCATATTATTTTGAATCTCATGTGCAATCTTTGAGAAATAGAGTAGGTCGAAATGATGATGGGGGTCAACATGATGTAGTTAAACAAACTTTATCAATTTTCAATCATTCTGGTCGCTCAGCTGGAACTTGTAAGAGTAGATATTTGGATGATAAAGAATTAGCTGTTGCACATTTGCATGTTCTACTAAATTGTGAAGAAGTTCAACCATATATTGAGTAAGTAAAATAACATAATATCAATCATATAACATAATATATATATATATATATATATATATATATATATATATATATATATGTTAGATGCTTTGCGCAATATTTGGAAGCATATGATCCAAATATATGTCAAACTGAAGTGGATGGTAGGATTGCATCTGAATTTCCAAGTTGGTTTCAAACATATGTAAGTGTCTTGTGATTTCAACTATTATATTTCAAATATAGTACATGACTTATCTTCTAGTTGTGGAATATAATAAGTTTATTTTGCCTATTGATAGGTACATGATAAAAATAACTTGGTACAAAATTTGTATTTGCACCACTTAGCATATGGTCCTAAGAGGAAGGTTCATACTTGGCCTATTTATTTTGTAAATGGTTTTAAGTTTCATACAGAAGAGTGGATTGTTGGTAAGAAAACCCTTAATTGTGGACTTTGTGTCAAGGGTGACGACGAAGGAGTTGAAGATAATTACTATTATGGTGTTGTTAAAGAGATTTTGCAAGTTGAATACCTAGGAGAACCAACCAACCAATTAGTTTTATTTAACTGTGAATGGTTTGATATTGTTGCCAACACTGGCATGAAGATTCAACACCAATACGACATTGTGGAGGTTCATCGTCGTAGAAGATATTCAAAATATGATCCTTTCATATTTGCAACAAATGCTATTCAGGTGTATTATGTACCTTACCCAGAAAAGTTAAAAGAAAAAGTTGATTGGTGGGTTGCCAATAAAACCAAACCTAGAGGCACAGTCGACGATCGATATACATTAGAAGTTGCATATCAAGATTCAACATCTACCACAACAAATGTAGCTTTTGCTGCAAATGATGAGCTACTTGATCATTTGAGAGATGAAGGGGAAAATGAGGAAGTTGAAATGAAAATTGAGCCTGCAAAAGACCAAGAGGAGGAAGAAGAAGAGGATGACAACATAGATTCAGACGAATTTGATGCAAAAAATGATTTTGAATACCACTATAAGTTTCATAATGATGATAATGATAACGATGATGGTAGAGATAGTGATTATTAAATTTACATATTTTTCATTTTGTGGAGGTGATGAAGATTTATTACTATACTTTGTTGTTGTGTATATGCTATAAACATTTTTAATTGTATTTTTTTTATTAATTGTAGATGGAAGATAAAGACAAAGGAAAAGAAAAAGCTCTTAAGACTCGTCAATTAAAACAACATTCCAAACGTTCAAATGCAAATCCTCCTTTTGTACAACCTTCAGCATTATCTCATACTACTACTCCATCACTTAGGTCACCTCATGATGCACCTCCTCTTGTGACATCTCATAATGCACATCCTCCTAGTATATCTCATGTTGCACATCCTCCTAGGACATCTTATGTTGCACCTCATCATAGTTCATCTCATGTTGCACCTTCTTCTAGTTCTCATGGTGCACCTTCTAGGACGTCTAATGTTGCACTTCCTCATATTTCCCTTCCCTTAAGGAATTCTAGGACATCTTCTACTACCCCATCATCTAGGACATCTCATGTTACACCTCTACCTCGGACATCCCATGTGACACCTCCACCTTCGATACGAGGGGTAAATTCACCATCTAATTCACAACCATCTCATTCGGAATGAGTGCATAGCCCTAGATCCAATGAAACTGTCATTGCATCTGAGACACAAAGCAATGATGGCAAACAAACTTTATACCTTGACGGGCAAGGGTAAATATATACATATATTTTTAGTTATTTCAGTATATTATATAAACTTCATAACCACTAATATGTATTGTTTGTAGATTTTTGCCTTCGCATCCTGCAGCAAATGGGATTGGAGATATCATCAAGAGTAATTTTAGCAAGCCATGGCCATCATGGAAAAAAATAGACATTAATACGAGAGACTTGTAGTTTGGAGAATTTAAGGTATATTGTTTCAAGGGTTAATATGTTTAAAACTAGAACAACAATGTGTTTTTTATTCTCTCATTTATATTTTAAATAATAATGTCTTATGTCTTTAAAAAAAATATTACCACATGCTAACCTACTGATTGTTTATATATACACAGAATAGATTTAATATTTGTCCACCAGATGATGTGTGGGCTAGAAAGAACTTTGAAATGCGAGGTGCAATTGTAATGAAAAATAATCTAAACAAGGTTCATAGCTCAATGAACAGACCGAGGTGGATTGGTCAGGATGTTTGGAATTCCTTATGTGATCATTGGGGAACTCAAGGATTCAAAAAGAAGAGCATACAAGCAAAAACAAATCGAGCATCTGACTGTGGAGGTTTTGGAGGGTCTCTTCACACCTGTGGTTCTATCACCACATCCCAGCATAGAGATAATTTGGTTAAGTTTCCTATCTTTTTCTATATTTTAACTTTTATATATGATTTAATATGTAATTGTAATCAAATACATGCACTAATCAAATTGGAAACAATGAGTGTGTAGTTAAATGTATGTGTGGTTCTTTAACTTTTACACAATATAATTATGTTGTGTTACATTTTGTTGTGTAAATTTCATTTTTGTTTTGCAAATTAATTCTTGTAATTTTGTTTTGTAAATTTCATTTCTATTGTGCAAATTAATATTATGTTTACAAGTTTTTAATGTTGAGTTTTTTTATGTTGTTAGACGGATTTGAATGGCATCCCTCCTAGTCATTCAGATTTGTTTCTCCACACCCATAAACGTGGCAAGGATAAAACTTGGGTTGATAAAAGATCGGAATATGTTCATGTAAGAGCTTTCAACTTTAAAGTGTATATTATTTATTTTGTTATGTTGATTTTTTTTTATCTTCATGTAAGATCGGAATAGTGTTTTAAAATATTAATTAGCTTTATATCTATGTTGACAGGAAAAATTTAAACGTAGGTTGGAAGAATTGACCCAAGAATCAACTTCACAAGGAACTCCTCCACCAAAAGAATTAGATGTGTGGTGTGAGGTTGCAGGAATAAAAAGAGGACGAGTATATGGTCTCAGAATGGAATCTACTGTATTATTAGGGAGACCATATTATCGTGGGTCATGTTCTTCATCAACAGAGTGGGTTCAAAGACATGAATTTGAAGAAATGAGAAATGAAAGAGATCAACTTCGAGAGGAATTGACTAATACAAACAGAGCAGTTGAGCGCAACAACCACTTGATAAAACAACTGATGAGTAGCTTGAACTTTAAACCCATGCCATATACTAGAGATCAAATTCATGAAGATGGGATTGGTGATAACGATGATGAGATTGGTGATCATGATGCTGGTGATTTTGATGATGAGATTGGTGATAATGATGCTCGTGATCATGATGATGAAGAGTTAGATGGATAGTGATAAGTTAATCTAAAGAACTAATATGTTGCAATTTGTTATGACTAAATATATTATGTTTAAACTAAAATTTTATTTGTATTATTTTGAGTACTTAAAAATATTACTTAAATATATTATGTTCGTTGGTTATATACATTGAAATGATTAATGCTTTTAAATGATTTTGGTGTATGAATTTTTTAGATATTGAAAACAAAATAAAAAATTGTTTTTATTGTTCTTTTGAACATTAAAGTAATGTATTTAATTCGATCACTGAATCGGTCACTAACTTCGGTCACTAAATCGGTCACTAAATTTGGTCACTAAATCGGTCACTAAATCGGTCACTAAATTCGGTCACTAAATCGGTCACTAAATTCGGTCACTAAATCAGTCACAAAATTCACTCGCTGAATCAGTCACAAAATTCGGTCGCTGATTTGGTCGCAACAGTTAGCGACTAGCAGTTTACCAACTGATTTAAATTGGTCACTAAATCGGTCGCTATTGAATTTAGTGACCGATTTTCGCCATTTAGTGACCAAAAAAGTGGTCTCTAATAGCGCTTTTTTCTAGTAGTGAAAGGTCTGATCACATGGGATGACTCTTTTAATGACTCTTCTGATGATGAAGAACTGGCAAACTTGGCTCTGATGGATGACATAGTCTCCAACTCTGGCTCATAATGCGATGTAGAAATTGAGGTTTTCTTTGATCTAACTTGTAGTGAATTAATAACTGCTTTAAATTCTTTTTTGAATGCAAATCAGCATGTCTCTTAAAAACTAAAAAACCTAAAGAAAGCTTACAAGAATTTGACTGAGAAACACAACTCTCTTCAAACTGATTTTGAAAAATGAAAAAGAGAAAACTTAACTCTGAATGAAAAAGTTTTGAAACCATTAGAGGATAAGGTTTGCAACTATGTTAAATATGAATTGGCATTCCAAGATTTCCTAGAAAATGGCATAGATAGAAGCAAGCAAACTTCAATGATCTATGGTGTTGGCAGAAATGGAAATATAGGAATTGGGTTTGTATAATCAACACAAAATTCCAAATTAATTCCATTTGATTTTATGTGTGCATATTGTGATAAAAAGGGCCATAATAGATTAACTTGTCCCATGCAAAAAACATGGAAAGATAATAAGCCTGTTAAGACTAACAAACTAGGACCCAACCAGACTTGGGTACCTAAACACAAAATAATTCCACTTGCAGATATCCTTAGTAGCATGATTAAAACACCAATCCTGAGAGTAAACCCAAAAATAGAAACCAAATACTTGTGTAACCTGTCTTGATAGAGGCTGTAAATCCTCAATGACTTGTGGTTTTATAGTTGGAAGTTGAGAAGACTTAACTTGTGAAGTTAAGTGGTTGTAATTTGGTTTGAATTATTAGATTAAATCCTTCTAGGTGAAGGGACTGGACGTAACTACCAGGTTGGTAGTGAACCAGGATAAATTATTGTGTTATCCTTCTTCCCTTAGTTTACTACCTTTGTTTTAAGTTGTTCTATTTTCACTATTTGTTAGCCCTGAAATTTCTTAAAGAACCAAATACACAATTCAAACCCCCAATTTCTTATGTATTTTGCACCTACAATTGGCATCAGAGCTCGGTCTCAAGGCCTAAGTACTTTACAATGTTTGACAAAAGATCCACATTTCGAGTATGTCTAACTATGGTGATGAGACAATGGGAGGAAGAGAGGCTGGGTTTTTTTGGGTTGTTCTTGTCATTTGTTTTTCTTTTTTCTTTTTTTTTTTAATTGCAGATGGAGGGTTGTAGATAGAAGATGTATAGGTGCAAGAGTTAAACAGACTACAAGACCTAACAAAGGGGAGTCTCGTCTGTGTTTGAAGCAGAAATGGGGTCAATGAGCAACTCGTAGGTGTGGGAACGAAAAGCCCAATTCAGTAACAATAATAGCTCAAATTAATGTGCAGCAATAGAAAATAGGGGTGTAAATAGTTGTCTGGTCCAAAATTCATTTTAACATTCTGAATTTTACCTTCACGAAAATTTGTTTTAATTTATTTTACCCATCCGGACTAGAATTTTTTTTCACCAAAATACTCATTTTAACATAATATTATTTTTCCTTAACATAAATAAATAAACAAATATAATTTTAACCACTAAATCAAATATCTATAAAATCACCACATCATAGCAAACACACATAAAGAAAATTAATCATAATATTTATCGACATATACATAAAACACTTTAAATATCAAATTAACTCAGTAAAATAGTATTTAAATTAATTAAATAGTCTATTATAAAATTTAGAGTGTTACAACTTGCTCATTTGTTTCTCGTCAATCAATCATGCGCTCCTTGTTTCTTTTTGAAACACTCAAACTTTAAATAAAATTTTATTAATAATAATACAAAAACTAAAATATATAAAATTTCAAGGATTCTTGACAGAAATAAGAGAAGTTCAAAGTTAAAATTTTTCAAGATGAAATTATACTTCGATTTTATGAAAAATACTCTCTCTAACCACTATTATAAATAAAAAAAATTACTTTCTCGATTATTACGAAATATAATTAACTGCAATTAATTTTTTAGATGTTATGGAAAACACAAGTCAAATTTACTAAATTGTCCATTTTTAATGTCAAATATTCAACTATCAACATTAAATGTTTTGAAATAAATAAAGAGTGTATCAAAAATAATAACATATATTAAATGATTTAAAAGTAATTATTTTTTTGCTTTAAATAGTAACTAAAGTTTAAGTAATTTTTTTTGCTTATAATAGTGACACTTGTCTTACATAACTTAATTAGCACAACTAACTTTAAACCAAATATATGGACTAACTACATAATCAACTAAATGAAATTAGAAAGTTACTAATATATTACTTTATCAGCAACAAGCACTATCTATCTATCTTTGTACAATTAAAGAAATGTTATATGTACTTATTTCAATATGTTACTTGATAGGTATCTTATATGTACTTGTTGTAGTATTAAGGGGTAGTGATGAGGGAGAAGTTATCATTGATCGTATTATCAATTACAACCTTCTGAATGTTTGGGTAGAAAAATATATTTCTCTGAAGGAGCATTACTATATGGACAATAAGATTTCATTCTATTGTATTTTTGTTTGATCTTCAGAAATAATACATTTTTTTATCTTCCATTATTGCTATTAATTTTATATTTTCTGCATTTTATGACGTTGGGGTTCGCATCAAATGGTCTAACCTGCCAGATATGTGTCGGGATCAATAATTTACGGAGATGTAAACTACCAAAAATTGGAATGAAGATTAGAAGCGCTAAGAATGCAAATGACTATTTGTTGTTTTTGAGTTTCGAAAACTGTTTAAAAATCACAATTTATGTCACCGAAGATATTATTGGGTTGAGTGGTGGACTATGTCGCTCTCTTTAAGACGTTTCGCGGCACTGCCCAAATTGTGCAAGGCAGACTATCAACCACGAAGTCCCCAGGATAAAACAGCCCAGATTCACTGTATCGGAGTTCCACTGCAGCTTAGAAAACCGTTCTAGAATTACACTGTAACACCCTAATTTATTGTTATACCTTAATTTATTATTATTATTATTATTATTATTATTATTATTATTATTATTATTAATATTAATATCTGTGTGTTTGATATAATTGATAATTTTTGTGTTACCTTCAAATTTATCTAAACTATTAGTAATACAAATATTTATGTTTATTTTTCCTTAAAATCAAATAAATGTAGTAATAATAAGCAAATAAATAAAAGAAACTGAAAGCACCACTCTTTAGCGGCACCTTCTAATACCCTAGCTAATCTAAAGGGAAAATATACATATAAATATATATATATATAAATAGCTAAAAGCAAAGCTATCCCTGCCGCACCAAAGCTTCCTTCGTGATTCCAATTCAAAATTCCTTTCCAATTCTTCCTTCGTGATTCTTCCTTTCCATTTCTAATTCCAAATTCCAATTCAATTCCAATTCCAATTCAAAACCACGATCAGAGCATGTTGGTACGTTGAAAACAACAGAAGTACTATAACAATCTGTTACTTCTTGTAAGATTCACCATCTTTGTCTAGCTATTGCTGAATTGATTGATTAAAACTTTGTTTATAGTGCATTTTTAGTTGTGCTTTTAAATTTATATCTCCTTTTATATTTTTCTCACTTTATTAAACACTGATTTTATATCTTGCTTCTGATATATAATAATACCCACAGATCACTTTTTATTATTTATTGATGGTAAACTCATGATTCTTGTCCTCATAAAATTTCTTCCATACATCTATTTTATTTCTATATTTATATTTCCAGCTATTCATATTTTGTAATGTGTGTGGAGGAGAATATTTGTATGCCTAGATACAAACACTTGTACTGTTAGTAGCAAATCTAAAACATGAAAATATGTTCATTTTAGATTTCTGAAAGATGTCATTTTTATTTGTTTATTTATATAAATAACACCTAGTAAGAATAGTTTCTTAGAATTTTTATGAATATGAAACATGGAAATTTACATACTCAAGCTCAATTTCCCAGGAATATTATTGCATGCCCTTGAACAAGAAAAATCTTATACTCAGACCAAAATTAAAACGTGAAAATAAGTTCCTTTCAGTTGTCTTGAAAGCTTAATCTCTATTGGTCTATTGATTTAATAATGTCCTA
Organism: Cicer chorassanicum; assembly: GCA_037974735.1. Classification (NCBI taxonomy): domain Eukaryota; kingdom Viridiplantae; phylum Streptophyta; class Magnoliopsida; order Fabales; family Fabaceae; genus Cicer; species Cicer chorassanicum. The sequence goes on along the minus strand of JBBPBP010009777.1, from coordinate 10,116,120 downwards.
AAAGAATTGATGGATATATGCTATAGATGTTGCATTATCTTGACAGTTTGCTGCTCGTTATTTTGCCAGTTGACATCCAGTAGAACTTTTGATAACTTAATCTATATGCCAACATTATGTTATATTTTGAATTTGTCCTGAGAAAATTAGAACTTTTGATAACTTAATCTATATGCCAACATTATGTTATATTTTGAATTTGTCCTGAGAAAATTATCTTTGCCTCTATTGTTTGTGGAGGAGAATAACCTTCAACTGAATTTGATTCTTATCATATCAATTAAATTGGTGCTCAAGGTTACAAAATTTTTCTATTGACTTGGCTCTATATAAATTGTTATAAAATTGTGTAAATATTAACTGGACCACCGTAGCAGCATGATTGTTATTGACTGAGTCTACTTATTCTGATATTATTCTGTCTATTAATTTTGTCCTGTTTAGCTATATATATACAAATGTTATATTTAATTCCTTTCTACCCTGTTTAGCTTTGAACAAATACAATTATAGTAATAAGTATGTTTTAACGATATTAAATATATTTTTGGGATATATTACAAATGACAGATAATTTATTTATTTATTTAATTTATTTTTTAAAAAAAAAATTGTATCTATTGGAGCAAGTAATTGACGTGTATTTGTTTGTTGTGTTGGTTTATTTTCTTTCGCGGACTATTAGAGACGGTGGTTGGCGCAGACGCAACACATTAAATAAGCGGATCGACTTCGTTGGCGAAATCTTCAATCGAGGTAAGGGGTATGAGGAGGTTTGAGGTACGGTTGAGCCCTATTGAGTAATAATAATTAATTAAGAAAATATGAACGGTAATAGTGAGGACTAAAATATAATATAGAAACCTATAGAATTGTCGTGGATCTATTTATATCAAGATTGCATGCTGTCTGATTCTATGAAATGTTATGTTGATTGTTACTGTATGACAGATATGTACTAGAGTGTTCTTTCTACTTGACTAAAGTTGTGATATTATTTGAATGTGCCCCTGTTTGATTTTTATTGCGATTGATAAGATTGGATTGTGTATTGTGAGTAGTGTAAACAAAATATTGGGATTGTATTCAGATTGACTGATATACATATATAATGATGAATATTGTGAAGTCAAACTGAAACTTATTGAGCTGCGATGATCGAGTAAGTCTGAGATATGTGTTGTAGATTTTGGAGTTATGATTATCTTGTCATCATATAGGGAGAATCTGACAAACCTAGTGATTCGAGGAAGTACAACTGAATGAGCCTGATCGTGGATGGCTACAGTCGAACTGTAAGGTAAGACTAATAGACCTTGGGGGTACATCTAGTGGGGAATTCCTAAGTGGATTAGTGGGTTATTCCCTAAGGCTGGGAGCTACCGTGCAACACAAGAGTACCCCGACCGTCGCGTATATGTGTCTCGGGTTGAGTTGAGGGGATCTATGAGGACTTGGCCATTCATGAATTGTCCGTCCACTCTTGTAGTGGCATAGTATCAGGCCTCCTAACCAAGTACTTCAGAGTAGAATGGTACCAAATGATGAAGTATAGAGTACAGGACATGCATAACATTTCATCGTTGTAACTGTTTTATTGTGATTGAATTAGAATAACCTTTCGTATTATGTTCTTGAATATTCTCTTTATTTGTGTTGTTTTGACTAATTGCGTGTTCTCCTTGTGTATTTTATATTGTTACATAATTTCAAAACTCACCCCTCGTTGCTTGTGTTTGGCGCTTGCGAGAGCGCACTTATTTCAGGTTATCGATTGCTTATCCATGCCCTGATAGGTGATACTGGGTGGGAGTAATTCTTTGTGTTTTATCGAGTTACGAACTAATTTTTGTTTTGTAAACTATATTGATCAATTGTGTTATATTCGATATTTTATTCGAAGATATAAATTAATTGTCCCTAAGTTTTGAACATGTTTTTATGTCAGTAATATTTGTTTAATAAAACTCAACTATATTTGATGTTAAATGATTTTTTAATAAGAAATTTTATGCAAATGTCTTGTGTAAGTGTGAGTGTGACGTCCCAATCCTTATATTTTAAAAGAAAATTTTTTATACTCTACTTTTGGACCGCTACGAATCTCTTTCAAAACTAGTGCATTTTACTTTTTATATCAATTTGGGTTTATGGTGTTACATACACCCTCAATATGGTGGTTAAAGTCACTCTCAATATGACGATCAAAGTCACTCGCAATATGGTACTATGACCACTCATAAATCAAAAGGACTACGGCATAAAAATCGCTCCAAAAACGAAGGGACGGCATAACAACCGCTCTAAAAACAAAGGAACTGCAGCATAACAACCGCTCTAAAAACAAAGGGACTGCGACATAACAACCGCTCTACATACAAAGGGACTACAACATAACAACCGCTCTAAAAATCGAAGGGACTACGACATAACAGTCGCTCTAAAAATTGAAGGGACTACGGCATAACAATCGCTCTAAAAATCAAAGGGACAGAAAGAAAGGGGAGAAATGGCTTGAAAAATGGGCGAGCAGAATAAAAGAGAGAGAAAAGAGAAAGTTGGGAAATGCATCCAACTTTGGTGTGTTTTTCCCAATAGTTTGAAACTCATTATATAGTTATGGAAGCAAACTCACATATGATTTCTAATCAATGTGGGACTTTAGCATACTCAAAATAGGAGAGTTTTCCAATGTGGGAGTTCAAAAAAATTTATTTCCAATGTGGGACTTGAATTTGAAAAACACGTTTCTTTCCACTTGAATTTACTAAAACAAATTCTTTCCAATGTGGGACTTCAACAAATTCATTTTTTAAATTCAAATAATAACATACTATGTTCCAACAATCCCTCACTTGAATTTAAAAAAGTGTTTCTAAAATAGCGTCAAAAGCTTCTATAAGATCGTGCATAAACAAAGGTGTCTCTTGACTTGAACCTTTGTATATTAAGTAAGATTCAGATTCAAGAAGAGTGACTCGTAGTCTTGAACTCTATCTCTGACATCAAACATACACACAACCTTTTCATAGGGTGTATTCTCAAAAGCCCGTGCATTAATGGCCCTTCACGTCTATCCCAGTATAGTGAACGCTCTAGGAATTCTGCCTCAAAATTCCATAGGAAACGGCCCCACTTCCACATTCACATAGGTGAGTCTATCAAGAGTACTCCTGTAGCTAGGTACTCCCTCCACATAGAGCATAGATCTCATTAAGAGTTTCTATTACCTCATCCTATCATCGCTTCAGGAATCATGCTTCTCTGATTTATAATAGCATGTTCATCTCATATCACTTCACAACTTGTTATTACCCATTGAACCTAATTCTTGGGATCTCCAGTCTTTTAGGTCGGGTTACCATCATGAGTGACTCTATAGGCATGAGTCCCATCCTTTTGGATGTATTTATGACTTTCTCTCTAGCTAATCCTTTCGTCAAAGGATCTGCCAAATTTTCATCAGTGCATACATGATCCATTATAACAACTCTTTAACAACGTTGTGCTTATGACGAATTTGTCGTCTCTTATTGTTGTAATAACGATTCTCAATCTTCGCAATAGCCGCGTTACTATCACAGTGGATCAACACATCTGTCATAGGTTTTTCTCATAAAGGGATCTCAACTAGCAAGCATCTCAATCAGCTCGCTTCTTCACTAGTAGTAGTTAGTGCTATCATTTTAGACTCCATAGTGGACTGAGCCAATATCGTCTGTTCTTCGATTTCCAAGATACAACACAACCGACTATAGTGAAAATGTAGCCACTAGTTGCTTTGGAGTCATCTGATAAGGAGTTCCAATCAGCATCATTGTATCCTTCAAGGACAACAGGAAATCTTCGATAATATAATCCGAGACTCATGGTTTTTTTTAGGTATCTCATGACTCTTTCGATAGCGTGCCAATGCTCCATACTAGGTCTACTGGTAAACCTGCACAACAGTCCCACGACGTAGGCAATGTCGGGTCTAGTACAATCAGTGGCATACTTGAGGCTGCTAGTGATGCTCGCATATTTAGTTTGTCTAACACCTTCACCGATGTTCTTGAAAAGTTTCACACTTAGATCATATGGTGTGCAAGCAGGTTTACAGTTAAATTATTTATATTTCTTTAGGATTGTTTCAACATAGTGAGACTGATCCAAAGAAATTCCATTTTCTGACTTAGTAATCTTGATTTCAAGGATTACATTCGCTTCTCCGAGGTCTTTCATATCAAAGTTGTTACACAACAATGATTTCACCATATTTACAGCATGAATGTTTGAATCAAATATGAGTAAGTCGTCTACATAGAGACATATGATAGTGCAAATGCCATTTTTAGATTTGTAGTAAATACACTTGTCACTTTCATTCACTTTAAACTCATTCGATATGATCAAGTTATCAAATTTTTCATGCCATTTCTTAGGAGCTGCTTTAAGACCATACAGAGACTTATCTAACTTACAGACCTTGTTTTCTTGTCCATGAATCAAAAAACCTTCAGGTTGTTCCATATAAATTTCTTCTTCCAAGTCACCATTTAAAAAAAAGTTTTTTAACATCCATCTGGTGTATCACTAGGTTATGAATAGCCGCAAGTGATATGAGTACCCTAATGGATGTTATTCTAGTGACTCGTGAAAACTGTTGAAGAAATCTATATTTTCTCTTTGTCTAAAACCTTTGGCTACAAGGCATGCCTTGTACTTATCAACAGATCCATCGGGTTTTAGTTTCCTTTTAAAGATCCTTTTACAACTTATTGGTTTGCAACCAGGAGGCAAGTCTACTAAATGCCAGGTCTTGTTAGACTCCAATTTCATCGTTTATAGCTTCTTGCCATAGATCTGCATCCAATGATGACAGAGCTTCTTTAAGAGTTACAGGATCCTCTTCTAAGGTATAGGTCGTATAATGAGGTCCATAATCTTTAGCAACTCTTACTCTCTTGATCCTTCGAGTTTCTGTTTCGCCTTGTTTGTTGCTTTCAGTGCTTCTTGTCACATGAACTTGACTAGGATTGTTGCCCCCACTATTTCTCGATTTGAAAGGGAATTTATTTTCATAGAAGTCAACATCAATTGACTCTATGATCGTTTTTGCATTTAGGTCATAAAACCTACGCTTTGTTCTTTATTGCATACCCAATGAATACACATTCATAGTGTGACACCCTAAACCCTAATATAACATATATAATAATTTTATACTAGATTCTTTTAGATTTTTTTCGTAGCGGATAAAAAAATTTGTTTCTAAGGAATTAAAAACTTTTATAACTAATTTAGGATATCACATTTCTCAATTTAATTCCAAAAACATTGTAGTACTTATTAGGTTTTCATACAAAAGTTGTTTCTAATTAAATAAATAAAACACAAATTTACAACACTCAATTCCCGGTACCACCTATCAGAGCGGGGTTTCTCCCAAACTTAAACTTCAAGACTCATTAACCGGTAATAACTGCAATTTCGCAAACACAGGGCCAAGTCAGTCAAACACAAACAACGAAGGAGGTGAGTTTTGAAATCATGTTGATAGTATAATATAAGTATGAAGAACACGCAAACAATCATAATAAACCGTATCATAATCACATTACAATGTATCACAATATTTAAGCAAATAATACCATATTATAACATTAAATCACTCAAGTAAAATAATTATCTCATTATGATATGCATCAAATTATCTCAGAGAAATTATTATTACTTTCGAAACACATCAATAACAACAAAACAATCACAAGATTTATCCACATATATTCTAAAATAGTTTTATCACCAAATTAATTATCTAAAATCCTATTTAATTAAGAAAATATTTATTATAAAATTTGGGGTGTTACAACTCTCCCCTTGTTAAAGAAATTTCGTCCTCAAAATTTGCGGTGAACAACAAGCGAACTAATATCTAACTAAATACCCTCAAGATTTAAACTTAGTACCCAAAGATATAATAAACATACATAAGGCATTCACTAGTCATTTAAGCACAATATGTCAAAAACAAATTAATTTAGTATGATAGACTAACATGACACAATAAATCAATTAAACACACATGTATCACTCAATTATGAAACAAAATGCCATAGATTTAAATTTAAATTAACTTTTTTTCTTTTGCATCAATCTTTATCATTTAACAAAAATTGAAACAAAGATTTTTCAATAAGTTGGTAAAGCAAGCAACTATTTTTATGCGAAGTTAATATAACAATTATAAAACTAAAATAAATCTCGTAGTAAAAAAAATCATTTTAGTGGTTAATCAATACTCTAAAATTTGATTTCAAACACTTAAATTATTTTAAAAGGATCACTAATCTTTTAATACTATAAAATAATTTTTCTTCAGATTTCAAACTTTTCCTTGGATTACTTCTTAATAAATCTTACGATTTCTTTTTTTTTTAAAAAAAACTATTTTTAGAATCAATAAAATTACT
>JBBPBP010009777.1:10093029-10109375 GCA_037974735.1 Cicer chorassanicum | reverse complement strand
TTCTTGTTTTGCGAATCTAAATTTTAAATAAAATCATCAAATATATATATATATATATATATTTCAAAATGATGACGAACGTCCTAAATTGATTTCAAAAGCAATATAAAAACATTAATCATTTAGATATAACCATAAACACTTTCAAGTAATTTAAAATTAAAATCCACGCTTTAAAATCAATTTTTTAAAAAAAAAAACTTTTTTTTTCTTCTCTTTCTCAATTAGTAGACATTTTATCATGTGAGCATTTTTTTTTCTTTTTTTGGTACCATTATAAATCACTGCTGAGTTCTTAAAATCTAAAATTCTAATATAAATTTAAACCCTAATGAGTTCATAATATCTAAATCAATCATTTCAAACAAATATCTCAACACGTTCACGGTTCCATATTCACATCAGTCCCTCTAAACCAACATAACAACAAATCCTTTTATAAATTTTCATCTATTTTAAATATTAAATAAAATCAGTAGTATAGAATTATAGTTATTTTATAAATCAACAAAAATTCAACTCAATTTAATTTCTTTAAGATAATCAAAAATAATTCAAACAAAAGTTATTTTCATTTTACAAAATAAATCAACACTAACTCCTTCAAAATATCATTTATTTTTTATTCTATGTTCTAGCAACCTCTTATATTCAAGATTTATTATTATTAATAATATGAATTTTCTAACAACTTTAATAATCATGTTACGACCCCAAAGGCAAGGTCTATCAATCAATAATTTGTATTACCCCGATTAAATTAATAATTTCAAAGATATAGCTAGTCAATAAAAAAAAATTATTTCTAACTATCCCCAATAACAAAAGAGCAAATAATCAAAGTTAGAAACACAAGCCACAAGTCTAATCAAAAGATAATTAACTTAGTCATGTCAATAATTCAAATTAACTCAACACAAATACACAACACAACAAGAACAAATAAGCAATTAACAGTTAAGAATTATCTAAAAAAATGAGAGAATCCACGACACATGAAGAATAAGCAAGTAGTTAACAATTAACAATCATCTTTCATAAGTAATGTATTGCAATAGAAAAATATATAGCACTTAGCATAAGAATAATAGGTAAGCGTTTCAGCACTTAACAGGGACACGAGTAAACACATTTGGTTCAATGTCGACAATTGACTTGCAAACGACTAACACATAACCCATTCGGCCTGATTGGACAGACCTGCTCTGATACCACTAATATGACACCCTAAACCCCAATATAACATATATAATAACTTTATACTAGATTCTTTTAGATTTTTTCATAGCGGATAAGAAAATTTGTTTCTAACGAAATAAAAAACTTTTATAACTAATTTAGGATATCACATTTCTCAATTTAATTCCAAAAACCTAGTAGTACTTATAAGGTTTTCATACAAAAGTTGTTTCTAATTAAATAAATAAAATACAAATTTACATTACGATATATCAAACAATCATAATAAACCGTATCATAATCACATTACGATATATCAAAATATTTAAGCAAATATAACCATATTATAACATCAAAGTCACTCAAGTAAAATAATTATCTCATTATGATATGCATCAAATTATCTCAGAGAAATTATTATTACTTTCGAAACACATCAATAACAACAAAACAATCACAAGAAAATGCAATGTCATGCATGAGCTTAGACTCTACTTCATCATGTGGTACCATTCTAACTCTGACGTACTTGGTTAGGAGGCTTGATACTATGCCACCATCCCGGTGGACAGACAATTCAAATTGGCCTTGTCCTCATAGATCCCCTCAACTCAACCCGAGACACATATACACGACAGTCGAGGTAAACGTTTGTTGCGTGGTAGCTCCCGACATTTGGAGTGTTACCTCCAAGTCACCTAGCAATCCCCCACCCAAATACCTCCATGGTCTAACAATCTTGCCTTAAGGCTCCACAGTAGACCGCACGATCAGGCTCAATTCAGTTGTACTTCCCCGGAATCACTAGGCTTGTTAGGCCCTACCTATATGATGACAAAATAATCTTCACTTCACAAATTCTCAATATTTATATTCTCCCCTTGTTGGCCTAGACTACTCCGTTAAGAGCATCATCTTTAGCACAAGTTGGAATCATCACTATTTCATCAATTATAGGGTACTTCAATATTCTCATCACAATTTTATAGCATCATTAATCATACATAATCATGATCATCATATAAACTCATCACAAATTTGTAACATCACTAACATCAATCAAACATCATCATTATCATCACATAAACATATGTCATACAATGTATCCATCTTTTATTATAACATCACATAAATTGGTCCAATCAAACATATGCACAGAATTTCATTCAACATCCAACATCACAAAAGTATCAAATATCAAATACCACACAATTATCAAAAATTCAATCAATCAGCACCTTATAAACATTTATATTTAAGATTTTAATCTCACAATCCTCATATTTTCACATTAATTAATTTATCTCTCAAAGGGCTACTGCTGTACGTAGCGAGCCTCGGATGAATTGTTGAGAAATACGGTTTTCCCGTTCATCTCACAGTATATTATACTCATGAATTCAAATGCTCTCTCACCCCTTACATTATTTAGACGCTTTCTCAAACACAGAAATCACTGGAAAATTTCAACAGCAACTGCAGATCGAGAACGTGCAGCAAGCGAATCCGAATAACGGCGAGTTCACAAAATCATTGAGACGTGACTGATAAATTATGCGGCGCATAAAAATAAACTTTAAATAATTAATAATAATTTTAGGAACAAAAATAGAGTCAAAACGACGAGAAAAAAAAAACTACAAAAAAGGTCTCACCGACTTATTGGAGCGCTGGAAGGGTTTGACGTCAACTTCACCGAAAAATACAAATGAGTAGTTTTGTTTGAAGGTTTCGATAAGAGGAATCCAAAAACGATGCCAGTTTTGTGAGACAACAAACGTGGTGATCGAAATCGGCCAAAAATAGCTCGCCCAAGGAAAGAAATGCAGTTGTTTCTGATTAAACCGAGCCACGATCGATAAAATTGATGCCAAAAATAGATTCAGTGGCCGATTTTGTGTAGGATAGAGGTTGAGATCGTTTCAAAATGTCAAGGTATTGGTGGGAGTGAATTTGAGAGAAAAAGGGTTTGTTGCCATTTGACTGCCATTAGTTTGATTTTTGTTTTTTATTTTTATTAATTGCAAAAGGAGGTGTGCAGATAGCAGATGTACAGGTACAAGAGTAAAACTGTAAGGCCCAACATAGGTAGTCAAGTCTGAGACAGAAATAGGGGTATAATGAGCAACTCCCGGGAGTAGGAAAGAAAAGTCCAACCAGTAATAGCCCAAAGTAATATGCAGAAGTAGCAAATATAGGTGTAAACAGTCGTCTGGTCCAACATTCATTTTCTAGTATTTCTAAAATCCCTTAATAAATAAATAATTTATTTTACTTTTCTAGAAACTTTTTCTCCAAAATACTCATTTTAACATAATATTATTTATCCTTAACATAGATAAATATAATTTTAACCAAAACTCTCATATTCAAAATAATAACTATAATTATTACTATAACATTTCTCAAAATAATCACATAAAAATACATCATTTTTATAGAATAGTCAAAATGATAAAATAAATAAATATAACATCAACGATTTATATTACTTACTAAATCAAAATAAATATGTATAAAATCCTCATACTATAGCAACTATATAAAAATAAAGAAAATCAATATTAAAATTACTAATATACCAAGATAATTATTTGTAAAATAAATAATTAAAATAACACATATATATAAATAAATAAATATAATTATGTGTACACTTAACATCAGTCAAACATACAAGAAAATATCATATAAACTACGAACGCACATATACATGTAGAATCGCCTAAAATCTTATTCTTTAAAATATTTACACTAAAATATTTTTATTTATAAAATAATAAAATATAATATTTTTTATTTATATCACTTATTTATTCAAATATATACAAAATTAGCGTATCATAGAAAACACCCATATAACGAAAGTTAGTCACAAGATTTATCCACATATATTCTAAAATAGTTTTAACACCAAATTAATTATCTAAAATCCTATTTAATTAAGAAAATATTTATTATAAAATTTGGGATGTTACACATAGGCTCTACTGGCGAGTTTAATTTGCTTGGGATCAGGGATTCTTGTAACATCCCGACCCTTACAGCTATCGGCGATGTTAATCACGACCTTCTCGCTCCCCCCTTTCCCTTAGCTCAATTGGTAGTGGGAATGTGATGAGGCGGTACTTATCCCCTAGGTACCGGCCTCGAATACCACGGAAGGCAAAAACTCGCTAGATTTCCAAGAGGGAAAGGGGGGAGCGAGAAGGTTGTGATTAACATCGCCGATAGCTGTAAGGGTCGGGATGTTACAAAAAAGATTCCCACTACCATTTATAATGTGACACCCTAAACCCCAAAATAACATTTATAATAATTTATACTAAATTATTTGAAGAAAACTCGCGGCAGATGAAGAAAACCTGTTCAACAAAATAAAAGCTTTTATATCTATTTTAGGATATCACGTTTCTTTAAATACACATGTAACAATTCAACTTTGTTCCTCAATTAAAATTCAATTAACTTGATTTAACTAGAATTTCTTGATTTAATTCTCAAGACTTACTGGTACTAAGGTTTTCATATAAAAAGTCACTCTACTTCACAATGTGGTACCATTATAACTCTGAAGTACTTGGTTAGGTGGCCATGATACTATGCCACCATTCCGGTGGACGGACAATTCAAATTGGCCATGTCCTCATAGATCCCCTCAACTCAACCCGAAACACATATACGCGACAGTCGAGGGAAAGGTGTGTTGCATGGTAGCTCCCGACATTTGGAGTGCTACCTCCAAGTCACCTAGGAATTCCCCACCCGAATACTTCCAAGGTCTAACAATCTTTCCTTAAGGCTCAACAGTAGACCGCCACGATCAGGCTCAATTCAGTTGTACTTCCCCGAAATCGCTAGGCTTGTCAGGCCCTACCTATATGATGACAAAATAATCTCTACTTCACAAATTCTCAATATTTATTTTCTCCCCTCGTTGGCCTATGATACTCCATTAAGACCGTCATCTCAAACACAAATTGGAATCACAATTATTTCATCAGGGGTTACTTCAATGTTTTCATCACAAATTCATAACATTACTATTATAAATCACATATCATCATCATTACATAACTCATCACAAATTTATGAAATCACGATTATTATTCATACATCATCATCATCACATAAAATTATCACAATGCACACATCTTTTATTATCACATCACATAAACTCATCTAATCCAACATATGCACAAAATTTATTCGACATCCAATATCACAATAATATCAAATATCACACATTTAACAAAAATAAATCAAATATCACAATAATATCAAATAACACACATTCAATGGAATTAAATCAATCATCACCTTATAAATATTTCTATTCCACATTTTAATCTCACAATTCCCATATTTGCACATTAATTAATTTATCACTCAAAGGGCTACTGCCGTACGAAGCAAGCCCGGATGAATCGTTGGGAAATACGGTTTTCCCGTTCATCTCACAATATATTACACTCCTGAATTCAAATGCTCTCTCACCCCTTACCTTATTTCGATGCTTTCACACATGAATACGATTCCACGAACAAACAACCTTTATTCTCCGACTCTTTGTCCTTCAATCGATCTAACTCGACAATTTATGGATAAACGTTAAAAATAAATTATGAGAAGACACTCTAAAATTAATTTCGAAATTCGGTCAAGGAATCTTACCATAAATCAGAAAACCAATAAGTGGATAACATAGCCACTTTACACACGATCGTTTTGGCGTTGGTTTCACTCAAATCGGACTTACGGTGAAGAAGAACGGTGCAAAATAACGAATTCTACAAACGGAGAAGTCGGGTATTTTAGAGAGAAATTGGGGTTGTTAAAAATCTGGAAAATTGTGTTTGATTGACTAACTCAATAAATTAAATAACATATTGAAATTTGAACGAAAACGGAGGAAGTTTTTCTGGACAATTGTCGATCGTTGGAACCGATTTCTTTTCTTTTCTCTTAGTATGGCCGCTGCCGTTTCTCTGTCTTTCTATCTTTCTATGCTTTTATATTAGGGTATATTTGATTTTTTTTTTTAACATATTAGTTATTGCTAACCTAACTCATTGAACTCCATTTTATTTTATTTTTTCACAAGGTCCAACTAATTAAATATTTATTTTAATTTATTTATTTGCCACTAAAATAATAATATCTTTCAAAATATCAAATTAAAATATTATTATATTATGACAATAGTTAAAATGACAATAAAAAAAATATAACATCAATATTTTATATAAGCCACTAAATCAATGGAATATATATAAAATAGGCACAACTTGACAAGCACACATATAAAGAAAATAAGCACAAAATTATTAATATTTCAAAACCCATATTTTATAAAATAAAATAATTAAAGTAGTTAATCTTTTAAAATACATTAATAACCAACATTCATATTCAAAATAATTACTATAATTATACTTATTTTATAAAATATTCACATTAAAATACTACCATCATTAGAGAATAGTCAAAATTATAAAATAAATAAATATAACATCAACACTCTATATTAATTATTATATCATAATAAATATATATATAAAATCACTATGTCATAACAAGTATATAAAAATGAAGGAAATCAAACACAATATATCACTACTATTCCGAGATAATTATTTATAAAATAAATAACTAAAAATAGAAAATAGTTATAGATAATTGAAATATAATTACGTGCATACTTAATATCAGTCAAACGCACAGAAAAATATTACATTAATTTGGTGTAATAAGTATATACGCGTAAAATCTTCTAAAATCTTATTCTTTAAAATATTACACTAAAATACTATTTAGAAAAATATATAAAATATAATATTTGTTATTTAGATTATTCATGTAGTCTAATATGTATAATAGTAACACATCATCTAAAGCACCCATATAACGCAAACTAATCACGAAATTTATCACATGTATTCTAAAATAACTTTAACACCAAATTAATTATTTAAAATTATATTTCATTATTAAAATAGTTTATTATAAAATTTGGGGTGTTACAATTCTCCCCTCGTAAAAGAAATTTTGTCCTCGAAATTTGTGGTGATTGAACTAGTATCTAACTTACCACCCTCAAGATTCAAACTTAGTCTATAAGCGTTTTTAAGGCACTCACTAGTCATTCAAGCACAATATGTCAAAACCAATTAACTTAGCATGATAGGCTAACACGACACTATAAATCAATTAAACACATATCACATTTTTCACTCAATAATGAAAAAAATATCATAGAGTTACTCACTATAATTTACATATAACACATAACATATAGATTTAGTTAATAATAACTTAGTTCATTTGGGTTAAATGAAGCACCTTCGAAGTATATTGTCAATCCCAACTATTTCTTTCAAACAAAATATTACAAGTTTTACTCTTTAAAATAAAGTTTTGATCATATCCCCAAACATTCAACAAATTTAACCTAAGTTTGACAAAGAGAGCAATTTTTTTTAAGAATATTAAACATATCTAACAACTTAATAACATTATGATAGATTTAAACCCAATCACTCTATAAAATATACTTCATATATAATCAAGAAGAAAGAAAAAAAAAATCAATGATAGAGATACCATTTCATAATAACATATATTTAATAATTAAATTCACTTAATTTACATAAGTGATGAACATGTTTTTCAACTATTTTAAGAATAAAATTAAAAGGTACTTATAACAAAATAACGAGTTACCGTTGCCTTTTTTATCGACGATGAGTCATCGGGGTAGCTAGTCCCTCCTACTCATGTAGTCAACTACTTAAGGTAACTATAACAGCAGTCATTCAAATTCAAACATGGATAATTAAAAATATTTTTAACGTGGTTCAGGAGTGCGAAGGCGGCGCCACAACTCCTACTCCTTACCTCAAGTTAAAAACTTACTTAATTACACATTCACAATAATTTACTTGTAATTTACAAGTAGTAACAACAACACTTACATCAATATATAATCAATAATCCGATTGAAGAAATATAGAGCTATTTCACTTTTAGATGATCTCTACTACTCTAACGCTATACACTAATTTCCAACAATTAGAACACTTGAAACACAAACAATTTCATACTTACATAATCATATAACATTCACATTACTAATCCAAAAATTAGCACCAAAATTTTACGTTCATCTCATAACTCAAACAATGTAACCTATCCTCATAGAACTCTAATTGCTCCAAATTGATCACGATTATATTTTCTTTTGAATTAATCCTCTTCACTTAAAGGTTACAATAAACTAAAACATAGATTTCCAAGTAGCAGATAGGATAAATAATTATTTACTAGAAGACACAACACGCTACCAAACCAAAATGAATCGAGTAGTAGATAAATCACTTTAAAGGTTACACATCATTCTAAAAATTGATTTCTAGACTTAAATTATTATAAAATGTATCACTAATCATTTAGCACAAAAAAATCATTTGGAATTCAAAACTTTTTCTTAAATCACTTTTCAATAAATCACGTATAAATAAAAACAACAAAAATAAATCACATTTCTAAATACAATTAAAAATAAGGTAAATCACATGGATTTTTAAAATCTATAAGATCTCTAAAATCTCTCGTACTTTAATCGTCAAAAACACATTTCTAAATAATTAATCAACTTATATTTTGAAAGAAGATTTAAATTATATATATAGATAGATAAAAAGTTTTCCAATAAATTAACACTTCCAAAATAGTTCTAATTTATTTTCTCAAAATTTACAAAAAAACAAAATTATATATTTATATACATTAAAGTAGTGTACATGACACAATGCATAAGGCATACTTGGTTATGATAATGAATTACACTAATTGGCAAATCTACAAAATAACAGTCTCCTCTCATACCAACTACTCAACATGTCTATAGATACATCATCAGTTTCAATCAAGGCACAAAATTCGTCTAAAGCCTAACACACCATCAATTTTAAAGATTTTGGAATCATGTTCTAATCTTAAAAATTGGGTCCCTAACAAAAATGCAATTTCATAGAAAAAAAAAATGGTAAAATAAATTTTAGTTTCTTGACACATAATCTACATGATGCACTCTACACATAGCACTCTACATGATACATACCATTTTGTTAGGTTAATTCATGTAACAAGAAAAGATGTACAAACAACATGTCACTTTCTCATATTAAACTCAAATATACATTTCAACAATGATAACACAACAACTATAATTCTACTAAAAATACCTTTTCAAAAAGAGTTTGACTATTGAGATAATTCTTTTAAAAACTTTGTTTTTTTCTCTTTCTCAATTACTAGAAACTTTATCATTTGACCCCCTTTCTTTTTAATTAGTACTATCATATATCACTAATGAGTTCTTAAAATCTAAAACTCTAACATCAAGTTAAACTCTAATGAGTTCATAATATCATAATCAATAAATCAATAATTTCAAACAAATATCCCAACACACTCACATTTCAATATTCACACCATCCCCTAACCAACATAACAACAACTCTTTTTAATTTTCTTAAAAACAAGACATAATAAAACATGCTGTAAATTTAAGCTATTTTAAACATTAAATAAAATGAGTAGTATAGAATTATTGTTATTTTTAAATCAACAAAAGTTCAACTCAATTTAATTTCTTTAAAATAATCAAGAGTAATTCAAATAACAGTTATTTTCATCTTACAAAGTAAGTAAATTTTAACTCCTTCAAAATGTCATTAAAAAAAAAATCTAAGTTCTACCAACCTCTATTATTCAAGAATTACTATTGCTAATAGTATGAATTTCATACTATATAAAATCATGACGAACATTCTAAATTGTCTTCAAAACCACTATCAAAACTCTACTCATCTAAATACAACCATCAACACTTTCAAGTGATTTAAAGTTAACATTCACAATTTAGAATCAATTTTTTTTTCTTCACACAAGCCAACATAAAATCAAAATAAGAATTTTTTGTCAAAATTAAAACGTTAAACATAAGAGATATATTTCTTATCTAACTCAAAGTTTAGAACAAAACATTGTTGAGACAAAATCTCTCTCAATTGATTTTAATGATAACAAAATTACTTAAGAGATTATGATTGTGATTAAGGACTAATTTGTGCTCTTGAGTGGATTTATAGTAGAAAACAGGTTATTAATCATAAAGACTAAAAGGATGAACATATGACTCAAAACCATCATATTTGCAAGCAAGAGGATGGGTTGAGCCTACGCGAGGATAGCCTCATAAAAGCACAGAATACATCCAGCAACGTACCCATGATTCTTAATCAGGTTAAGATGTCAAGATTGTAACCAAGAATGACCCAATAAAGCATATTATCTAAAGATATCATAAAGCACATTTGGACTAGTACGAGGATAGGCTGTTCTAGGTAGAGGACGGCTAGTACTAGGTAAAAGGTTGAACAATTTGTCACATCATTCTTCAAAAGTTGAAATCAAACCTGGTACTCCACGAATTCAGCCTGCTGTAGCACACATAGTCAAGGAAATAGCCGTTTCATGTCTTGAAGAAATAAAAAGAAAAAGGCTACAATGGACCAAGTACCTAGGAGGTTTGAACCTCAAGGCTGAGGATGGACTAACACTGCTCAATACAGCTGGATGGCAGTTTTGTAATTTCAGCACAAAGACCATTGGACTCTTTGATGCATCCTCCTCAACGGTCAAGAAGTGTTTAAACACATGGAAGAGCTGTACAAGAACTCTATAAAAGGCAGCAAGCTCTCCACATTCAAATACACACCAATATTGCAGAAAAAGATCAAGAATCTTAAGTTTATCAAAGGCAATATCCATCCTCTCTTCAAACTTTCTACATTCACACAATAGATCTTTGAAATATCTTTTTAGAAAGTGTTTAAGAAAAGAGAGAGCAATCATACTCAAATCATTTTGTAATTTTTCAAGTAAGATTACTTGAAAATATTCAAAACGTGACTGTAAGCTTGGTGAAGCTAGAAAATACACAAAGTGTAATCATCCTCGGTTAGAGGTTGATCTGATTGATTGTTAGTGAAATCTCACAAGAGTGTGAGGACTGGACGTAGCCATAATTGGGTGAACCAGTATAAAATTGGTGTGTCTATCTCATTTTACTATTCCTGCATTTATTCTGTTCTTGAGTAAAGAGTTTGAATTTCCATCCTCCATCGTATCCTCTCAGAGAGGACAAAAATTCTTAAGCTTGTTAAAACAATTTTTAAAAGCCAAAATCCCTATTCAACCCCCCTTCTCGTGATATTTAGCTCCATCAAACATCCCTTTTTCTCTAAATTGAGTTTTAACCGAAATAATAATAATTTGTACCTAGTAAAAGTCAATACTTGAAGTTTTAAACATATAGTTCATACGGAAATCAATGTTTCAATCGATTAGTTATTAAATCAAACACTTTAAACAGATTCATATCAAGACTAAATATTTGAAATTAATTAAGGCTGAAAATGGAACTATAAAACAACTAACAGGTGAGGTATGACATTCGATAACTAAGATTACATGAATGAGATTAATAACTTCAAACATACATATGGTCAATCAAAATTATTATTTCCAACTATTCACATAAAACAAGATTGCAAAAATCATAGTTCAGTAGACAACTAACAAGCAACAAGTAACTAAAATCAACTCAAATCTTAACTAGTAATTTCATGTTTTATTTACTCCCTTAGGTATAAATTTAGAATCCATAACGCAATCAGGGTAAGCAAATAATAAACAGTTAATTAGTAACCAAAAAAAATATGTATAATAATACAAAAGCATATAACACTTAACACAATAATATAACAAGGAGCAAAAAAAGATGTTAGTGAAAATAATTATTACTCAAGAAAACACAATTGACACGACTGACATTCGACTAACACTGAGTCAAAATTCCACCCACTCGGCCTGATTGGACAGACCTGCTCTGATACAACTAATGTGACACCCTAAACCCCAAAATAACATTTATAATAATTTATACTGAACTATTTAAAGAAAACTCGCGGCGGATGAATAAAACCTGTTCAAGAAAATAAAAGCTTTTATATCTATTTTAGGATATCACGTTTCTTTAAATACACGTGTAACAATTCAACTTTGTTCCTCAATTAAAATTCAATGAACTTGATTTAACTAGAATTTGTTGATTTAATTCCCAAGACTTACTGGTACTAAGGTTTTCAAATAAAAAGTCATTTATAATTACATAAGTAAAATACACATTACAACCCTTAATTCCAGGTATCACCTATCAGAGCGGAGTTTCTCCCAAACTTGAACTTCAAGACTCATTAACCTGTAATAATTGCGATTTCGCAAACGCAGGGCCAAGCCAGTCAAACACAAACAACGAAGGAGGTGAGTTTAAAATCATGTTAATAGTATAATATAAGTAAGAAGAACACGCATTTGATCATAAATAAACCGTATCATTAAACAAACATTATTCAAGGAATAAAATAACATAATAAAGTCAAACTCAAAATCTAGGAAAATCAATACATTTCACTATAATCGAGTCGTCTAAGAGAAATTATAATCACGTGCAATACACATTAATCACAACAAATCAATCACAATAAAATGCAATGCTATGCATGAGCTTAGACTCTACTTCACAATGTGGTACCATTCTAACTCTGAAGTACTTGGTTAGGAGGCCATGATACTATGCCACCATTCCGGTGGACAGACAATTCAAATTGGCCCTCTCCTCATAGATCCCCTCAACTCAACCCGAGACACATATACGCGACAGTCGAGGTAAAGGTGTGTTGCATGGTAGCTCCCGACATTTGGAGTGCTACCTCCAAGTCACCTAGGAATTCCCCACCCGAATACCTCCAAGGTCTAACAATCTTGCCTTAAGGCTCAACAGTAGACTGCCACGATCAGGCTCAATTCAGTTGTACTTCCCCGAAATCGCTAGGCTTGTCACGCCTTACCTATATGATGACAAAATAATCTCCACTTCACAAATTCTCAATATTTATTTTCTCCACTCGTTGGCCTATGATACTCCATTAAGACCGTCATCTCAAACACAAATTGGAATCACAATTATTTCATCAGGGGTTACTTCAATGTTTTCATCACAAATTCATAACATTACTATTATAAATCACATATCATCATCATTACATAACTCATCACAAATTTATGAAAACACGATTATTATTCATACATCGTCATCATCACATAAAATTATTTCAATGCACACATCTTTTATCATCACATCACATAAACTCATCTAATCCAACATATGCACAAAATTTATTCGACATCCAATATCACAATAATATCAAATATCACACATTTAACAAAAATAAATCAAATATCACAATAATATAAAAAATAACACACATTCAATGGAATTAAATCAATCAACACCTTATAAATATTTCTATTCCACATTTTATTCTCACAATTCCCATATTTGCACATTAATTAATTTATCACTCAAAGGGCTACTGCCGTACGTAGCAAGCCCCGGATGAATCGTTGGGAAACACGGTTTTCCCGTTCATCTCACAATATATTACACTCCTGAATTCAAACGCTCTCTCACCCCTTACGTTATTTCGATGCTTTCACACATGAATACGATTCCAAAAGAAACATCCTTTATTCTCCGACTCTTTGTCCTTCAATCGATCTAACTCGACAATTTATGGGTAAACGTTAAAAATAAATTATGAGAAGACACTCTAAAATTAATTTCGAAATTCGGTCAAGGAATCTTACCATAAATCAGAAAACCAATAAGTGGATAACATAGCCACTTTACACACAATCGTTTTGGCGTTGGTTTAACTCAAATTGGACTTACGGTGAAGAAGAACGGTGCAAAATAACGAATTCTACAAACGGAGAAGTCGGGTATTTTAGAGAGAAATTGGGGTTGTTAAAAATCTGGAAAATTGTGTTTGATTGACTAACTCAATAAATTAAATAACATATTGAAATTTGAACGAAAACGGAGGAAGTTTTTCTGGACAGTTGTCGATCGTCGGAACCGATTTCTTTTCTTTTCTCTTAGTATGGCCGCTGCCGTTTCTCTCTCTTTCTATCTTTCTACGCTTTTATATTAGGGTATATTTGATTTTTTTTTTTTAACATATTAGTTATTGCTAACCTAACTCATTGAACTCCATTTTATTTTATTTTTTCACAAGGTCCAACTAATTAAATATTTATTTTAATTTATTTATTTGCCACTAAAATAATAATATCTTTCAAAATATCAAATTAAAATATTATTATATTATGACAATAGTTAAAATGACAATAAAAAAAATATAACATCAATATTTTATATAAGCCACTAAATCAATGGAATATATATAAAATAGGCACAACTTGACAAGCACACATATAAAGAAAATAAGCACAAAATTATTAATATTTCAAAACCCATATTTTATAAAATAAAATAATTAAAGTAGTTAATCTTTTAAAATACATTAATAACCAAGATTTATATTCAAAATAATTACTATAATTATACTTATTTTATAAAATATTCACATTAAAATACTACCATCATTAGAGAATAGTCAAAATTATAAAATAAATAAATATAACATCAACACTCTATATTAATTATTATATCATAATAAATATATATAAAATCACTGTGTCATAACAAGTATATAAAAATGAAGGAAATCAAACACAATATATCACTACTATTCCGAGATAATTATTTATAAAATAAATAACTAAAAATTGAAAATAGTTATAGATAATTGAAATGTAATTACGTGCATACTTAATATCAGTCAAACGCACAGAAAAATATTACATTAATTTGGTATAATAAGTATATACACGTAAAATCTTCTAAAATCTTATTCTTTAAAATATTACACTAAAATACTATTTAGAAAAATATATAAAATATAATATTTGTTATTTAGATTATTCATGTAGTCTAATATGTATAATAGTAACACATCATCTAAAGCACCCATATAACGCAAACTAATCACGAAATTTATCACATCTATTCTATAATAACTTTAACACCAAATTAATTATTTAAAATTATATTTCATTATTAAAATAGTTTATTATAAAATTTGGGGTGTTACAACTCTGACATAAGCCAGAAAGCCCCAAGTTAGAAAATAAGACAAGTTCAGTTGTCTTTTCTTTACTATCTCATAAGGAGATGTTTTGTTTTTAAATTTAGAAACTCTATTCAAAACATAGCAAATAAGAAATATATTTTTCAAACACCAATGAGATGCAGCACTAGAGTTAAGCATACTAGCAACAACTAGTTCAATAAGAGTTCTAATCTTTTTTAAACTTTACCATTCACTTCAAGCAATTATGGTGCAGTTGTTCCATGTATAATTCCAGGCAATTTATAAAACTCATTAAATAAATTAGAATCATACTTGGAACCTCTTAAACTTTCTACTAAATTGATTTTCAATTCAGTTACAAAGATTCTAACGTGTCAAGCATTTCACTTTTATTTTTCATCAGATTTACAAAAGTATAGTCAGAGCAATGGTCAAAAAAAGTGATGAAATAACGTTTTCCATTTCTGGTTAACGTCCCATCAAGTTCACATATATCATAGTGTAATAAATCTAAAGACTCAGATTCTCTAACTACAGATTTATGTGAACTCTTTGTTATTTTAACTTGACTACAAAAATCACATTTTTCAAAATCATTTAAAAATAACTTTGGAATTAAACCTAAGTTACTTAAGTTTGAAATCTGTAACATTCTCAAAATTTATTACTTAAAATAATTAGAACCTATCAATATTATTCAATATTAAATTATGTTGATAATTATTTGCCTTGTTCGATTTATTGTAGTTGATAAAGTTATTAGTAAGAATTATTTAATCATTGGTGAGTTTAAATAAATATATATATATTTAAGTAGATATATATTGTAACACCCCAAATTTTATAATAAACTATTTTAATAATGAAATATGATTTTAAATAATCAATTTGGTGTTGAAATTATTTTAGAATACATGTGATAAATTTCGTGATTAGTTTCGTTATATGGATGCTTTAGATGATGTGCACTTAATTATATATGTATGTATATATGTATCTTATTTTAATTATTTATTTTATAAATAATTATCTTGGGATAGC
>JBBPBP010009777.1:10071130-10092788 GCA_037974735.1 Cicer chorassanicum | reverse complement strand
GATAATATTTTTACGTGATTATTTGAAAAATATTATAATAATAATTATAGTTATCATTTCAAATATGAAAGTTTTGATTATTATATTATTTTAAAATATTAATTTCTTTAATTATTTTATTATATAAAATATTAGTAATGTTTTATTAATGAGATTGTCTTTATAAAAATGAAATATTAAAAAGATTTGTTTTGATAATTATTGGTTTATTAAAAAAAAAAGAATAAATATACTTCATAAGTTAGGTCCATATCTAAGTGTAAAACCTAATTATGTATTAATAAACAAAAAAAAAAATAATAATAATTGAAAAGAAAAGGAAAGGACTACGAGAAAGAGGGACGGCTAGATAGAAGGGAAGGTGTTACATCTACAGTACTCAAATTGAGAGATAGGAAGAAAATTGCACCGACGATCGATAACTGTCCCGAAAAACTTCCTCCGTTTTCGTTCAAATTTCAGTATGTTATTTAATTTACTGAGTTAGTCAATTAAACACAATTTTCCAGATTTTTAACGACCCCAATTTCTCTCTAAAATACCCGACTTCTCCGTTTGTAGAATTTGTTATTTTGCACCGTTCTTCTTCACCGTAAGTCCGATTTGAGTGAAACCAACGCCAAAACGATCGTGTGAAAAGTGGCTATATTATCCACATATTGGTTTTCTGATTTATGGTAACATTCCTTGACCGAATTTCGAAATTTATTTTAGAGTGCCTCCTCATTATTTATTTTTAACGGTTACCCTTAAATTGTCGAGTTAGATCGATTGAAGGACAAAGAGTCAATGAAAAAAGGCTATTCACATGTGGAATCGTATTTGTGTGTGAAAGCGTCGAAATAAGGTAAGGGTGAGAGAGCATTTGAATTCACGAGTATACTATATTGTGAGATGAACGGGAAAACCGTATTTCCCAATGATTTATTCGGGGCTGTCTACGTACGGCAGTAGCCCTTTGAGTGATAAATTAATTGATGCAAAAATATGGAACTTGTGAGATTAAATTATAGAATAGAAATATTTGTAAGGTGTTGATTGATTTAATTTCTATAAATGTGTGGTATTTGATATTATTGTGATATTGGGTGTCGAATTAATTTTATATATATATTTGATTAGATGAGTTTATGTGATCTGATAATAAAAGATGGATGTGTTGTGATAATTTTATATGATGATGATGATGTATGATAACTGTGATGAGTTATGTAATGATGATGATGTGTGATTTATAATAGTGATGTTATGAATTTGTGATGAAAATATTGAAGTAACCCCTGATGAAATAATTGTGATTCCAATGTGTGTTTGAGATGACGATCTTAATGGAGTATCATAGGCCAACGAGGGGAGAAAATAAATATTGTGAATTTGTGAAGTGGAGATTATTTTGTCATCATATAGGTAGGGTCTGACAAGCCTAGTAATTTTGAGGAAGTACAACTGAATTGAGCCTGATCGTGGCGGTCTGCTGTGGAGCCTTACGACAAGATTGTTAGACCTTGGAGGTATTTGGGTGGGGAATTCCTAGGTGACTTGGACGTAGCACTCCAAATGTCGGGAGCTACCATGCAACACACGTTTACCTCGACTGTCACGTATATGTGTCTCGTGTTGAGTTAAGGGGATCAATGGGGATAGGGCCAATTTGAATTGTCCGTCCACCGGGATGGTGGCATAGTACCATGGCCTCCTAACCAAGTACTTCAGAGTTAGAATGGTACCACATTGTGAAGTAGAGTCTAAGCTCATGCATAGCATTGCATTTTTGTGTGATTGTTTGTTGTGATTAATATGTATTGTGTGCGATAATAATTTCTTAGATGATTTGATGTTGTTGTGAAATGTATTGATTTTCCTTGGTTTTGACTTTATAATGTTATGTTTTTCCTTAAAGAATGTTTGTCTACTGATACGGTTTATTTATGATTAATTGCGTGTTCTCCTTACTTATATTATACTATCAACATGATTTCAAAACTCACCTCCTTCGTTGTTTTTGTTTGACTAGCTTGGCCTGCGTTTGCGAAATCGCAGTTATTACAGGTTATGAGTCTTGAAGTTCAAATTGGGGAGAAGCCCCGCTCTGATAGGTGATACCGGGAATGATAGTCATAAGTTGTATTTTTATTTGTTTAATTAGAAACAACTTTTTGTATGAAGCCTTATAACTAGTAAATTTTTGGAATTAAATTAAGAAATTCTAGTTAAATCAAATTTTATGGAGATTGCACTATTTTATAGGTGGAAAAAGTTTAAAGTGTTCATTTTGAATTTTGAGGAATGTGATATCTCAAATTAATTATAAATATTTTTATTCACTTGAAAATGTATTTGCTTTACCCGCTGCGAATTAAAGTAAAAAAATTCTATTAAAAATTATTATATATTATTTTGGGGTTTTAGGTGTCCCATTAGTGATATCAGAGCAGGTCTGTCCAATCAGGCCCAGTCTGTCCAATCAGGCCGAGTGGGTCAAGTGCCGCTTGTGTTTTTCTTGAGTAATAATTATTTTCACTAACATGTTTTTTTGGTTCCCCCGGTATATTATTGTGTGAAATGTTATATGGTTTTCTATTATTATACATATTTTTGAGATTATTAATTAATTGTTTATTATTTGCTTACTCTAATTGTGTTATGGATTCTAAATTCCTACCTAAGTGAGTAAATAAACCATGAAATTACTTGTTAAGATTTGAGTTAATTTTAATTGTTGACAATATTATGTTAGTTACTTGTTGCTTATTGCTTGCCTGCCGAACTATGATTTTTGCACTCTTGTATTATGTGAATAGTTGGAAATAATAATTTTGATTGACCAGCTGTATGTTTCAAGTTATTAATCTCATTCATGTAATCTTAGTTATCAAATGCCATACCACACCAGTTAGTTGTTTTAAAGTTCCATTTTCACCCTTAATCAATTTAAAATATTTAGTCTTTTGATGAACGTGTTTAAAGTGTTTGATCTAATAACTAATTGATTGAAACATTGATTTCCGTATGGACTATATGTTTAAAACTTCAAGTATTGACTTTTACTAGATACAAATTATTATTATTTTTGTTGAAACTCAATTTAGAGAAAAAAAAAAGATGTTTTGTTCTAAACTTTGAGTTAGATAGGAAATATATCTCTTATGTTTAAAGTTTTAAATTCGACAAAAAAAAAATTCTTATCTTGATTTTATGTTGGCTTGTGTGAAGAAAAAAATCGATTTTAAAATGTGAATGTTAACTTTAAATCACTTGAAAGTGTTGATGGTTGTATCTAGATGAGTAGAGTTTTGATATTGGTTTTGAAAACAATTTAGAATGTTCGTCATGATTTTAAATAGTATGAAATTCATATTAATAGCAATAGTAATTCTTGAATATTAGAGGTTGGTAGAACTAAGAATTTTTAAAAAATGACATTTTGAAGGAGTTAAAGTTTACTTATTTTGTAAGATAAAAATAACTTTTGTTTGAATTACTCTTGATTATTTTAAAGAAATTAAATTGAGTTGAATTTTTGTTGATTTATAAAATAACAATAATTCTATACTACTGATTTTATTTAATGTTTAAAATAGCTTAAAATTTACAGCATGTTTTACTATGTCTTGTTTTTATGAAAATTAAAAAGAGTTGTTGTTATGTGTGTTTAGGGGGCTGGTGTGAATATTGAATCGTGATAGTGTTCGGATATTTGTTTGAAATGATTGATTTTTTTATTATGATATTATGAACTCATTAGAGTTTAACTCGATGTTAGTGTTTTAGATTTTAAGAACTCATTAGTGATTTATAATTATACTAAATAAAAAAAAAGGGTCAAATGATAAAATGTCTACTAATTAATTGAGAAAGAGAAGGAAAAAAAAAGAAAAAAAAAACAAAGTTTTTAAAAGAATTATCCTAGTAGTGAAACTCTTTTTGAAAATTTATCTAAATTTTGGATTATGTAATCGATGTATTTTATAAGTAGAATTGTAGTTGTTGTGTTATCATTATCAAAACGTATATATGAGTTTAATATAAGAAAGTGACATGTATGTAAAATTGATGGTGTGTTATGCTTTAGACCAATTTTTTGCCTTGATAGAAACTGATGATCCATCTATAAACATGTTGAGTAGTTGGTGTGAGATTGTTATTTTGTTGATTTGTCAATTAGTGTAATTCATTATCGTAACCAAGTGTGTCTTATGCTTTGTGTCATGTGCACTCCTTTAATGTATATAAATATACAATTTTGTTTTTTTGTGTAAATTTTTGAGAAAATAAGAAAATAAAGCTTTGTGGCTTAAAGCTTTGTACTAGGAAGAAAAGCGGCCAAGGTAAGAGCTTTTCCCCACACACATTAGAGTTAAGCCGTTGGTTGGATGACATGAAATAAATAATCGTGATTACTTCTATTTTAAAATGAATAAATGTAGACTAATGGATTAAAATAATAAAACCTCAATTTTTGTTGATATTGAAATTTTATGCTATGTGTGATAAAACTGTAGTTTTACGATGAATGTGAAATAAAGTTTGAATTTTTACTTTATATGTGATAAAGTTTTAATTTTTATTATGTATATGAGTTGAAGTTTGAATTTTCTTGTTACATATGTGAAAGTGTAATTTTTATGGCCTATATGATATAAAGTTTCTATTTTTATGTGTATGTGGTGAAAGTCATAATTTTTATGATTATTTGTCTATGAATATGTGATAATCATGATAAAGATGTGCGGTATGTGTTCTTAGTAATATGTGAATAAGTGATGATTTTAAAAAAGTAATTTTGAATGCATATAACATGATTCTTAGTGGGCTGTGTGGGAATATATCTCTTGATACTATATCATGATGTCATGGCATATGCATCTTTGTGGGAATTGCCTTAGTGGCAGGTTTGTTTTCCCCATTGGAATGGGTGACCTTTCTATGTGGAAGTTGCCTTAGTGGCAGGTTTATATCCGGATCATATAGTTTTAGGAGCATGCATTTTGTATATGTTTTGATATACAATTTACCGGTTTGCACATTTTTTCTTTTAAATTGGAAGTTTTTACTTTTATATGTTTATGTTGTTCTTCTATATGTCTAGCTTTGGTTTAATGTGGATGATGGAAAAAACTAACCCTTACAACAACATTTTAGGTACTAATGAGTTCAAGGAGATTCAAGATTAGTTAGTGAGTATTGACGTGTGGCGAACGTGGGGTAAACATGAGGTTTTCAAGACAATTTTGTAATAATAGAATTGTCCAATATTTTCTAAATTCTTTTTAATCGTTTGTCACAAACTTTTAATATGTACTAGAATTGTAGAAATACAGAAGTGGTTCCCTTTCGTTAGGAATAATTGCCTTTACTTTGTTTTAAATTTTGAATAAATATTTTCTTAATGATATTAAATAGTGTGGTTGTTACTAATTATTTAAATGAATAAATGCTAAGTATTCTAAAAAAAATTTGGTAAACTTTTCTAAACAATAAGTATCTTTTTTAAGTAACGTTTTGGATTAAAAAAAATATGGGGCGTTACATTATGGTATCAGAGCAATAATTCACGGATTTTGGGGTGGGACGCTTCGTGTTGCATATATTTTAAGGTTTATTGTGTTAATTGTTTGTTTGTTTTTTTTTTAATTATTGGATTTTACTAATTACTTAAATTACTATTATGTGTCATTAACTATGTTAATTGTTGGTTTTCTAATTATTGGATTTTATTAACTACTTAAATTCCTATTATGTGTCATTAATTGTGTAATGTGATTAAATATATGCCTTAAATTCCTACCAATTGAAAATTGTTTAATTCGATTCAATGCAATAATTTCTTTTGATTTTAATGGCGTTATGAATTTTATATTATGACGTTACGAAATTACTACTAATGATTTGACATTATTAATTAATTGTCACGAATTCATTTTTTTTATTATTTTAGAATCGTAAAATGATTAGGTTTATTTTCCTATAATGTGGAATTATTGTGTATTGATTTGGATTGACTTGTTTTGAAAATATACAATAATTAATTGGTCTCCACTTTAATGATGTTATTAATTAGACCAATTGAATTATAATAATTATGAATATTCCTTAATTATTTAATTGTTGTGTGATAATTTAAATTTTTATAATAAAGACAATGTTTTAAACCTTTAACCTTATAAGGAAAGACTTGGTTATTAACTGGTCTATTGACCCACCTCTCTTTCCTGGGAACCCCTCTTGTAACACCCCAAATTTTATCATAAACTATTTTAATAATGAAATATGATTTTAAATAATTAATTTGGTGTTAAAATTATTTTAGAATACATGTGATAAATTTCGTGATTAGTTTTCGTTATATGGATGTTTTAGATGTGCTATTATTATACATATTGGACTACATGAGTAATCTAAGATTTTAGAAGATTTTACGTGTATATACTTGTACCAAATTAATGTAATATTTTTCTGTGTGTTTGACTGATATTAAGTATGCACGTAGTTATATTTCAATTATTTATAACTATTTTCTATTTTTAGTTATTTATTTTATTAATAATTATATCGGAATAGTAGTGATATTGTGTTTGATTCCCTTTATTGTTATAACATTGTGATTTTATATATATTTATTACGATTTAGTAATTAATATAAAGTTTTGATGTTATATTTATTTACCTTACAATTTTGACTATTATGTAATGATGGTAGTATTTTAATGTGAATATTTTATATAATAAGCATAATTATAATAATTATTTTGAATATGAGTCTTGGTTATTAATGTATTTTAAAAGATTAATTACTTTAATTATTTTATTTTATAAAATATGGGTTTTGAAATATTAATAACTTTGTGCTTAATTTCTTTATATGAGTGCTTGTCAAGTTGTGCCTATTTTATGTATATTCCATTGATTTAGTGGCTTATATAAAATATTGATGTTATATTTTTTTAATGTCATTTTAACTATTCTCATAATATAATAATCTTTTAATTTGATATTTTGAAAGATATTATTTTAGTGGCAAATAAATAAATTAAAATATGTAGGTAATTAGTTGGACCTTGTGAAAAAATAAAATAAAATGGAGTTTAATGAGTTAGGTTAACAATAACTAATATGTTAAAAAAAATAAAATCAAATCAAATATACCCTAGCGCTACAGTAGAAAGATATTAGAAAGAGAGAGTTCGTGACATTGCAAATTGAGAAAAGGCAGCCGCCGCACTAAGAGAAAAGAGAAGAAAATCGGTTCTGACGATCGACAACTATCTAGAAAAACTTTCTCCGTTTTCGTTCAAATTTCAGTATGTTATTTAATTTATTGAGTTAGTCAATTAAACACAATTTTCCAGATTTTTAACAACCCCAATTTCTCTCTAAAATACCTGACTTCTCCGTTTGTAGAATTCGTTATTTTGAACCGTTCTTCTTCACCGTAAGTCCGATTTGAGTGAAACCAACGCCAAAACGATCGTGTCAAAAGTGGCTATGTTATCCACTTATTGGTTTTCTGATTTATGGTAAGATTCCTTGACCGAATTTTGAAATTAATTTTAGAGTGTCTTCTCATAATTTATTTTTAACGTTTACCCATAAATTGTCGAGTTAGATCAATTGAAGGACAAAGAGTCGGAGAATAAAGGTTGTTTGTTCCTGGAATTGTATTCGTGTTTGAAAGCATCGAAATAAGGTAAGGGGTGAGAGAGCGTTTGAATTCATGAGTGTAATATATTGTGAGATGAACGGGAAAACCGTATTTCCCAAAGATTCATCCGGGGCTTGCTACGTACGGCAGTAGCCCTTTGAGTGATAAATTAATTAATGTGCAAATATAGGAATTTTGAGATTAAAATGTGGAATAGAAATATTTATAAGGTGTTGATTGATTTAATTCCATTGAATGTGTGTTATTTGATATTATTGTGATATTTGATTTATTTTGTTAAATGTGTGATATTTGATATTATTGTGATATTGGATGTCGAATGAATTTGGTGCATATGTTGGATTAGATGAGTTTATGTGATGTGATAATAAAAGATGTGTGCATTGTGATAATTTTATGTGATGATGATGTATGAATAATAATTGTGATTTCATAAATTTGTGATGAGTTATGTAATGATGATGATATGTGATTTATAATAGTGATGTTATGAATTTGTGATGAAAATATTGAAGTAACCCCTGATGGAATAATTTTGATTTCAATTTGTGTTAGAGATGACGGTCTTAATGGAGTATCATAGCCCAACGAGGGGAGAGAATAAATATTGAGAATTTGTGAAGTGGAGATTATTTTGTCATCATATAGGTAGGGCCTGACAAGCCTAGCGATTTCGGGGAAGTACAACTGAATTGAGCCTGATCGTGGCGGTCTACTGTTGAGCCTTAAGGCAAGATTGTTAGACTATGGAGGTATTCGGGTGGGGAATTCCTAGGTGACTTGGAGGTAGCACTCCAAATGTCGGGAGCTACCATGCAACACACCTTTACCTCGACTGTCGCGTATATGTGTCTCGGGTTGAGTTGAGGGGATCTATGAGGACAGGGCTAATTTGAATTGTCCGTCCACCGGAATGGTGGCATAGTATCATGGCCTCCTAACCAAGTACTTCAGAGTTAGAATGGTACCACATTGTGAAGTAGAGTCTAAGCTCATGCATAGCATTGCATTTTCTTGTGATTGTTTTGTTGTGATTAATATGTGCCGTGTGCGATAATAATTCTTCTTAGATGATTTGATGTTATAGTGAAATGTATTGACTTTCCTTGAGTGGTTTTGACTTTATAATGTTATGTTTTTCTTTGAAGAATGTTTGTCTAATGACATGACTGAAGCAATCCAAGCCATGAATGCAATGGCCGCTCCAATGGCCCAACAAGCTGCAGTTCATGCTCAACAAGCTGCAATCCAAGCTCAACTTAATGCGTAGAGGGACCTGAGGGAGGAAGCAGCGGTTGCAACGAGGGGACTATCTGAATTCCGTCGACAAGATCTGCCAAAATTTAAAGGGGAGCATGACCCTGACAAGGCTGACCTTTGGCTGCAGGAGATAGAGAATATATTTGACATCCTCCACTACCTCGATGACACGAAAATGGAGTATGCGGCCTACTTTCTGATTGGTGAAGTTGAATACTGGTGGCGGGGGGCGAGACAAATGATGGAAGGAAACCACGAAGAGGTGACTTGGGAAGTCTTCAAGAGAAAGTTCTTGAACAAATATTTTCCGAAGAGTGTTAGGGCTGAGAAAGAAGCCCAATTCTTGAGACTATATCAGGGAAGTCTCATGGTGTCCGAGTATGCGTTAAAGTTTGAGTCCCTAGCAAAACCTTTTCGCTACTTCCGTAACCAAGTGAATGAAGAGTACATGTACGAGAGGCTTGAAAGCGGGCTCAAGTATGAGATTAAGGAGTCTGTGGGACCCCTAGAGATACGCCAATATCAGGTGCTGGTGGAGAAATGCAAAAAGGTGGAGATCATGAAACGGGGCCGCCTGAACAAAGGTGTTATTGGTGGACCGGCGAGACCTCAAGTAGAAATCAACCACAACCTTATCATTTAATTATGGGGTTATGTCTCTAAATATTACCTTTGAACAAGGAATTGGTGACCAACAAAATAGAGGCAGACAGTTTCAACAACAAAAGCCTTATGCCCGCCCACAAGGGATTGCTAGAGATTGACCAGGCCCCTAAAACGTGGGAGATCAGAGGCCTTAGAATCCAACACATAACCCAATGCGTATTGTTCGACGCTATCATTGTGGACAGGAGGGACATAGGATAACTGAGTGTCCCGGAAGAACCAGGATATGTTATGCCTGTCAGAAACCAGGCCATCTTGCAAAAGATTGTCGGGAGAAGGACACTGCCAACAATAAGCATGTTTTCAACAACAAGAATGTTGCACGCCCTACTGCTCGAGGACGTGTTTATCATATTAGTGGAGAAGAAGCACCATCTTCCTCAGAACTGGTTCAGGGTGAGTTTTTAATTGTTGGAAGGATACTTTCTGTGATATATGATTCTGGAGCGACACACTCGTTCATTTCATTAGATTGGGTGGACTCGCTCCAACTTGCTGTCACCACTTTGCCATTCGATTTACTGTTTACCCTCCCCTCTGCTGAACTAGTAAAATGTAATTTGGCGTGCTTGCAATGCCCATTGACTGTGCTTAAAATGAATTTTAAGGTCGATTTAATTTGTATTCCTCTGAAACATCTTGGAGTAATTTTGGGAATGGATTGGTTGTCTAGCAACTACGTCATGTTAGATTGCGCCCGACAGAATGTGATATTTCCAGCTCTTGACATTTCGAAGTTCCTTTCGGCCAACAGACTGAAGTTCTCTCTTCAAGGAGGAGTTCAGAAATATGTACTTCTCAACTCAATCAGTATGAATCCAGAGGTTGTTGTCGACGATATCCCAGTGGTGAGAGAATTCTCTGAAGTCTTCCCACCAGATGTTCCAGGGCTACCCCCAGTCTGCGACGTCGAATTTTCTATCGATGTTATTCTGGGTACTAGACCCATCTCTATCGCTCCTTACAGAATGGCACCCTTAGAGCTATCAGAACTAAAGAACCAATTGGAAGACCTTCTGTCTAAGAAATTCATTCGGCCTAGTGTGTCACCATGGGGAGCCCCCGTATTATTGGTCAAGAAGAATGATGGAAAGTCGAGACTCTGTGTTGATTACTAACAACTCAGCAAGGTCACAATAAAAAACAGATACCCCTTACCCCACATTGATGATTTAATGGACCAACTCAGAGGGGCGAAGGTGTTTTCTAAGATTGATCTAAATTCAGGGTACCATCAAATTCGGGTGAAAGAAGATGATATATCCAAGACGGCCTTTAGAACGCGTTATGGGCACTATGAGTACTTGGTGATGCCCTTCGGAGTGACCAATGCGCCAACTATCTTCGTGGATTATATGAACTGTATCTTCCATCCATTCTTAGACAAGTTCTTGGTGATCTTTATTGATGACATCTTGATCTATTCCAAGACCCGAAAAGAACATGAGGAACATATGCGTCAAGCTCTACAAGTACTAAAGGAGCAACAACTATATGCCAATCTAGGAAAATGTGAATTTTGGTTTGAAGAAGTGAAGTTCTTGGGACATATAATTTCTAAGGAAGGGATTGCTGTCGACCCATCCAAGGTAGAAGCCGTGATTGCATGGAAACAACCGCAGATAGTCACAGAGATTATAAGCTTTCTGGGTTTGGCCAGGTACTATAGGAGATTTATTGAAGGATTTGCCAAGATTGCTGCTCCATTGACACACCTTACGAAGAAGAACCAAATTTATGCGTGGATTGAGGTGTGCGAGTAAAGTTTCCAACTAATGAAAGAGAAGCTAACTATGTCCCCAATGTTAGTGTTGCCACAACTAGAAGAGCCTTATGAAGTTTATTGTGATGCTTCCTATCAGGGTTTGGGTTGTGTGCTGATGTAGAACAAACGAGTAGTGGCCTATGCCTCAAGACAATTAAAGGTGCATGAAAAGAATTATCCCACTCATGACTTGGAGTTAGCGGCAATTGTCTTCGCATTGAAAATTTGGAGACATTATCTATATGGGTGTAGTTTTGATGTATTTAGTGACCATAAGAGTTTGAAATACTTGTTTGATCAGAAGGAACTTAACATTAAGCAGAGGAGATGGATGGAGTTCGTTAAAGATTATGAGTTCACGTTGCATTACCATCCAGGGAAAGCAAATGTGGTGGCTGATGCCCTAAGTAGGAAACGAGTTCATCTCTCGTTTGTAACAATGAAGGGGTTGGAGTTGTTAGAGAAGTTTCGTGACTTGGATCTTAATTTGAATTCCCCATTGGGGAAAGTGCAATGGTGAATGATCATAATAGATAGTGAATTGATGAATGAGATTAAAGTTCTCCAAGTTACAGACGTGTTGACTCAAGAGAAAAGGAAGTTGATCGAGGTCGGCAAGGCACCTGAATTTGAGGTGGGCCCAGACAATGTTTTGAGATGTAATGGACGTGTTTGTATACCGGACCATATAGAATTGAGGAAGACTATCTTGGATGAGGCCCATAAAAGTAAGTTGAGTATTCACCCTGGTACAACCAAAATGTATAAAGACCTTAAGCAAAAGTTCTGGTGGCCGGGAATGAAGAAACAGGTAGTAGAATATGTGGCTTCATGTTTGACTTGTTAGAAAGCCAAGGTAGAGGATCAGAAACCAGGGGGACTACTAAGGTCATTAGATATACCAGTATGGAAATGGGATAGTATATCTATGGATTTCGTGGTAGCATTTCCTAAGACTCAACGGAAGTTTGACTCCATTTGGGTGATTGTCGACAGGTTGACCAAATCTGCCCATTTCATACCCGTGAGTGTAACACCCCAAATTTTATAATAAATTATTTTATTAATAAAATAGAATTTTAAATAATTAATTCGGCGTTAAATTTATTTTAGAATATATATTGATTAATTTTCTTTATATGTGTATTTTCTATGACGTGCTAATCTTGTACAAATTTGACTAAATGAGTGATATAAATAATAAATCGTATATTTTATTATCTTAGATATTTCGCTAAAAATAATAGTATTTTAGAGTACATATTTTTAAGAATAAGATTTTATGCGATTTTACGTGTATATGTACGTTCGTAATTAATGTGATATTCCTTTCCCTTGTATGTTTGACTAATGTTAAATGTGCACATATTTATATTTTAATTAATTATAAGAATCTCATATTTTAGTTATTTATACTTGGGATAGTAATAATATTGTGTTTGATTTCCTTTATTTTTATATACTTGTTGTGGCATTACGATTTTATATATTTATTATGATTTAGTAATTAATATAAAGTAGCAATGTTATATTTATTTATTTTGTGATTTTTACTACTCTCTAATGATGGTAGTATTTTAATATGAGTATTTTGAAAAATAAGTATAATTATAGTGACTATTTTGAATATGAGAGTTTCAATTGTTAGTAATATTTTTTTAAAGGTTAATTATTTTAATTACTCTAATTTATCATATATTAGTTATGAAATATTAGTAATGTTTTGAAAATTAAATGATATTTGGAGAAGTATTAAAAATGAGATTAAGTAACTATTAATTTTGTTTTAGCAAAATAAAAATAATAATAGTAATAAAACAACAAAAGTAAATAAAGAGACCAGTGGGTTTGACCCATGTGTGAACCCTAATTGTTAACAAAAAAAAATTGTGATAGACTTCCTCTTCTTCTTGAAAGAACGCAACACATCCATTCTTCCTCTTCTCTAAAATTCATTGCCACCAAATCCTTGCCTTTTGAATTGATCTCAACCTTTACCCCACACAAAATCGGCCACTTAATCCATTTTTGGCATCAGTTTTATCAATCGTTGCTCCGTTTCTTCAGAAACAGCTTCGTTTCTTTCCTTGGGCAAGCTATTTTTGGCTGATTCCGATCACCACGTTTGTCGTTTCAAAAAACTGACATCGTTTTTGGATTCCTCTCGTCGAAACCTATAAGAAGCACTACTCATTTGCATTTTTCGGTGAAGTTGACGTCGGACCCTTACGGCTCTCCGACGAGTCGGTGAGACCTTTTCTGCAGTTTTTCTCTCGTCGTTTTGACTCTATTTTTGTTCCTAAAATTATTATTAATTATTTAACATTTATTTTCATGCTCTGCATAATTTATCAGTCACGTCTCGACGATTTTGTGAACTCGCCATTTATTCGAATTCACTCGCTGTACGTTGAAGATATGCAGTCGCTGTTGATTTTTGTGTTTGAGAAAGCGTCAAAATAAGGTAAGGGGTGAGAGAGCGTTTGAATTCATGAGTGTAATATATTTTGAGATGAACGGGAAAACCGTATTTCCCAATGATTCATCCGGGGCTTGCTACGTACGGCAGAGCCCTTTGAGTGATAAATTAATTAATGTGCAAATATGGGAATTGTGAGATTAAAATGTGGAATAGAAATATTTATAAGGTGTTGATTGATTTAATTCCATTGAATGTGTGTTATTTGATATTATTATGATATTTGATTTATTTTTGTTAAATGTGTGATAATTAATATTATTGTGATATTGGATGTCGAATGAATTTAGTGCATATGTTGGATTAGATGAGTTTATGTGAGGTGATAATAAAATATGTGTGCATTGTGATAATTTTATGTGATGATGATGATGTATGAATAATAATTGTGATTTCATAAATTTGTGATGAGTTATGTAATGATGATGATATGTGATTTGTAATAGTGATGTTATGAATTTGTGATGAAAATATTGAAATAACCCCTGATGAAATAATTGTGATTCCAATTTGTGTTTGAGATGACGGTCTTAATGGAGTATCATAGGCCAATGAGGGGAGAAAATAAATATTGAGAATTTGTGAAGTGGAGATTATTTTGTCATCATATAGGTAGGGCCTGACAAGCCTAGCGATTTCGGGGAAGTACAACTGAATTGAGCCTAATCGTGGCGGTCTGCTGTTGAGCCTTAGGGCAAGATTGTTAGACCTTGGAGGTATTCGGGTGGGGAATTCCTAGGTGACTTGGAGGTAGCACTCCAAATGTCGGGAGCTACCATGCAACACACGTTTACCTCGACTGTCGCGTATATATGTCTCGGGTTGAGTTCAGGGGATCTATGAGGACAGGGCCAATTTGAATTGTCCGTCCACCAGAATGGTGGCATAGTATCATGGCGTCCTAACCAAGTACTTCAGAGTTAGAATGGTACCACATTGTGAAGTAGAGTCTAAGCTCATGCATATCATTGCATTTTTGTGTGATTGTTTGTTGTGATTAATATGTATTGTGTGCGATGATAATTTCATAGATGATTTGATGTTATTGTGAAAGGTATTGATTTCCCTTGGTTTTGACTTTATAATGTTATGTTTTTCCTTGAAAAGTGTTTGTCTAATGATACGGTTTATTTATGATTAATTGCGTGTTCTCCTTATTTATATTATACTATTAACATGATTTCAAAACTCACCTCCTTCGTTGTTTGTGTTTGACTGGCTTGGCCCTGCGTTTGTGAAATCGCAGTTGTTACAGGTTAATGAATCTTGAAGTTCAAGTTGGGAGGAACCCCGCTCTGATAGGTGATACCGGGAATAAGGGTTGTAATTTGTATTTTACTCATTTAATTTGAAACGACTTTTTGTATGAAAACCATATAAGTACTAGTATGTTTTTAGAATTGAATCAAGTAATTATACTTAAATCAAATTTTATGGAGATTGCAACATTTTATAGGAGGAAAAAGTTTAAAGTGTTTCTTTTGATTTTTGAGAAACGTGATATTTTAAATTAATTATCACAGTTTTTATTCCCTTAAAAACGTATTTGCTTTACCTTTTGTGAATTAAAGTTTAAAAATTCTATTATAAATTATTATATATTATTTTGGGGTTTAGGGTGTCACAGTGAGGACTACTTATGATGTGACTAAGCTTGCAGAGATCTACATTGCTGAGATTGTTAGACTACATGGGGCACCCTCCAGCATTGTGTCAGACATAGATCCGAAGTTCATTTCTCATTTGTGGGGAGCATTACATGAGGCGATGGGTACTAAGTTGAGATTGAGTTCGACCTATCACCCTCAAACCGATGGAAAAACAGAAAGGACTATTCAGATCTTGGAGGATTTACCGAGGGCATGCGTGTTAGATGAGCGAGGAAGTTGGGATAATATGTTGCCTCTATTTGAGTTCACATATAACAACAGTTATCATGCGAGCATTGGGATGGCACCATACGGGGCTCTGTATGGGCGTAAGTGTCAAACTCCTTTGTGTTGGTATCAAGATGGTGAGAACCTAATTGTGGGGCCAGAATTGGTACAACAGACTCCAGATAAAGTTCGTCTAATCCAAGAAATAATGAAGACAGCACAAAGCAGACAAAAGAGTTATGCCGACCAACGGAGGAAACGGCTGGAGTTTCAAGAGGGTGAGCATGTATTTTTTAGAGTGACTCCTACTACTGGAGTTGGTAGGGCACTGAAGTCTAAGAAGCTCTCTCCTAAATTCATTGGCCCATTTCAGATCCTCCGACATGTTGGTCTCGTAGCTTTCCAGATTGCCTTGCCTCCGAGTCTAGCCAAACTGCACAACGTATTCCATGTGTCACAACTGAGGAAGTACATGGCTGACCCTTCCCATATTATCGCGCCAGATGATATCCAGTTGAAGGAGAACCTTTTATTTGAAATTCCACTACTAAGCACTGAGATAGGATTACTAAGCACCTACGAGGTAAGGAGATCGCCTTGGTCAAGGTGATTTGGGACCAAACGACTGGAGATGCAACTTGCGAATTAGAGGAAAATATGAGAGAGCTCTACCCTAACCTTTTCATGTCTAACTAGTTACGAGGATGAAACTATTTTTAAGGGGGTGAGTATTGTAACATCCTCAAAATTTATTATTTAAAATAATTAGAACCTATCAATATTATTCAATATTAAATTATGTGTGATAATTATTTGCCTTGTTCGATTTATTGTAGTTGATAAAGTTATTAGTAAGAATTATTTAATCAATTGGGAGTTTAAATAAATATATATATATATTTAAGTAGATATATATTATATGTAGATATGTTTTTCTAGTGCAAGAAGAATTTGGGCTAAGGGTTTGAGGCTTAGTGTGACCCAACCCACTTGAATGAGTATAATTCCGGGCTATGTGTTTGTGGCTTGGTTTTTATGATCAAGGATAACAAAAAAAAAAAAGAGTTACATTTTATCCCTCTTATTCTTCATTTAGGTCCAACATTATCTAACCAACAATTTCCACTTTAAATTTCCCTATGTCCACAATTTCTGTATACTCACTAATAATAAACAAAAAGGAATACCGAAACCCTAGCCACCACCACCTTCACACCTCATTTCCTTCGTGTATCCAAAGCTTGGAACTTCTTTTCCTTGTGAACAACTTTGTGGCTTAAAGCTTTGTACTAGGAAGAAAAGCGGTCAAGGTAAGAGCTTTTCCCCACACAAATTAGAGTTAGGCTGTTGGTTGGATGACATGAAATAAATAATCGTGATTACTTCTATCTTAAAATGAATAAATGTAGAATAATGGATTAAAATAATAAAACCCCAATTTTTGTTGAGATTGAATTGTAATATATGACTTCTATGGAGTAAAGTATGCAATTTTATGTTATGTGTGATAAAATGGTAGTTTTACGATGAATATGAAATAAAGTTTGAATTTTTACTTTATATGTGATGAAGTTTTAATTTTTATTAAGTATATGAGTTGGAGTTTGAATTTTCTTGTTATATATGTGAAAGTGTAATTTTTATGGCCTATATGATATAAAGTTTCTATTTTTAAGTGTATGTGGTGAAAGTCATAATTTTTATGATTATTTGTCTATGAATATTGATAATCATGATAAGGATGTGTGGTATGTGTTCTTAGTGATATGTGAATAAGTGATGATTTTAAAAAAGTAATTTTGAATGCATATGACATGATTCTTAGTGGGCTGTGTGGAAATATATCTCTTGATACTATATCATCATGTCATGGAATATGCCTTAGTGGCAGGTTTGTTTTCCCCATTGTTATGGGTGACCTTTCTGTGTTGAAGTTGCCATAGTGGCAAGTTTATATCCGGATCATATAGTTTTAGGGGCATTCATTTTGCAAATGTTTTGATATACAATTTACTGGTTTGCACATTTTTTCTTTTAAATTGAAAGTTTTTACTTTTATATGTTTCTTTTATTCTTCTATATGTCTAGCTTTGGTTTGACGTGGATGATGGAAAAAACTGACCCTTACAACATTTTAGGTACTAATGAGTTCAAGGAGATTCAAGATTAGTTAATGAGTATTGACGTGTGGCGAACGTGGGGTAAACATGGGTTTTTCAAGACAATTTTGTAATAATAGAATTGTCCAATATTTTCTAAGTTCTTTTTAATTGTTTGTCACAAACTTTTAATATGTACTAGAATTGTAGAAATACGGAAGTGGTTCCTTTCCGTTAGAAATAATTGCCTTTACTTTGTTTTAAATTTTGAATAAATATTTTCTTAATGATATTAAATAACGTGGTTGTTACTCTAAAAAAAAAATCGTAAACTTTTATAAATATTTTTTTTTTTAAGTAACGTTTTGGATTAAAAAAAATCAGGGGAGTTACAAAATCAAATGTGTTCACATCACACAGAAGGATACATTTTTAATTTCAAAAATTAAAAATCATACAACATGTAAATAGGATACATTTTATTGATTTCAACATTCAAACAGAATGAGACATATTTAATTTCAACTTTTAATTTAAATATGTCATGAGTGACGTACCTAAATAGATGATCTCATGAGTTATCTTCAACCTCCACGGAGTAGCAGCTCACAACATACTTATTCAGAGCATCTCAAACATTTCTAGCAGTATTGCTGGAATTGTAGTAGTTATACAGATCATCAGCAAGTCCATTAAGAATATAATTCTCATCATTATACTCTCATGGTTTAATTCTCCAGCTTTCTTATCATTTTCTGTTTGCCTCAAACTGAAACAGATTATTGAAATCAGATGCAACAGAACAAATCCAGTAATCTCTTCGGTTGACATGACAGAAAGAAACGTCTTAAAATTGTTGTTTTTGAGTTTCGAAAACTGTTTAAAAATCACAATTTATGTCACCGAAGATATTACTGGGTTGATTCGCGGACTAGGTTGCTCTCTTTAAGACGTTTCGCGGCACTGCCCAAATTGTGCAAGGCAGACTATCAACCATGAAGTCCCCAGGATAAAACAGCTCAGATTCACTGTATTGGAGTTCCACTACACTGCACCGTAGAAAACCGTTCTAGAATTACATCATCAATATGGCGGTTAAAGTCACTCTCAATATGACGATCAAAGTCACTCGCAATATGGTACTATGACCACTCATAAATCAAAAGGACTACGGCATAACAACCGCTCCAAAAACGAAGGAAAGGCATAACAACCGTTCTAAAAACAAAGGGACTGCGGCATAACAACCGCTCTAAAAACAAATGGACTACGACATAACAACCACTCTACAAACAAAGGAACTGCGGCATAAGAACCGCTCTAAAAATCAAGGGACTACGTCATAAGAACCGCTCTAAAAAAATAGGGACTACGGAATAACAACCACTCTAAAAATCGAAGGGACTACGGCATAAGAACCGCTCTACAAATCAAAGGGACTACGGCATAACAGCCACTGTAAAAATCGAAGGGACAAAAAGAAAAGGAAAGCAAAATAAAAGAGAAAGTTGGGAAATGCATCAAACTTTGGTGTGTTTTTCCCAATAGTTTGAAACTCATTATATAGTGATGGAAGCAAACTAACGTATGATTTCTAATCAATGTGGGACTTTAGCATACTCAAAATAGGAGAGTTTTCCAATATGGAAGTTCAAAAAAATTTCTTTCCAATGTGGGACTTGAATTTTAAAAACATGTTTCTTTCCACTTGAATTTACAAAAACAAATTCTTTCCAATGTGGGACTTCAATAATTGTTTTTTTAAAATTCACATAATAACATACTATGTTCCAACACTATCATCAACATGATTCTAAAAGAGATGCATATAAAGCAAAAAGAAAATTACGAGAAGTTGATTGTAATGAAAACCAAAAATAACTTGGGTAAGAGAAAAATTGAGGGATGCGGTGAGATTTTGAAGATTGACGCGCCAACGAAGATTCCTCCACAACCAGAACTATGTCTCTTAGTTCACCTTGTGGTAACATGATGGAAGCAACTTCAAATATAAAACAAAGGTATACCTGCATGTTTTGACTCGATAAGGTCACTAGGACCTCACGAGGGTTTCTGTATTTTTAGGAAATGTAACCATTTTAGCTTGCTAAGCTCAACACGTTCATAGATGGAAGCACGTTTTTGTTATATTTGACTTTGATGTTCACTACGAGACTGGAACAAATAATGCATTTTACGGTGACTCATACCTAAATTTACACTCCTTTCATCAAGATGTAAGTCATGATCCAGGTCATAGTGGTAAATCCTCAACTGACTTTTTAACGCTGAGGGAGACTCAAATTTCCTTTCAATTTTTATGGAACTTTTGGGAAGACTTGACATAGGAGCATTAAGTAAGGGAAATGTTGTGCAGTTTTGCTTCTTTTATTTCCATAAGTTGACAAATGCTACTACTATAGTGAAAAAAGTAGATAAAATAAGGGATATCTTAGGTGCTTCAAATGAGCTCGTAATTTTCTTTGATTGAGTCGTGATTGATGAGGGTTTATTTCCTATACAAGTAGGAAAAAATAACAGTGCCTTTCCACTAAACATCACCAAGGTTGAAACTATGGAAAATGTTCAAAGGTTTGAAATTAGCTCATCAAATTCATGGGATCCTAGAGGAAGCCATTCGTA
The DNA here is from genome assembly GCA_037974735.1 of Cicer chorassanicum. Lineage (NCBI taxonomy): Eukaryota > Viridiplantae > Streptophyta > Magnoliopsida > Fabales > Fabaceae > Cicer > Cicer chorassanicum. The sequence goes on along the minus strand of JBBPBP010009777.1, from coordinate 10,072,336 downwards.
ACTCAATGACTATTGCACTAAGGAATTTGCGGCTTCTTGTTTGTCACTGTCATCATTGCAGCCTTTTCAAACATTGTCGCAACAGTTGTTGTTTTATATCAAGCAACAAAAACATTTATCAATTTTTATCTGCCTTAAGGGCAAGGCAATTTTTAATGGGTGATATTGATAGGTATCTTATACGCACTTGTTGTAAGGTTTAATTGTCCAAGACGCACTTAAAGTTATCCATAAGAGAAGAGTTAGTTATAAGGGGTAGTGGAGAGAGAGGGAAGTTATCGTTCATCATATTATCAGTTACAACTTTTGAAGGTTTTGGCTGAGAAATATTTTTCTTTGAGGGAGCATTGTTCTATGGACAATAGGATCTCATTCTATTGTATTTTCCTTTGATATTCAGAAATGACACACTTTATCTTCCATTATTGATGTTAATTTCATCTTTTCTACATTTTATGATGATGGGTTCGCATCATATCTGAAAACAATAAGGATAAGTATGAAATAAATCTCAGTGAGTACTAGGGATGACATGAAAATAGTATCAATCAAAGAAAATTAATCTATTTAGTAAAATAAAGTAAAAAAAAAGTAAAATTTTCCATACGTTAATAATCAATAAAACTAGTGAATCTTTAATCAATTCTCTTAGACATGAGTCACCTAAGAGGATATGGTCAATGAGTAAGGTAGGTCATAATACATATGAAAAATCTTAGCTTTATCTTAAAGAACATAAATTATATAATCCACATAAATTATATAATTCTTTGTACTTCGACAACTTTATACTAAATCCCTAAGACGTGAGTTGTATAACACCCCAATTTTTATAATAAACTATTTTGTTAATAAAATAGGACTTTAAATAATTAATTTGGTGTTAAAATTATCTTAGAATATATGTTGATTAATTTTATGATTATTTTTCTTTATATGTGTGTTAATCTTGTAGATATTTGACCAAATAAGTTATATGAATAATAAATATTATATTTTATTATTTTATATATTTTTCTAAAAATAAAAGTATATTAGTGTAAATATTTTAAAGAATAAGATTTAAGCGATTTTATCTGTAGATGTGAGTTGGTAATTAATGTGATATTTTCTTTTGTGTTTGACTAATATTAAATGTACACTTAATTATATTTAATTATGTCTGAATATATCTTATTTTAATTATTTATTTTATAAATAATTATC
>JBBPBP010009777.1:10013261-10070942 GCA_037974735.1 Cicer chorassanicum | reverse complement strand
TATTATAATTTAGTAATAAATATAAAGTGTTGATGTTATATTTATTTATTTTATAATTTCGACTATTCTCCAATGATTATAATATTTTAATTTGAGTATTTGAAAAAATAAGTATTATTATAGTGATTATTTGGAATATGAAAGTTTTGATTATTAACGTATTTTAAAGATTAATTACTTTAATTACTTTATTTTATAAAATATTAGTTTTGAAATTATTAGTAATATTTTAGTATTGAATTGTGTTTTAAAAAAAAGTGTTAAAAGAATAGTTTTAGTAATTGTTTGTTTTATTTAAAAATAAATAAATAAACAAAATAAAGAAGCAAAATGTGTTTTATGAGTTAGACCCATATGCAATAGTAATACCTAATGGAATGACAGCCAAATCGCAACAAACCATTTTTCTTTCAAATTCACTCCGACCAATTTATTGCCATTTGAATTGATTCCAACCTCTATCCCACACAAAATCGGCCACTGAATTCATTTTTAGCATCAATTTTATCGATCGTTGCTCCGTTTCTTTAGAAACAGCTCCGTTTTGTTCCTTGGGCGAGCTATTTTTGCACGATTCCGATCACCATGTTTGTCATCTCAAAAAACTGGCATCGTTTTTGAATTCATCTCGTCGAAATCTTCAAGAAGCAGTACTCATTTGTATTTTTCGGTGAAGTTGACGTCGGACTCTTCCAGAGCTCCGACGAGTTGGTGAGACTTTTCTGCAGTTTTTTTCTCGTCATTTTAACTCCATTTTTGCTCCAAAAATTATTATTAATTTTTTTACATTGATTTTTATGCTCCGCATAATTTATCAGATACGTCTTGGCGATTTTGTGAACTCGTCGTTTATTCGGATTCGCTCACTGTACGTTGTTCATCCATTGATTTATGTGTTTGAGAACACATCTAAATAAGGTAAGGGGTGAGAGAGCGTTTGAATTCATGAGTATAATATATTGTGAGATGAACGGGAAAACTGTATTTTCCAACAATTCATCTGGGGCTCGCTACGTACGGCTGTAGCCCTTTGAGTGATAAATGAATTAATGTGCAAATATGGAAATTGTGAGATTAAAATGTGGAATAGAAATATTTATAAGGTGCTGATTGATTTAATTTAATTAAATGTGTGGTATTTGATACTATTGTGAATTTTATTTCAAATGAATTTGGTGCATATGTTTGATTAGATGGGTTTATGTGAAGTGATAATAAAATATGAATGTAGTGTATGATGTAAGTTTATTTGATGATGATGTGTGATTTATGATATAAATCTATGATAAGTTTATGTGAAGATGTTTGATTGATGATAGTGATGTTGTAAATTTGTGATGAGTTTATATGATGACAATGATTATGTATGATTTATGATGTTATAAAATTGTGATGAGAATATTGAAGTAACCCCATAGTTGATGAAATAAGGATGATTCTAATTTGTCTTTGAGATGACGGTCTTAATGGAGTATCATAGGCCAACTAGGGGAGAAAATAAATATTGAGAATTTGTGAAGTGGGGATTATTTTGTCATCATATAGGTAGGGCCAGACAAGCCTAGTGATTCCGAGGAAGTACAACTGAATTGAGCCTGATCGTGGCGGTCTACTGTTGAGCCTTAAGGCAAGATTGTTAGACCTTGGAGGTATTCGGGTGGGGAATTCCTATGTGACTTGGAGGTAGCACTCCAAATGTCGGGAGCTACCATGCAACACATTTACCTCGACTGTCGCGTATATGTGTCTCGGGTTGAGTTGAGGGGATCTATGAGGACAGGGCCAATTTGAATTGTCCGTCCACCGGGATGGTGGCATAGTATCAAGCCTCCTAACCAAGTACTTCAGAGTTAGAATGGTACCACATTGTGAAGTAAAGTCTAAGCTCATGCATAGCATTGCATTTTTTTGTGATTGTTTGTTGTGATTAATATGTATTGTGTGCGATGATAATTTCTTAGATGCTTTGATGTTATAGTGAAATGTATTGATTTTCCTTGATTTTGACTATATAATGTTATGTTTTTCCTTGAAGAATGTTTATGTAATGATACAGTTTAATTATAATTAATTGCGTATTCTTCTTACTTATATTATATTATCAACATGATTTCAAACTCACCTCATTCGTTGTTTGTGTTTGACTGGCTTGGCGCTGCGTTTGCGAAATCGCAGTTGTTACAGGTTAATGAATTTTGAAGTTCAAGTTGGGAGGAACCCCGCTCTGATAGGTGATACCGGGAATAAGGGTTGTAATTTGTATTTTACTTATTTAATTTGAAACGACTTTTTGTATGAAAACCTTATAAGTACTAGTAAGTTTTTAGAATTAAATCAAGTAATTATACTTAAATCAAGCTTATTGAGATTGCACTATTTTATAGGAGTAAAGAAGTTTAAAGTGTTCCTTTTGATTTTTGAGAAACGTGATATCCTAAATTAAAAATAAAAGTTTTTATATTCTTGGAAACAGATCTTTATTTATCCGCTGCAAATTTTATAGAAATACGATAGAAATTATTATATTATTATTTTGGGTTTATGGTGTCACATTTGGCTCAATTGGTAGTGGGATTGTGTGGAGGCGGTACTTATCTCCTAGGTACCGGGCTCGAATCCCACGGAAGGCAAAAACTCGCTATTTAACATCGCCAATTATCTGTTGAAGTATACGAGAATTCATTTATAGTTATTTGCATACATTACTCAAAGGAATTCATTTATAGTTATTTGCATACATTACTCAAAGGATAAGAATACACATACAAAAGCAAATAACATAAACTAAATTAAAAGAATCATACAATTATCTGTTGAAGTATACGAGAATTCATTTATAGTTATTTGCATACATTACTCAAAGGATAAGAATACACATACAAAAGCAAATAACATAAACTAAATTAAAAGAATCATAAAACAAAGACTATGCCTGTGATCCGGTATTACGATTTCACTCTACATTAAATAGCTGAGGAGTAATTCAGATTAGTAATTCTTTAAAACATAATATAATAAGATAAAATTTGCATTCTTTAAACAAATTTTTTGTTATTGTTGATTTTCGAAAACTGTTAAAAAATCAATTTATGCCACCAAAAATATTATTGGGTTGAGACACAGACTAGGTCGTTCTCTTTAAAACGTTTCACGACACTTCCCAAATTGTGCACGACAGACTATCAACCACGAAGTCCTCAGGATAAAACAGTCAAGATCTACTGTATCGGAATTCTACTGTACCATAGAAATCCGTTCTAGAATTACACCCTCAATATGGCACTCTAATGGCTGTCACTCGTAATATGGTACTATGATCACTCGAAAGAAAGAGAAGAAAAAGAAAGATGGTAGAAATAGTGAAAAGTCTCAGATTTCAAAGAACTTTTGGTGTGTTTTTTCAACAGTAGAACCCTTTGATTATAGTGGAAATTTGCAATTGGATGAGAGAAAAATATGTGATCCATCAAACCAGATCCACAGATGTCTAGGTATTTGACCGGACAATGAACTAATTCGTGAGTCCACAACATAGCTAAAATAGCTAGGGTTTGACCGGGAAAACTGATGCGCGAATCGAGGGAATGAACTGACCAGATCAGATGTTGAATGTTGACTCGGTGGAGGACAGATACGTGTACACTGTATCAATGAGAGAAAAACGCACACATTTATAAAAAATAATTTTTTAAATTTTTTCGAATACTAAAAAATAATACACCACTTAGCCCAAGCCCAGCCCGAACTAAGTCGAGCTAGTTGGACAAACGGACAGGCGGATGACGGCGCGCGTGTATGGTGGACTATTTGCACGTTGCCTTATAAACACTACTAGTGTGTGTCATCCCTTCTATGTGGATAAATAGTAAATTAACAAAATCATATTTTAACTTTTTATAACCATGTTATAAGTACAAAGTAGTTGCCGCCGTTTAACAATGACCGATCTTTACCATTATAACCATGTTATAAGTACAAAGTAGTTGCCGCCGTTTAAGAGTGACTGATCTCTGTCTATTAACCTATTGGACTCAGTGGATTCTCCTCTCCCATGCAGATTTTCTCCGTAAACAAGAGTAAAACAAAACAAAGATTATGTGGCCATGCAATCCAAGCAGCAGCATCTTAGTCATATAAGGGGAGAAAAAGACAAAAATTAAAGATAGAGAGATAGGTAGATTTTCTCTGGAGTTGTAACTGGCTGTCTACAAAACTCAAAACTTATAAGGTACATCATCTTGTTATGATCACATTAAAAAGTTAGATGACACATCATAGAGGTCATGGTAAACTAAATTTTTGTTACAAATGGGAATGGTACACAAGAGAAGAAAAGCATCAGAAAAAAAGAATCATCAATCTACTACACTAAATTATAGAACAACAGAGGCAAGTAATTGCCAATTTGATTACATCTGCTCTACATCAAACCAGAAAAGAAGGGAAGTTCTTTGATAAATCACTCTGACTCGTTGCAACGCCAGATCACCGCTTGTCAAAACGGCTTTTGCACCTCCTTCGATGCGAGTTTGAGAAACGAACACCCCATCACCGTTGTTGCTCTTGGTTTTCGAGGGAAGCGCCTCGCTGCTACTGGCAGTACTCACAATTGGACATGAGAGAAAATCCAGAGGATTTGACTCGCATTGTAGTACACATGTGTCTATAGTCAGTCTTCCGCTTCGATGTAGCAAGCAACAACCCAGCTCGGCCTTCACAGTTAAGTTTGCTAGTTTGCAGGTGGAAAGGAACTCCAGTGCACTGCTCAGACAAAACGAAAAAAAGCGCATACCAAAATGATGCTAAAGATGAAACATATGGTGGTACTTTACAAGGAGTTCTTTCCAAGCTGCTGGATAATGGTTGAGATAGAAAACTCTATAATCAAATACATTGCCTTATCATGAGGATAAGAAGCGTGGTTATCAATACATGTGAATCGTATCTCAATTTAATACTAAATTGAACCCAATCGATACAAATCTCTAGTGTGTATCTATTTGGACATGAATCACATCTTAAATCTCAGTTCAGTATGATGAATCCTCATTCACTATGATGACTATCTATTCATTCTATTGAATGACTACCTAAGCATAATTATGGTAGGCTGTAGCCAACTACCTTTTTTGCCAACTTTGTATCACAAACCCCTTTTCTTGTGTCATTTTATTTATGATTAAATTTTGAATTATTTTGAGGTTCATATATGATATACTAGCTAATAATTTTCTTGTTTCACTTGTGTTTTCACTTTAAAATGACATTTTTATTAGCATTGTATCTTACAATTCACAATAAAATTAGATTCAAGATTCAAAAAATAGGTTTTCCGATTTACAATTTGAATCTCGATTTGATAACCATGCTTAAAAGCATTCAGTAAGGTCGGGGCAAGAATCTTATCCATTTGAAATCCAGCAGCATGGAGGTGGCTCCTAGTAGGCTACCAGTTCAAAAGTTGACTACAACAAAATCTATATTTAAGGGATGCAAACCTGTCGGAGCCTCGCGGGCAAGTGAGCATTGTGTCATCTGGAATATCACCTGCACCAATCTGAACAAAGAACATTGGTTCTAGAAAAGCACGTATGGGAAAATTTTCTATCACTAACACTTACTGTTTCTTCAGAATAAAAGTACATCGAGCAGTGAAGAATTCGTGAGCCGGCGGCATTTGGCAGAGACATAACAAGTAACCAAAAACGGTTGATTCTTTTTAAAGTTCGTTTAAAATCCTCAAACACAGTTCTGAAAAAAAAAAGTATAAAAATCGAAAACTTGGTTGCAAAAACTTTTGGCACCCTATTTTTCTCTCAAAGAATAATCTTCATGGAAGGAACACTTTCAAACATGTCTGCAGCCACAAAATCACTTCAGGGATGATTGTTAGTTGCAGAAGAAGCGGCACTTTCTATTCTCCATTTTGGGTTGTAGTCCGAGTAGTGTTATCGATTGCAAATGGCAGACCATAGCGGAAAGGCAAAAATCCTCCATATTAAACAACCATAAAACGCCATGGCACGACCATCCTTCACAAATTGGCTATGACGGTTGTCGAAAAATCCACCACTGCAATCCGCCATAGCCGATATTTGACAACACTCAATCTGAGCAAATTCTTCCTGCAGGGCATTGGATGTCTGAGCAATGCTTCCTGTGCTTATGTTCCAATTCCATTTCTAAGGTTTCTATCAATTTGGTTTCCTAATCATTCCACCAATTTTTCGGTCTTACTCTAACGAAAGCTACTCCTCATGTGTCGACAATTATTAAATCCAACCCATGATGTATAAAAATTTGTTAAACTCATTTATTTGAAGCAATACTATGTCAATACAAATTAGTTTGAAATTTGCTTCCATGTCTCATGTTCCCCTTTATTATAACTTTTTGTATTTTATATTAGCAATTAAAGAGTAAGCCCTGTCAGTGTAAATTTACACTGACATCCAATTAGAATTCACTACTTTGCCACATCACCCCACCTTTGTATGATTATTTTGAAACTGATGGTGTGAATTGGAAAAATGGTGGGCTTTTTAATTGGATGTCAGTGGAAAACTGTTTTATACTGTCAATGTATGACCATTAAACTCTTTATATTAAATATAAGTTTGAATAAAAAGAGAGAGATATAAAATGTGAGAAAATATCATTAAGTAAACCACAAAATAACAGCAAAAGTAAACAAGTAATATATTCATGAAATCACCTACAGACCAAAGGAAAATCACCTAGAGGCAGAACTTACCCAAAAAAGCAGAACTTAAAAAATATCCTGTACTCATTTGATAACAAAATCCGGACATAGATGAAAATAAAATAAAATGAATGAAGCTTTACGGATCAGTTAAATATGCATATTTTTTCGATTATACAATGCAACAAAATATGTTTTATTAGATTCCACCACCACCATATACAATAAGAGTTGGATAACTGACCAAGCAGAGTGGTTTATTAATTTGAATGTTCGAGATGCGATGAGTTCCACCAGCTGCTATTAAAATGGTATCACCTGGCCTGTAAGAAAGAAAGCAGTAATTAGAAAAATTGAACGGAGGAAAAATTTAAAATAATACCCAAAATAACATTAATTTGACATGCCTTGAAGCGGAAACAGCACTTTCAATGTTGGGGAAAACACCAGGTTCAGATAAGTCTTTAACCGATCGATCTACCCTAAGCCACAAACGAGGATGACATGCCAAGTAATTCCATCTGTGGCAAACGAGTGCGGTATTAAAGCGATCTGCAAACTCAATAGCAGCTTTATGATAAAACACTCCACATTATGTTATTTCTTTTATTTTTTTACCAAAAAAATTACGAGAACATCCAAAGTGTAAAGTACGAGAGTGAGGAGAAAACGTCTTTTAAAACAAGCAAAACAATAGAAAAAAGCACAAGAGCAAAAGAAAACTACAAACGCAGCAAACATGTTATAGTATATTTTCGGGTAAACACCCACTTCTTCGTATAGAAGTTTTCGAGATAAGGAAAGCTTCTATGAAGAAGACATTATTGATCCATGTGGCATGTGCCATACCAAAAACTTGATTAAGTCCTTGTCCCTTAGGTGAATGGAAAAATGTGATCTAAAAAAGGAACTATAGCCTCAATAGATAAACTTTTAGGGACTAGAATGAGTTTGAGAGATTGTTAAGTTGGCATCTCATCTATTACAAAACTGAACAACTTGGCTCCAAAATGAAGTATTCACCAAAGAATACTGCCATAGTCATTTGAGCTGACAACACAATACTTTCATACACCAAATTCCAAAACTCAAGTCTCAATCACAATTTTCATTTAGGTGGGCAGTATATCCCCCAACAGTCTGCTTGGGTTGACTTATTTGAACTAATCCATTGGCATAAGCGCTTGTGAGACTATTTGAGAGGGCTTATGGAAACAACTTAAGACATATCCATAAGCTGATATCAACTTATTACCATAAGCTCTCCCGAAAAGCTTATGAAAAAAACTTATAGTTTATATGAAAACAAATTGACTTTATTTTATCTATTATAGAAATAGCTTATACATAAGCATTTATATGATAAGAGTTTGTGCTACAAGCACTTAATTAAGTTGTTTATCCAAATAGAGCTCAAGCAGTCTCTTCTCTTCTCTATTCTCCTAAACAAGACAGAACAAAACCCTAGATTTTTTTAACATCCTTTGAAGCACTCCTATCAGAATAGAAAAATTGTGAGAAAAATACAGGGGAAAGCTACACAAAAAAGGTTGAGAAGCAGGAATACGACCCCCTAAGGAACAGAATCCTCAAATCCAACTTATCAAGTACATTGAAATCTTGTGAATGACATGAATTCCAAAAGGAAGTAGCCTAAGAGTTTTCAAAGAAAGGAATACCCTGGTAAATGAGGAGGTCACTGCAGAATTTGGCTACCAACCATAGAAGCATAGGAGGCAAAAAAAAGTTCCAACTGTCCAAACGTTTGTCTCATAATTACGCATTGAAAATCTTGCAATATAGACAGAACATTCACTAAAGAGCCACTATCATCTTCCAAAAAGAGAATGGTACACCAGCAGCAAACTGGAGGTTGGTGAAACAGTCCACTAAAATCAACATATCCAACAGATGCATGCAGTGTTATTAGCAGCCCACTGGTTCGACCACTTACCCATTGACCAAGTTGATGACTGGTCAGAGTTAAATAAAACCGGATGCATGACCAAACCAAGTTACTAATTAAATAATTAAAAAAGAAAAATAGAAACCAACTCAGGTCAATGTTAGAAAATGATGAAATGGGTAGTGGTAACTAAGTTGTTATATATCTTCCACAAACTTTATTAAACTTGGATACTCCCATGAGACTATACATGACAATAATTACATATTTCATAAACATCAAAATTTAAGCTACAAATTTTGACATTCCCCCAAACAAAACACCAAAATTGTCTCAAGAGTAAATCTAAGGGGTTTTCATTTCTCAAATCACAAGAAAACTCAAATCAATGCTAAACACCAATTACTCACACCTTTGATAACAGGAAGAAAAAAAAATTCAAAACCTAGTTCATGTTGCAACTTACCACCCTAAAGGAATGTCAACAACCACAAATCCCAAAAAAATCAAACAAATTAACAAAATTAGAGAAAACAAAATCTGGGTATTGTTGAACTGAACAAAAACATTGAAATTTTAAGCAAAACAGAAAAAGGGTTATACCTGGAATAGGAGGAAGGAAACTAAAGATATGCATAAGACAACCATCATCGAGATTATTGATAGGAGAATAACAGAAAGAAGAAGAGGATTTTTTCCTTTGACATCTTTTCCACTGTTCCTTGTTATCTTCTTGTTTTTGTTGTTGTTGCTGATTTTCCATTACCGTCATGTTCCTCTGAAAGTTGAACCAACTCTGTGCTTCTATCTCCTCCACCGCACACTCATAAGGCAGTGTTTGGTTGGGTTTTAATACGTTTGTTGTGATCCATTTTTTTTGTTGAGTTTAATAATTCTTAGACGACATATGACTTTGTTTTGTCACGTGCAGGAGACTTGAACTGCGTTAGGGGTTCGAGGTTATTGGCCCAAATATAAAAGATTAATCAAAATTAGATTTCATACCTTAATATTTTGATCTCTATCCAATAATTCATGAAAATCTAATTTTACTCCTTTCATTTTTATTTTTTTTATTAAAACATTTGAATTTATTTTTTACTTCATATAAATACAAAAAATTTTGTATAAGATATTGTTTTCTAAAAATTCAATTTAGAAATTAATATATCAATGTATAAAAACAAAAAGAAAAAAATTTTACGCATATCAAAAATTTTAAAAATAAAATTTTTAATATGAAAAATAAATTGAGAAAAAAATTTCATACATGGGGAACAATTAAAATGTGGGGTATGTCCAACTTATGTATGAAAATTTTCCTACCTATCTCTTTCATTGCGTCCATATCCAATATTTTACACAAATTATCTGTTTAATTTTTTCTTTACAAAATAAAATATAAAAATTTGTCCTACTTCATTATCCTTAATTTGTATTCTAAAAAATTTAAGTTAAATTTTCCGATACGTACTACAACAACCATGTATGTTTTGTTGAAAAATATATGTCCGAGAAACATTTTTAAAGTTTTTTGGTTTATATTTTTTGTTTTTTTATTTGAAAACAATGGCACTATTATGATAAATTTATGAAAAAAAAGTGTGGTCAACAGTTTTATTTTATTTTTATAAAAAAATATTAATGTGTTCTTGAAATTTTGAAATATTAGAGTAAAGGCAAGAATTAATCAATAACATCATAATTATTAAAGACTAACTCAAATTAAAGGGCTAAGTATTATCTAATACCCTCCCACAAGCTCGAACACATATGTCAATTAAGGTTAGCTTGAAAATAAAAGAATGGAATGGACTTGGATCCAAAGCTTTAGTAAAAATGTCATCTAGCTGCTGAGATGATTTGATAGAAAGAAGATGGAACAATTTTTGTTGAAGTTTTTCACGGACCAAGTGACAATCAAGCTCGATGTGCTTGGTCCTGTAACAGCCCGATTTTTTTTTAAAAAAAAACAAATTCAAATCCGTAAATAAATAAGTAAATAAATGAATAAATACTTTTGGTTAAAATATTTAAGTCATATCACGACGACAAATTCAACAATATTTACAACAGCGGAAATAGTTTTTGAAATACAAGTCCAAAGTATTTAAATAGAAAAATACACTGGGGCTATAAGACCTATCAGACATAGCTAATATCCCTGGGGTATTCTCTGCCGGCACCTGTACAAGCATTTTAACTTCTCTAAGTCACATCAGAAAATTACAATGACCCATCAAAATGAAAGTCAAGCTGACAATATAGGTATAGGTACAGTCTTCCCAAAATAAATAAATACAACTCCCAATCATCATCTTGGTATCCATATCGTGAATTTCACAGAAATTGTGTGAGAACACCAATTTGCAATTAAGATTTTGAGTTAATTTTGAAATGGATATAAGATTGAAATGAAATTGAGGAATAAACAAAACATCTTTAAGGTAAAAAGAAGGATTGAAAGAAATAGTGCCAGAAAAGTGTGCATACAGATTATTCCCATTATGAAAAATAATGGAAACAGGAGCAATCTGTTTGATAGTTGAAAAAGCCTTAATGTTAGGGCACATATGATCTGATGCACCAGAGTCCAATATCCATATGTTTTGAAGTTGATAATTGTTACCTATCTTGGAAATACTAGAAACCACATGAGGTTTATGATCAACTCCATTATCCTTGTTAGTGGATGAGGTAAACCTACCCCTTTTGAAGATTTTAGCAAATTCACCTAGAAATGATAATCTTCATTTGTGAGTGAGTTATTAATAGAAGAATTTGCAAGTTGTGATTTTTTCCCATCACTAGAAGATTCATTGTTGAGTTGAGTCTTGGATTTGTAACTGGGAGGAAATCCATGTTTAAAATAGCAGTTTTCAATAGTGTGATTAGTTTTGTTGCAAAGACTACCTATCATTTGCCCTTTGCCATGACCTCTACCTTTGGATGGACTATTATGACCTTTTGGAGGATTACAATTAACATAATTTATAGAAAAAATAGTAGAGTCAGAAGAAGTGATATTAGAAGCAGAATTAGGGTTAGAATTCAAAGTAGGAGTTGGGTCTTGTTGAACAACAATGGAATAGGCTTTGCTCAATGATGGTAAAGGGTCCATGAGGAGAATTTGTGTTCGGGCATTATTGTAGTTCTCATTGAGGCCTATGAGAAAACAGATGATGTATTTGTGGTGTTTATAGTCTTTGACGACGGAGCTTAAAGAATATGTGCAACTAGTAGGGCAAGAACAAGAAGGGGTAGGTCGTAAAAACTCAAATTCATCCCATAAAATCTTCAAATCAGTATAATAGGTTGATAAAGAACGATTCCCTTATTTGATCGAGTGCAAATCTTTGAGTAAATCAGAAAAACAAAAGTGATTACCTTTCATGAAACGATCTTCAAGATCAGACTAAAGTTCTCGTGCACTGTCGAAGCAAATCGTGTTATGAGCAATGTGAGGCGACAAGGTCTCGGTGATCCAAGAAAAGACCATGCTATTACACTGATCCCACAACTCAAAATCCAGATCCATTGACGGTGGTTGCCGTAAACTGTCATTGATAAAAGCGAGTTTGTTTTTAGAAAAGATAGCGTGTTTCATCGATTTGCTCCAATTGTAGTAGTTGGTGTCGCTCAAAGGTGGGGCGACAAGATTAGCACCCGGATTTTCGCCGGGGTGAAGATAATAAGGGTTGCAGGGATTTTGGATTGCGTCTTTTTCATCTTTTGTTTCATTGGAAAAATAAATGGGGGAACTCTGATCAGAATCAGATTCTGCTGCCATGGATGAATTGAGAAGAGAAAAGAAGTTTTTGGGTTGAGAGGAAATTAAGAAAGTTTGGATGCAAAAGAAGGGAGAAAAATTACGAAAATATCAACCGATACCATGTTAGAGTAAAAGCAAGAATTAGTGAATAACATTAGAATTATTATTATTGAAAATTCAATTTGTTTACAAAAATAGATCTGACTTATATAAATAGTGTAGGTAGGTCCATCTAATTAATTGCAACAACAAAAAAAAGACTAAGTCCTAATAAGTCTCTAACAACATTTTGATTAAAGACTAACTCAAATTAAAAGGCTAAGTATTATCTAATATGAAATTCAGTTTTCTAGAATATTAATTTCTTTTGAAAAATTTAAAATTTGATTTGCTTTTTTAAAATTTTTGTATTTTACAAATCTCAAACTTTAAGTTTTTCGGAACATAAATTTCGATACACACTTTAATAATATGTTTTTCAAAAAAAAAAAATTACTCTTCCGAACAACTTTTATTAAGTTTATTGATTTGCCATTTTTTTATTTATTTAAAAAAATGGTGATCTTTAGTTTATTTTTGAAAAAACAGTAAGGATAAAATAAGGTTTTCATTAAAATGTAAGTGTAGAGGTATAAAATGTGATGTATGGGATAAAATTTTCTTTATGTATTTTATTGATCAAAACCTTGGAGATTGCTATTTACAGTATTGTTTTTGGATACACTCCCAATCCCATTTTTTTTTATATATCTAACAAAATATTCGTGCAAACAACTCGAACTCGAATATTGATCAACAATAGTATATGTATAACAAATTTGTTGTTTGAATAAACGTATATGATTTTTTCTATATATAATTTATAAGTAAATTATAATCTGTGTTTATATTTAATAATTATTGTCTTATAATTTTTAAGTTATTTTAAAGTTTCAGATTAAAAAAAAATCCTTAATTTCTATTGTAAAATTGATGTGTAATTCACTCTCTCTCTCTCTCTATATATATATATATATATATATAAGTATATCAAATGAGAGGAGTTTTATGATGAGAGGGTTAAATCTTGACCACACAATTATGGATGGTCACGATTAGAAGAAAATGCATGTGACTTTTTTAAGTGATCATGTGCCACTTAAATAATTCTTAAAACTCTTCTCATTTGATATGCTCCCATATATACAATGTTGTTGTGGTGAACGAACAATGTTGTACACTTGCAAAATGGTCCAAATGTCGGGAAGCAATTCTAGAGATGTGTTTTTGGATGATATTGTTTGAATAGCAGTATAGATTTTACTTTATAATTTATGTTTATGTGATTTTTGAAATTAATGTTGGTTTCTTAAAAAATCTCATACGCCCACTTCATGTAATTTGTTTATTTGGATCGAAGATGAATATGCTGTTTATGAAGTTGGATATCAGACTGATTTATAAATTGTTGCACTTGCATTTGAAGTTATAGAAGAAAGAAAAAAGAAGAATGTCAAATGGCATAAGAAGTTGAGTGCTGAGAGAGTTAAGGAGAAAATTCTTTTGTTTTTATTTTATTAGTTGTGTCCTTCATTGGGTATTTATGTTTTTGTTTGAGTTATTTGGTTTAGCCCAAACTTTTGTTGACAAACGTGGAAAAGATCCTTCGTGATGTGACAAAAGGATGAAATTCATTTTAGACTTTGCTAATTATGTTGTTTATTTATGTCTAATTATTTCATTTTAATTTTTAAATTTGGGTTGTTCAGTTGTGGTTCTTATTAATTCAACTTGTCATCGTCATCCTTAGTATGTTAGCGTGAGTATCATTGATAGAGAGGGAGGTTGATGACAACCAATGACAATCAGTCTCTGAAAATTTTTTTAGTGTTCTCCATGGCAGACATATGACATATGGTGCAGATATTGATAAGGTTGAACCGAGTAGTCACAAGGTAGAGAATATCTTAAGACTCATTGACTATTTACAATATATAAAATAATTTACATATGTCTCTCTCCAATGACACTAGCAGATATCAAAATTTAATGTCAAATGTAAGAAAGAACGAAAATGTTTGAGGTATAAATAGCTAGATTTCTTGAGAAGCAAAACAGAAACATTCTTATAAAGAGAGTTGTAATGATGAGGGGGTGGGACAGCGAAGAGTGAGATAGAGTGTGACAGATACCGTAGGCCACGTGGGTCAGTTTTAAAGGTGCAAGGAATCAATAGGAGGGAGGTGAAAAGTTATGTTTGAAAAAAAGGGAAAGAATAATTTTGAAAATATAAAGAAGGAGAGAAAAATAAAGGATAAGAAGAGAAGTTTTGAAAGTCAGAGGAGAGGAAAAGAGATAGAGGAAGGAACAAAATAGAGAAGAAATGTATTCAATTCACAACTTACATTACACTTGTAACATATACAAATAACATCGCAATTGCAATATATGTTACAAACGGGCTTAGGAAATTAGAGTCCTAAGGTCTTTCTAAGATTGTCTAGACCAAATCAATTAATTTATATTACATATCAGGTTTGAATCACCAATTCCTAATACATAAATAAATTAAGTTCCTTTATTTAACATGTTTAAAAGGATTCTTCCTTCTTTGAACTTTTATTTTATTGAATGATGATGAAGTCTTTCATATTCACGAACCTATCTTCTGACTTGTCAGACGTAACCAAAGAAAAGGAGATAATGCGATCTTCCATTTTCTTTAATCATTTTGACTTGTCTAGTGGGACTTTCTTTAAATATAGAGTTGGAGATATAATTTTCCAAAGATGGATCTTTGATAAAATTGTAGGTGCTCCATTTTTTCTTTGTTATTACTGTTAGATTTCCATCCAATCTAGAAGATTCTAACAAAATGGGGAACAAGCCCTTCAATCCTCTTTTTCTTCCTTTTTCCTGGTACTCAAGGTATTTGGTGAGAGAAGGAGACATTGATACCCTGAGGTTCCATGGGTGAACCTTTAAATGCATTTTGTGAACCTTCTTGTATAATCCATCTTGTTGGTTGTAGTTCACAAATGTAACGAATTCAGGATTTCCTGAATATTTCAACATTCAGGTTGAGCAGTTCATGTTTTAAGAAAATTATGAAGTCTTTCTAAGAGTACAGTGTAAGAAGAGAGTCATTTAGGAAGATGAAGGCTTATGGTCTTTCCTAGAGGGTTTCAAGTTAGAAAAGATTAAAAGAACGTAGAGAGGGATGATTTTGAAAAATGTTGGAGGGGAGAGAGGTTTAAATAGGCAGAAAGGAGGAATTAAAAAGATAGATCTTAACAAGGGTGATAAAGAAAAAGGCAATAAGAACAAGGACATGACAACACATAATTAAACTGAAAAGACAACACAGACTCACGATAGGACATATAGGAAAATACATCCACGCAAAACGAAAACATGTAAGGTAGGACAAACAAGTGCATATAAGGTAATGAAGTAAAGTACAAGATTCTTGGCGAAGATAGACGGGGGTAACTTCACAATTGCTCTTTCACATGTCTTACTAGAGTTGGTTGGACTTTTCTATCATATGATCTTCTAACCCAAAGCAGAGTTGTCTTAGTTCTAATCTTCCTTCTAACTCAGCACATGTAGTCATTTGTTCTAGTGCTTTGATTTCTCATAAGATGATGAGTCAAACATGAAATATACTAGAGGCGAGAACTTTGTCCATGAACATACAGAGGGAAGGCTTCAGACCTTGTAGCTAGAGGATTGCCAAGGTGACTCATTGTATAGTACATGCTTCGCTGAGGGTAATTTTGTTTCATAATTATTTCGAGTGCATCATTTTTGTTTTGATGAGGATCCTTGACTTGTTGTCATTCAACATTCCAAAAGGATGTTGATTTAGTGGTTGCATTACTTGTCATTTCTTCTAAGGAATTACATGCACATGTGAACATACATTCATATCATAAAAGTTTTAGAAAGCTTCTCCCTAACTGGTTAGATTCATTGTTAAAATGCACTACAATATTTCCATTATTTTTCACTAATAATTATGTTGTATCCACTAATACTTCTTCCTATCAAAGGATGAATATTAGCAAATAGATTCTTCTCACTTTGTAACTCACTATGCCTTACAAAAGCATGCGAGTTTTGTCTAGTTTGTCATTGAAGAGTTTAAAGAAGAAAAATACCAGAAGACATAATTTAAAAGATAAAATATACAAGAGTATTAATCTGCTATCCAAAAAGAGAGTTGATCACACGACGAGGTATTTTCTTAGATAATTAATCTGTGAAAGTATCTCTTATATAGATATGAATTTGAGATGATTACTCTATTTCAAGTGACACAGTAAAAAAATATTTATTCATGTTTATTCTTCTCTTTGAGTATTCACTTATCTCAATATAGAGAGTTTGTTTTACTACTCAGAATGTCATTGAAGAGTGATTTACAAAAGGGCAACTTTAATACAGAAAAACTTTTCCTAAAACAAAAAACTTTTGGAAAGGAGATGAAATTGACGTTTGAGAAAATAGATGTTTTGCAAGAGCGCTTTATCTAATCTGAAAAAGCAATAACAGTCATTTCGACCAGAATTTGTCAAACCAAGTTTTGAAAGAGATAAACACACTTATGAATGAATTTAAAAAAGCATACACTATTTTAGACTATTTTCTTGTAATTCCAACCTATAAGGATCTTTGCTCTTACACGGTAAAGTGCTCAATTAAGAGACCGAGCTCTGATACCAATTGAAGGTGCCGGAAAACACAAGAAATGGGAGGTTGAATTGTGTTTGCCGTTTCCAAAACTAGTTATATTTTCTTACAAAAAATTTTCTTTATCACAACATTCAACTTACTATTAAAAGAGGTTTAGAAGAAGTAAGGGTGAATCATAAAGAGCTAAGATTCGAGAATTAAAAGAAGGAATAAAGGAGACAAAAATATTTTATACTAGTTCACAACAAACTGTTGCTACATCTAGTCCTCCCTTTATAGAGAGATTTTGCCTAAGTACATTCAACGACTTAATCCACTATTTCCATAAATAGTTGTACAAGTATTCTTTAATCTGCCTCTTCAGGCTTTGAGTATTTTTCTCTAGCCTCCTCAGGTTGTCGTTTTCATAACCTTTCTTCAACATATCGGCATCCTGCTAGTGAGGTTCACGAGGGTCGTTGTATCTTTTCAGGTACCTCTTGAGGATGAGATGGTTGTTGCCACTATCAGGCTGATTTACATCAATTCTAGTTTGTGTTTGATTTGACACAAAGTTATTTTTAGGATTCTAATTCTCATTGAGAGGATGTCACAAATTAAATTATATATTAGTACAAGTGTGTGAAAACACTTTGACTGATTTACATCAACTCTAATAACTCTCTATGAGAGAATAATTCACTCATTCTTTTGGTTTGATGTTTTCTTGGCTTTTTTTGGATTTTCTTCTTCTAACATATAGCCTTTTTCATTTTCGCTCATACATCCATTCTCTCTCTCTCTCGCTCGTCATAAATGACTGAGTGAGTTCTTCTTAAATACAGAGGAGAAATGTCCATTGAGAATGTTACCATTGGAGATCTTCAATCACCATTTAAGGCAGACCAATCTTTAATAAGTATCCACACACACACACACACACACACACACACATATATATATATATATATATATATATATATATATATATATATATATATATATATATATATATATATATATATATCGGTGAATGATTCTATATCTTGAACACGAGAGGATGTGAAGGTGTTTCGTTTTCTTTGGACGTTGACTTTTTTCAGAGTGTTGACTTTTTCAGATGATACATAAAGATTAAGAGTCAGAAGATCAGACGCTTGATGTGATTATCAGAGGCAGAGGCATATTGTTTCTTGTCATGCTTATTAGAGGCAAAATATTTCATGTTACGCTTATTAGAGACAGAGGTAAAATATTTCTTGTTACGCTTATTAGAGGCAAAGGCAGAATATTTCTTGTTAGCTTGTGTAACAGAAGTAAAGGAACATAATCCATGTTGAGTTCATCAGAGGCACTTTTGTTGAGACAAAATTCCAAATTAATGTTTTGATGATAATTAAACAAAATGTTAATTAAGACTTATAATTATGATTATAAGTGTTTTGGTATTTAACATGTGTATTTGAGTATGTTAAACAAATATAGGTACCAAGAATTACAAAGCAAATCTTATTAAAATAAAGAAAGCCAAATAAGTAAAATGAAGAATGTTCTTGACAAAGTTCTGGAAAACGAAGAACGTTCTCCACATCTGTAGATTAACAAGAATGATCAGATTTCTATTTGAGAGATTACATCCAGCAATTTTAATCCATTCCATATCTTCATCAGAAATATACAAGAATCAATCTAAGCAAGAATTACTCCAGAATTCGAAGGCAAAACACTTTGCTTCACCAAATACATAAAGCAAGATCATTCTCCAAGTTATGCAAGTGTAAGTACGAACTGACAGGCTACAAAGGATACTGCTGTTGTACTTTCAAACAGGCCTGCACATGAGATTCAACATATGGGATCACTTCAGACAACTGTCAAGATCAAAACATAAGTCAGCTCACCTCAAAGACAAATTTGAAGAACGTTTTTGCATCACAAGAACATTCCTGTTTTCAGCAAGAACAATCTTGCTTTATGGCTGATCTTATCCATTCACTTACTCATGAAAACTACACTATTTTCAAAGGCTAAATGAGCTATCAGAAGCTCTCTTGAAGCCTATAAATAAAGCCTCACAACGAAGAACAGATCAGAACTCAAAGTTCCAACCAAAACATCACTTATTCAGTCATACTCGAGCTTCTCAATCATTCTAAGTTTCAGTTCCGTCCTTAGTGTGATATTAGAATCATTACTTATTGAGTTCTATAATCTAGAATCTTTTCTCAAACAAGAGTTGAGCATACTCAGATTCTAACAATCTCAAATATCATTACTTTGTAACTCAAGGCTATATTGTTGACATAGCTTGAGTAGTGTGTAAAAATCCTTTTATGATTTAAAAGGTAGCTTGTAATATCCTTTCTGAAATTGTGTAAGGTAACTTGTGGAAATCCTATCTAGGTAGAAAGGTAGAACTTTGTAATAGATCAAGATTGATATGTAAAAGCTGTGTGAAAAATCAAGAACGTTCTTGCTTTGAGCACTTAGTGGAAAATCTCACAATTGTGAGGACTGGACGTAACCCGTGTTGGGTGAACCATGATATATCCTTGTGTGATCTCTCTTTCTTTATCTCTATTTACTTTTTGTCTTACAATCAGTTTGGATATTGATAAATTAATGTTGTTGTTTTCTTTCCACTAACCAAGAACGTTCTTCGTTTGTAACCAAGATCAATCTTGAGTTAAACACTTTAGTTTTTAACAGGAACTTTTTAAAAAAAGGGCAATTATAATTCAAACCCCTTTCCTTATAATTGACATTTTTACTTCAATTGGAATCAGAGCCAGTCTCTAAGGATTAATCACCCAAAAAGTGTTTAGAGCAAAAGATTCAAGAAGATAATTCACAACCATAGTGAACAAAATGCGTTCTCTTGGCAAAGCCTATTTTGTGCAAGACAGAGTAAGGAAGATCATGAGATGTCTTCCAATCATGTGGAGATCAATGGTAACAGCTATAAGTCAAGCCAAGAATCTTGAGGTACTAGGTTTGGAAGAAATTATTGGAACTCTAAGGGCACATGAAGTGCTATTAAAAGAAGATAAACCTGTAAAGAAAGGCAAAATAATAGCTTTAAAGGCATCTCCGAATTCACCAAGCATTCAAATCAAATGAGAAAAGTGATTCAGAAGATATCCAAGAAGATGTTGATGAAGAGATTGTTCTCCTCAAAATAAAGATACAGAGAATGATGAGGAGAAGAGATCAGATCAAAAAGGGATCTCCAAATAAAAGGACTTCAAAACTGAAGTAGATAAAAGTAAAATCACTTTTTTCGGATGAAACAAACAAGGACATTACACTACTAGAAAAAACTCTTTTAGAGACCAAATTTTTGGTCACTAAATGGAGAAAATTGATCACTAAATCCAATAGCGACCGATTTAGTGACCAATTTAAATTAGTAGGTAAACTGCTAGTCGCTAGCTATTGCGACCAAATCAGCGACCGAATTTAGTGACCGATTTAGTGATCGAATTTTGTGACCAAATTTTGTGATCAATTTTTGAGACTGAATTAGTGACTAAACTTTGAGACTGATTTAGCAACCACTTTGAATTAATTTTCTATGTCATTACGATTGATTTAGAGACGAAATTTGTGATATAAATTGTTATTTTTATTAAATATTTGGTCACCAATTCCGTCTCTAAATATTTCCGTTTTTTTTCTCCAAAATACTTTACTTTAATGTCCAAAAGAACAATAAAAACAATTTTTTAATTTGTTTTCAATATCTTAAAAATTCATACACCAAATTCATTTAAAAGCATTAATCATTTCAATGTATATAACTAAAGAACATAATAAACTTAAGTAATATTTTAAAGTACTCAAAATAATACAAATAAAATTTTAGTTTAAACATAATATATTTAGTCATAATAAATTGCAACATATTGGTTCTTCAGATTAACTTATCACTATCCATCTAACTCTTCATCATCATGATCACGAGCATCATTATCACCAATCCCATCTTCGTGAATTTGATCTCTAGTATATGGCATGGGTTTAAAGTTCAAGTTATTCATCAATTGTTTTATCAAGTGGTTGTTGCGCTCAACTGCTCTGTTTGTATTAGTCAATTCCTCTCAAAGTTGATCTCTTTCATTTCTCATTTCTTCAAATTCATGTCTTTGAACCCACTCTGTTGATAAAGAACATGACCCACGATAATATGGTCTCCCTAATAATACAGTAGATTCCAGTCCGAGACCATATACTCATCCCTTTTTTATTCCTGCAACCTCACATCACACATCTAATTACGAGACCATATACTCGTCCGCTTCCAACCTACGTTTAAATTTTTCCTGTCAACATAAATATAAAGCTAATTAATATTTTAAAACACTTTAATCCGATCTTACATGAAGATAAAAAAAAAAAACCAACATACAAAAATAAATAATATACACTTTAAAGTTGAAAGCTCTTACATGAACATATTCCGATCTTTTATCAACCCATGTTTTATCCTTGCCGCGTTTATGGGTGTGGAGAAACAAATCTAAATGACTAGGAGGGATGTCATTCAAATCCGTCTAACAACATAAAAAAACTCAACATTAAAAACTTGTAAACATAATATTAATTTGCACAATAGAAATGAAATTTACAAAACAAAATTACAAGAATTAATTTACAAAACAAAAATGAAATTTACACAAAAAAAATTAACACAACATAATTATATTGCGTAAAAGTTAAACAACCACACTACATTGAACTACACACACATTGTTTCCAATTTGATTAGTGCATGTATTTTATTACAATTACATATTAAATCATATATAAAAGTTAAAATATAGAAAAAGATAGGAAACTTAACCAAATTAACTTTATGCTGGGATGTGGTGATAGGGCCACAGGTGTGAAGAGACCCTCCAAACCTCCACAGTCAGATGCTCGGTTTGTTTTTGCTTGTATACTCTTCTTTTTGAATCCTTGAGTTCCCCAATGATCACATAAGGAATTCCAAACATCCTGACCAATCCACCTCGGTCTGTTCATTGAGCTATGAACCTTGTTTAGATTATTTTTCATTATTGTTGCACCTCGTATTTCAAAGTTATTTCTAGCCCACACATCATTTGGTGGACAAA
This sequence comes from Cicer chorassanicum, assembly GCA_037974735.1. NCBI lineage: Eukaryota > Viridiplantae > Streptophyta > Magnoliopsida > Fabales > Fabaceae > Cicer > Cicer chorassanicum. The sequence continues at coordinate 10,048,788 of JBBPBP010009777.1, read as the reverse complement.
TATTAAATCTTTTATGTGTATATATAAACAATCAGTAGGTTAGCATGTGGTAATATTTTTTTTAAAGACATAAGACATTATTATTTAAAATATAAAGGAGAGAATAAATAACACATTGTTGTTCTAGTTTTAAACATATTAAAGGTGCCCTTGAAATAATATACCTTAAATTCTTCAAACCACAAGTCTCTCGTATTAATGTCTATTTTTTCCATGATGGCCATGGCTTACTAAAAGTACTCTTGTGATATCTCCAATCCCATTTGTTGTAGGATGCGAAGGCAAAAATCTAGAAAACAATACATATTCGTAGTTATGAAGTTTATATAATATAGTTAAATAACTAAAAATATATGTATATATTTACCCTTGTCCGTCAAGGTATAAAGTTCGCTTGCCACCATTGCTTTGTGTCTTAGATGCAATGACAGATTCATTGGATCTTGGGCTATGCACTCCTTCATAATGAGATGGTTGTGAATTAGATGGTGAATCTACCCCTCGTATCGAAGGTGAAGGTGTCACATGGGATGTCCGAGGTAGAGGTGTAACATGAGATGTCCTAGGTGATGGGGTAGTAGCAAATGTCTTCGAATTCCTTAAGGGAAGAGAAATATGAGGAAGTGCAACATTAGACGTCCTAGAAGGTGCACCGCGAGAACTAGAAGAAGGTGCAACATGAGATGAACTATGACGAGGTGCAACATAAGATGTCCTAGGAGGATGTGCAACATGAGATGTAGTAGGAGGATGTGCATTATGAGATGTCACAAGAGGAGGTGCATCATGAGATGTCCTTAGTGATGGAGTAGTAGTATGAAATAATGTCGAAGGTTGTACAAAAGGAGGATTTGCATTTGAACGTTTGGAATGTTGTTTGAATTGATGAGTCTTGAGAGCTTTTTCTTTTCCTTTGTCTTTATCTGCCATCTACAATTAATAAAAAAATACAATTAAAATTGTTTATAGCATAAACACAACAACAAAGTATAGTAATAAATTTTCATTACCTCCACAAAATGAAAAATATTTAAATTTGATAATCACTATCTCTACCATCATCGTTATCATTATCATCATTATGAAACTTATAGTGGTTTTAAAAATCATTTTTTGAATCAAATTCGTCTGAATCTATGTTGTCATCCTCCTCTTCTTTCTCCTCTTGGTCTTTTGCAACCTCAATATTCATTTCAACTTCCTCATTTTCCCCTTCATCTCTCAAATGATCAAGTAGCTCATCATTTGCAGCAAAAGCTACATTTGCTGTAGTAGATGTTGAATCTTGATATGCAACTTCTAATGTATATCGATCATCGACTGTGCCTCTAGGTTTGGTTTTAATGGCAACCCACCAATCATCGACTGTGCCTCTAGGTTTGATCAAAGTGTTGCCAAGCCTCTCCATCTGATGGATGACAAATCACTCCTGGTTCTCGTCTATTTTCATAATGCCATCTCATATGTGGAGTTGAGCTCATCGAAACATATAATCTCTTAAGTCTGGGAATTAGTGGTAAATAATGCATTCTCTTCATAGGTACCTCTTTGAATTTATCCCTACCAACATTTTTTTTTCCTCATAATGAGGTGCATTACAAAACTTGTTTTCTTTTAATTGTTTACATTCATCAGTGTAGAATAACATACAACCATTTACATAACAATCTATTTTTTCCGCAGTGAGACCAAGTTTTGAAACTATTTTCTTGGTCCTATAATAATCTTTAGGAACCAAATTATTTGGAAGATGTGTCTCATTCATAAGTGCCACTGTTTGATTAAAAGATCGTTGAGAAATATTTCCCTCTGATTTAATTGCCAACAATCTAACAGAAAAAGACAATTTAGTGTGATCGTTGCATCCCGACCACAATGGCTTTTGAGCTGCATTTAGTAAATCATAAAACTTTTTATAATCTATATTTGGAGACTCCTCTATTTCTTCATCACAATGCATTTGATACTGTGGTCCAATAGCATCATAAACCATGCTTTCAAATCTATTAAAATGATTGTTATGTCGCTCTTGTGCAGATTTTTTCCTTTTAATTTCTACATGCAACTCTTGATCACTTTCTCCATGAGATGTCCAATACCAATAGTCAGGTTTAAACCCCGTCCTTAAAATATGACCCTTAAACACTTTAAAGTGTAAGAAATTAATGTTTTTGCAAACAGAACAAGGACATCTAATTTCTCTATTTGATATGTTTGGTTGTTGGATTGCAAATGACACAAATTCCCTTAACCCTTTTAGAAATGCATCAGTATACCCCTTTCGACTAGGATTTAGCCTATTATACATCCAACTATGACGTTGGCGGATATCAATTTTCTGTAATATCATTAAGCAAAGGCTATACATTATAATTAATAGTTTTTAAAATTAAAGATCTACCAAGAAGACAAATAAAATAAACCATTTGAGTAATTAACCATCATACTTCCTAAGCATATGTATACATTTGTATTTTCATAGATAGTATGCCATTTAACATGCTGTTCCAGAATTACAGAATGATTCGTTGGAGAATACCTATACAGAATGAAGCATAATCAAAAAATTACCTTTCCAAAATCGAATACGCAACCTTATATCTTGTACAGGAAAATTGCTCAGCCTCCTTGCTATTCCAGAATTACAGAATGCCTATATAAAATGAAGCATAATAAAAAAATTAGCAATTAACAGCAGAAGTAAACAAATTGAGGAAGATGCGTTTGCCTTAATAGTCAATACTATTAATGTGTTAAATTAATAGAATGGAAAAATATATGGCTGAAACATATGGGATATATATCAGTTAATTTTCTATTTTGTCTAGAAATTTCATAGTAACTAGCAAGACAAAATCACTGCAAATGCTAACACATATATTATACAGTCGAATAAACTCTGATATGAAACAAGATGCCTTTATTCTCAATTGATTTAACAATGAAGTAACCTATTATCTTTGAATTTACAAGCTTATGCACTATAACTGTTTACTCTGCTTTGTATGTTGCTAGATTAGCCACTAAACTCTTACAAGAAAGTAAAATATCTTCCTGCTCAATTTGTAAAATAAAAGAGTAACCAATTATCTTTTTTGAATTTATGGGTATATGCACTATGTTTTTTATCTGTGATATCTAGAACAATGAAAATTCACGTCATTTGTAACTTCTCAAGCGAGCAAATATAATAGTCGAAGACATGTTTGTTGCAGGAAAAATAAATTACTCACCAAATATTTCAATGCCAAAACTGGAGTATATAGTGGACTAAAGAAACCATCAACAAACTGAACAAACCACCATGTAATAAAAAGAATAGCAAACAAACAAATATTAAATTAACGCAAACATGTCTCTTCTCTTATATAAGTATCTCTTTCCTGCTATTTTACATTTATAGTTATGTACTTAACAAATTAAACTAAAAGATAATGCACACGTGTTTTGAAGGAAAAAAAAAGGTGACTATGCCATATCCTCTACAACATTAAGACTATGATTCAAATAAACTCTAATATGAAACAAGATGCCTTTATTCTCAATTGATTTAACAATGAAGTAACCTGTTATCTTTGAATTTACAAGCTTATGCACTATAACCTTTTACTCTGCTTTGTATGTTCCCAGATTAGCCACTAAACTCTTAGAAGAAAGTAAAATACCTTCCTGCTCAACTGGTAAAACAAAAGAGTAACCAATTATCTTTTTTGAACCACCAAATTAGTGTTAAACATTATTCATTATAATAATCAAAACCCTCTTTTTTTTTTTTAAGTTCAATGCAGTAGTTGGAAACTGCAATTTTTTCATGAAACACAACTTCATACTATTTTCACTACAAGTACTATGAGCTATTAATTAATCCTCTTCTCTTCAATTCAAATTTTTATCAGTTTCTAAACATTACATATATGTTATGTTGCTACCTTTTATTAATTAATACTATTATTATTTTAATAATCATCACTATTATTATATATAATACTGGTACTTTTTTGAAACTTTAGTAAATGCTACTAATCTTATGTGTTGTTATTAGTGTGAGCTTTTGTTGCCTCATAACTTTAAAAGTTCATGTATTATCTATTACTGTTTTTGAATTGTTAATTAAACTTTAGTTACCTGCTAAACTTTAGATACCTACTAATCTTATGCAGTTACCTATTACTACTTTTTATCATTAAAATTAAAGTCGTAAAAGTTTGTTCTACCTAATCTTGCATACAACTTGTACAATTGTATAAAGGGTGCTTAACAGAATCAGTTAAATTTCAAGGAAACCACCAAATTAGTGTTAAACATTATTCATTATAATAATTAAAACCCTCTTTTTTTTAAGTCCAACGCAGTACTTGGAAACTGCAAGTTTTTCATGACACAAAATTTCATACTATTTTCACTACAAGTAATATGAGCTATTAATTAGCCCTCTTCTCTTCAATTCAAATTTTTATCAGTTTCTAAACATTACATATATGTTATGTTGCTACCTTTTATTAATTATCAATATTATTATTTTAATAATCATCACTGTTATTATTTATAATACTGGTACTTTTTTGAAACTTCAGTAAATGCTAATAATCTTATGTGTTGTTATTAGTGTGAGCTTTTGTTGCCTCATAACTTTTCGTTACCTATTAAAGTTCCTGTATTATCTATTATTGCTTTTTGACTTGTTAATTAACCTTTAGTTACCTGCTAAACTTTAGATACCTACTAATCTTATATAGTTACCTATTACTGCTTTTTATCATTAAAATTAAAGTTGTAAAAGTTTGTTCTACCTAATCTTGCATTTTCTTAATTTAAACCTGATTCTTACTCTACTTCTATACTTGCATTGTGCATCTTAATCAATAGAAAACTCAGTTGAGATAAATCAAGTATGAATTGAAGTTTTTACTCTACTTCTATGCTTGCATTCTACATCTTAATCAATAGACAACTCAGTTGAGATTAATCAAGTATGAATTGAAGTTCTTAATCAATGGACAACCCATATATATGCAAGCATGTCTTCCAAAATCATGTCCACAAATCAATAAAATTTTGAATTGATTTCTTAAGAGAAAGTAATGAGAGAAAACAAAATCAAAGACATGCCCTATTAAAACAAAATAAACTAAACAACACGTAGCAAAATTGTTTTGACTTAAAAGGAAAGAACAAACAAGAAATATTTCTTACCAATGAACTTCTGATTCATGTGTTTGAGGGTCCTGGACCTTTGTCGTTAAAATCGTCTCTCCTGGCAAGCTTATTATCTGGTTTCAATATAAAGAGTGTTACGTAAACAGGGGATATACACTTGGGTACGATACTGACTAAACCGATTGGAAATGCAACTCAGTTGAAAAGAATGAGAGAATCAATCGATTAGGGTTTGATATTTACTTTACTTCGACGTTAGGGAGTCCAGAAAGTTACTTATTTTATAGGAGTGATTCTGGTACTTACTCGACGCCAAGGATAGGAAAGACTGAACCAAAAAAGCGTGAGGGAAGCAGAATGCAGTGATGAAACGATGGATTTTGTGAGGGAAGCAGAATGCGGTGACGAATCGGTGACACAATGATGAAACGGATTGGATTTGGCTTGTTTCACATATTAGATAGAGAGTTTAGGGTTTGTGGTTGGTTGAGAAAAGAACAAATTAAGAGTTTGTTTCACATATCAGTCAGAGGTAAGTTTGTTTAGAGAGGGAATTCAATTTTAGTGAAAAACAGTGAAAGGGAAATATAACATTTTTCAATTAAAAAATATGCTATCTTATAATAAAAATAGACATTTTGTCAGCCAATTTTAATTAAAAAGGAAATATAAATAATAGAGAGCGATATTTTAGTCACTAAAACTTAAGTCTCTAAATATTATGTGTGACCGATTTAGTGACGAAAACAGGTTCTTTATACAGTTTTGTATTTTGGTATCTGATTCAGTCTCTAAAGTGACTGAAATAATTTAGTTTCCAAATTGGTCACTAGAAGCGAAATTTCTAGTAGTGTTAGTGACCGAAATTTTGGTCGCTAAAATTCAATTGTAATTTCAGTCTCTAAATTTCACTAGCGAACGATTTAGTGACGCAAAAAATATTTAGTTTCAAAATTCAAAATTATAGTCCCCAATTCGGTCGCTAGTGTGACTGAAAATATTCAGTCTCTAAATCGGTCACTATAGGCGAAATTTCTAGTAGTGTTATAAAACTGAATGTCCATTGAACAAAAGAGTACCAAAGAAATTCCATTTCAAGAAGAAATCAATGATGGTAACCTGGGATGATTCTGATGAATCAAAAACAGATGAACTTGAAGAAGCCAACCTGTGTCTAAAGGAAAACACTGAAGATATAGAGGTAACAAATTTGGAACCTTGTCTTTTATGTAAACAAATGGAAAAAGAATTTGATAACTTGCTAAATGATTCAAACTTTCTTATTCAAAAGTGTAGTTCTTTTAAAGAAAAATTTTACAAGGAAAAAGAAGAGAAAGAGAAAATTCAGGCTATGAATGATAAACTTAAAGAGATCATTCAAAATCTGAAAGCATCTCAACTCAAAGATTTTAAAACTGAAAGTCAAGAACGTTCTGCATCTCAAAAGGAGAACATTCTCCTTAAAACTGAAGTTGAACTTCTTAAAAATGATTTGTCAAATTTCATTAAAGCTACTGAAACCTTTCAAAAAATCATGAGATCTCAAGTAGGAATATTCGATAAAGCTGGTCTTGGTTTTGATAAAATTCAAAAAACCAAAATGTATGAAAAAAAAATTTGTTCCTGAAAGGAAAGAAGGTAGATGCAAAATCAAATGTTCATATTGCAACAAGATTGGACATCTGGAATTTGCATTCTATTTTAAGAAAATAGATGAAAAAATCAAGAACAAAAAGATCTTCAGAAAAGAAGAACATTCTAGAGCAAAAACAAATTGTTTTCAAAATCTAAAAAAAGGAGAACGTTCTCCAACAAATATAACAAAAGTAGAATGTTCTGGAATTTTACCAAAACCAGTTACAACTCAGCTGTCTAAACCTTTTTCAAAACAAACCACTAGATATTCCTCCTGGTCCAAGTTTGGCCACTCTGAGACAACATACCATATTAATAAGGAATCAGATTTTAAAACTAACTTTCAAGGACCCAAGACCAAGTGGGTACCTAAAGTTAATGTAACAAATCATGAATGATGGTTTTCAAGATGTCAAGAAAAAGCCATGGTTCTTGGATAGTGGCCGTTCAAGACATATAACGGGTGATAAGAATTGCTTCATGTCTTTTATCAAAAAGGAGGGAGGGTCCGTAACATTTGGGAACAATGATCAAGCAAAAATCAAAGGCAAAGGTATCATAGGTAATGTAAATTCTACCAAAATCAATTATGTTCAATATGTTGAAGGATTGAAACATAACCTTCTTAGCAATAGTCAACTATGTGATAATGGCTTTGAAGTTATTTTCAAACCAAATATATGTGAAGTAAGAATGGCAAATTCTGGTGAAATTATATTTTATGCATCTAGAAAGAAAAACCTTTATATTTTATACATTGAAGAACTACCAGTTGAATCTTGCCTCATGTCCATAAATAAAGACAAATGGATATGGCATAAGAGAACTGGACATGTGAGTATCAAAACAATTTCAAATTTATCAAAATTAGATCTTGTTATAGGACTTCCCAAAATAAACTCTAAAAAAGACTAAATATGTGAAGCTTGTGCAAAGGTAAAACAAGTTAAGAGTAGTTTTCACTCAAAAGAATTTATATCAACCAAAAACCCTCTTGAACTACTTCACATTGATCTTTTTGGTCCCATCAAAACCACTAGTCTAGGAGGTATGAAATATGGATTTTTCATTGTTGATGATTTTTCTAGATACACATGGGTACTATTTTTAAAACAAAAGAATGATGCATTTAATGCCTTCAAAAACTTCTGTAAAAAAGTTCAAAATGAAAAGGAATCCAATATAATCACTGTAAGAAGTGATCATGGAGGTGAATTCATAAATGCATCCTTTAAAACATTTTTTGATGAACTTGGTATCTCTCACAATCTATCTTGTGCAAGAACTCCTCAACAAAATGGAGTTGTTAAAAGAAAAAATAGAACATTATAAGAGATGGCAGGAACAATCTTGGAAGAATCAAATGTTGAAAAGTATTTCTGGGCTGAAGCTATAAACACTTCTTGCTACATTTTGAATCGTGTTTCCATTAGAAAAATCATAAACAAAACACCCTATGAGATCTGGAAAAATAAAAAAACCAAATATTTCATATTTTGACATCTTTGGTTGTTACTGCTATATCTTAAACAACAAAGATAACTTAGGAAAATTTGATGCGAAATCGGACAAAGCTATATTTTTAGGATACTCAACAGAATCTAAAGGATATCACATTTTTAATTTGAAAACCAAAACTATGGAAATAAGTATGTACATATTATTTGATGAGTTTGATGATCTTGATTTCAAAAAGAAAGATGATGAGGAGGAAGAACATTCTGGACAGTCACAAAAGATTGTTCCCTAGGAAAACAAGATTGATAAATAATATCCGTTTCAAACTCCTCCTAGAAGTTGGAAACTAATAAGTGATCATCCCCATAATCAAATCATTGGAGATACTGTTGATGGCATTAGAACAAGAATGTCATTTAAAGATGATATAAATAGCAACATGGAAATGATATCCCAAATGGAAACCAAATCCATCAAAGAGGCCATAGTTGATGAATCTTGGATTGATGCAATGAAAGAACAACTCCTTCAATTTGAGAAAAATAAAGTCGAGACTCTTGTCCCAGAACCACTAGATCAAACAATCATTGGAACACAATGGGTCTTCAGAAACAAGCTGGATGAAGAAGGTAAGGTTGTAAGAAACAACGCAAGGTTAGTGGCCCAAGGTTATAATAAACAAGAAGGAATAGACTATGATGAAACCTTTGCTCCAGTTGCAAGGTTATAAGCCTTACGAATTCTACTTGCATATGCATCTCATAAAGACATCAAACTTTTTCAAATGGATGTTAAAAGTGCATTTTTAAATGACTTTATTAATGAACAAGTTTATGTTCATCAACCTCCCGATTTTTTTCAGAGTGTTGACTTTTTCAAATGATACATAAAGATTCAGAGTCAGATGATCAGGCGCTTGATGTGATTCTCAGATGCAGAGGCAGATTGTTTCTTGTCATGCATATCAAAGGCAAAATATTTCTTATTACACTTGTGAGAGACAGAGGTAAAATATTTCTTGTTACGTTATTAGAGGCAAAGGAATAATATTTCTTGTTAGCTTGTGTAACAGAAGTAGAGGAACATAATCCTTGTTGAGTTCATCAAAGGCAATTTTTTTGAGACAAAATCCCAAATTACTGTTTTGATGATAATTAAACAAAAGGTTAATTAATACTTATAATTATGATTCTAAGTGTTTTGGTATTTAACATTTGTATTTGAGTGTGTTAAAAAAAGAAAGGTACCAAGAATTACAAAGCAAATCTTAATAAAATAAAGAAAGCCAAATCAGTGAAACGAAGAATGTTCTTCACAAAGTTCTGGAAAATGAAGAACGTTCTCCACATCTACAGATTAACAAGAATGATGAGATTTCTATATAAAATATTAGATCTAGGAATTGTAATCCATTCCATTTCTTCATCAGAAATATACAAAAATCAATCTAAGCAAGAATTACTCTAGAATTCGAAGGCAAAACACTTTGCTTCACAAAATACATAAAGCAATACCATTCTCTAAGTTATGCAAGTGCAAGTATGAACTGAAAGACTGAAAAGGACACTACTATTTTCAAACAGGTCTGTACACGAGATTCAAAGCATGGGATCACTTAAGACAACTGTCAAGATCAAAACATAAGTCATCTCACCTCAAAGACAAATTTGAAGAACGTTCTTGGATCACAAGAACATTCCTGTTTTCAGCAAGTACAATCTTGCTTTATGGCTAATCTTATCCATTCACTTACTCAAGACAGCTGGACTATTTCCAACGGCTAAATGAGATGTCATAAGCTTTCTTGAAGCCTATAAATAAAGCCTCACAATGAAGAACATATCAGAACTCAAAGTGCCGAGCAAAACATCACTTATTCAATCATTCTCGAGCTTCTCAATCATTCTAAGTTTTAGTTCTATCCTTAGTGTGATATTAGAATCAGTACTTACTGATTTCTAATAATCTCAAAAATCATTACTTTGTAACTCAAGGCTATATTGTTGACATAGCTTGAGTAGTGTGTAAAAATCCTATTATGATTTAAAAGGTATTTGTAAAATCCTTTCTGAAATAGTGTAAGGTAACTTGTGAAAATCCTTTCTAGGTAGAAAGGTAGAACTTTTTAATAGATCAAGATTGATCTGTGAAAGCTGTGTGAAAAATCAAGAATGTTCTTGCTTTGAGCACTTAGTGGAAAATCTCACAATTGTGAGGACTTGACGTAACCCGTGTTGGGTGAACCAGAATATATCCTTGTGTGATCTGTCTTTCCTTATGTCTATTTACTTTTTGTCTTACAATCAGTTTTGATATTGATAAATAATATTGTTGTTTTCTTTCCACTAACCAAGATCGTTCTTCGTTTGTAACAAAGATCAATCTTGAGTTAAACACTTTAGTTTTTAATAGGAATTTTTAAAAAAGGGGCAATTATAATTCAAACCCCACTTCCTTATAATTGACATTGTTACTTCAAATTTAACCACGGTATTTTCTTTACGTTTCCAAAGACAACCAAGGTACTATGTCGCTCGCAATCCAAAGTCAATTGAAGCTTGCGACAACAAATGTTCATGTCGCCAGACTTACACTGTCGAGCTGAAGTGTAGTCTTGGTTTTTTTACCTTCGTCTAGTCATCAGAGGATATGACTTATATTGCGAGACATGTTGTGTTGCGCTTATTTTTGAAGTATTTCTTTTGCTCTATTATATCTTGCTCCATTAGTAGATTTCTAACATGTAATATGGGCTACTTTGGAATGAATAGTTATTAACATAACTCTTGTCTATAGTTAGGGGATAGTTGTTCATTATTAGTTTGTTTTTGTGATCATCAAAACATCAACCAAATGATTGTATTTTAAAAACACTTTTGTACTAACAAAAACACTAATCTGAATTTTTTACTGTATAATTCGAATTACAGTAATGTGTCATTCAAATTACACCTCACAGAGAATAAATGAAAGACTGATTATGAACAGGTAATTCGAATTACCTTAATATTTAATTTGAATTACACCTCACAAAGAATATATAAAAGGTTGATTATGAATAATTAATTCAAATATTACATTGCAGAATTAAAATCCTATTTTTTTCAGAGGGTGTAATTTGAATTACACGTATTAGAGTTCAAATTGCATGAGTTGTTTTTGTAACAACCATGTTTTGAAAGGAAAACTTTTAAATAGTTAATGATATGAAAATAGTTTGACTTAAAACCACATTTTTATCATAAAGAAATTAATGAGTTATCCTTGTACAATAATTCTAAGCTATCTTAGTTTTGACATCTAATCAAAAATACTTTAAACCTAAAAAAACAAAGACTAAAACCACTCATACAACCCACTTATCAATCTTCATATTGGTAATTTTATCATGCTCTAAATGTATCTTGTTTTCTTAATGCTCTCAATTTTGGCTATGAGGCTGCAGTGAAATTCACTTCATTAGACATCATGGTTGTCATTTAAAAGCTGGTGGAAAATATAAACATGCATTTGTCAGTACACGAATTTATTTACTTTGAATTTATTTTAGAAAACATATATCCTGATATCACCATTATGCTAAAATAAAATATTTCATCTTTCTAGCATAATCAAGCAATCAACTAAAATTGAATATATAAATTTAACATGCTGCTTCCACCAACTAATCAATTATTTTCACTTTGTTTAGTTTAATACATGCACCCCTTCTCATATTTTCAAGAATGACTCACTTAATGGCTATTTACTGCACATTAGTTCACACACAACTTTAAATTTCTAACTGAAAAACATCAATTGTACAATGTTTGTAGTAGTTGCTCTTGGAATTCCGATTCCCTGTGACGAAGAGAATACAAAATTCGCGCATTTAGAACGTCTTGAACCGTTAGATCGAGATCAGACGGTTAAAAAAATAAATATTTTAATTTTTACTTTATAATTAAAAATATCAAACTTAAAAATCTAGTATAACACCCCGATTTTTAACAGCGCGAGTGTATTTTTTTTTCAAAATAAATTGATAAAAGTACCAAGTTAAATCCATGAATGAAGAAAATACTTTTGAATAAGATATTTAATTCGTAACACCACGACAAATGTCAACATTAATTACAAACAGCGGAAATGGTTTTGACAAAAATCCAAAGTATCCAAGTAAAATATACACTGACTAAAATAGTTTGTTTCGAATACATAAGTTCCCTTTTTACAACAACAACCTTGAAATGAGAAATGGAAAATAAATAAAATTCTTAATTAAAACCCTAATCATTAATCTAACTAAGGGTGATTGGGTACTGAGAATCCACGAGCGGCATCAAGCCCCACTGCTTTCGATCACAAAACCAACCCATCGCTATGCCACCCCTTAGAACGACTATGGTTCTCATCTGAGGGCAAAGTCCAAATTTCCACAAAAATTGTAAAGGGTCATCAACCGAAATTAACAAATATCACATAGCATATCAATCTTAAATGCACAAAATAACTTTTCAACTTAGCATACATCTAGAAAAGGTTTTCATATGCCAACCATGCATAAACAAGTTGAAAAAAATGAAGTTTTGGACCAAACTGCATTGTCGTATTCGAATACAGACCTGCTGTATTCGAATATAGATGCGAAAAACAGCAAAAACAACACTACTGTATTCGAATATACCCTCCTTGTATTCGAATACAGATGCAAAAACAGTGAAAAATCATGCACCTTTTGTATTCGAATACAACCACCTTGTATTCGAATACAATTGCGTAGTCAGTGGCAAAAATTTGATATATGTATTCGACTTCAACCTCCTCGTAGTCGAATACAAGTGCGAATACGCAAGTCAAGGGCAAAAACAACATATCTGTATTCGACTACAACCCTGTTGTATTTGAATACAGCTAGAAAAATGACAGATTTTCGGTTTTGAACACACTTCAAAATCATTCTAACACCTTCAACACCAAATCAATCAATTACCAATATCAAATACAACACAATCACACACAATAATCAAGTATGTATACACCACCATCATAATATATCAAACATGACTCGCGTTACAAGCACCCTAATGCAATGCGTATATGTCAATGCACATGATTCCGGAATTTCACCAAAACCCTCCTCGAAAGGGCGTAAATCATAATTGTACCGCCGATCATAGGCCGAAATACTAATTACAAAGGTGCAGTCGCTCACAGATCAGCACGATTTACTAAAGTGCAATCTCTCACAAATTAGCATGACGCAATAATCCCTGTAAGGATAAGATGAACCAACAATTCTCATGGTATTATCCCGTGGCCCATCCGGCCACCACTATCACCATGGCCCATCCGGTCACCATTATCACCATGGCCCATCCAGTCACCATTATCACCATGGCCCATCCGGTCACCATTATCACCATGGCCCATCCAGTCACAATTATCACCATGGCCCATTCGGTCACCATTATCACCATGGCCCATCCGGTCACCATTATCACCATGGTCCATTCGGTCAACATGTACTATGAAATGCATGAGCATACTCTGATTCTTAACATCACAACCATTAAGTAAATGCAACTATTAAAAGATTCCCCATTTTTAATTCTCATTTAACACTAATGATTTTCAATTTTAACACAGAGCATACTCAACACATATAATCCTTGACATGAAATTTAATTCACAATTCACATTGAATTCAAATCACCATATACACCAATCTCGTCAATTCATTTCACACAAAAACTACACATAAACTTCATTTATTCAAAACCCCACATTTTCAAACATCAAGCACATATCAACATTCATAATATTACCGATGAACACATAAATCACATCGGAAAAAAAATCACCACCACCCACACCTCAATCACAACAAATTCCAATTCACAATCCACTCCAAATTTAACCATAATTCACTCATTTTCGAAACTCCTCATATGTCAACCACAATACACCCATTAATTTCCATAGTTGCAAACACAAATTTACACCAAATTAATTTCCACAAATCATCCCTCAAACTCCTCAAATTAATTTCCTCAACTCCTCATAAAACACCTTAAATTCATTTTCTACAAATCCACACATCAAACACACCAAATTCACACCCCACAAATTCACATATAAGGCCCTAAATGCACACTAAAAGTTTGGAAGGATCCCTTTCCTAAACGGTAGCTTTAACAGCCGATTACGGCACCGCGATTAATTCCTGTAGAAACTTTTCTCGCGACGTCACTTCCAAAGTTAGCTCACTAGCACCGTAGCGTGGAGGTGATCAACTTTCCCTTATGTCACTTCGCGAGAGGAAACTTAGATCTTGGTGAGAAGTGAGGGTTTAAGTTTGGCGATTTTGAAACCCACTAACACAATGGTTTTGAAAAAGAGAAAGAAGAGAGGATGGTCTACGCGGGTAGGGGGAAAAATGTTTCTGTTTTTTTTTTTCCTTTTCTTCCTTCACTTATATATATATATATATATATATATATATATATATATATATATATATATATTACACCAAACCAACAAATATCTAAAACTCTCACACACACCACAACTATTTTGATAAAAATATCTACTCTCGTTGCAACTCAATTGACATATAAAATTTTCAGCAACCAGAGATATTTTTAACAAAACTTTCCTGTATTAATATTTCTCAAAACATAAATAAATAATTCTTCCACAAATAATTTCACCGGATCTCAAAATATATATATATATATATATAATAAACATATAACAAACTCTAATAAAATATGCTTTTGGTATTTAATTCACAAAATGAATTAAAATTGGGCTAAATGCCTCAACAATTTAACACCAACTATACTAAAATTGCATAAATTAGAGTTTAAAATTAAGGGTCTTATATTACTACCCTCCAAAAAGAAGTTTGGTCCTGGAAACTTGAAGTAAGAGTAATACTCACACTAGGTTTGCACTCAAGCTCCACATACATGTTAGAACTTGTTTCTTCTAGTCTACTCGAAGAAAGCGTCGTCTATCCCTTCTCATAGGGTACTAAATAACTTTACGCACTATCATAGCCGGCAAGACTCGCCCGTTCCATTGTACATGATTTTGTCTACTATCAACAAGAGATTAAGGATGATCAATTCCTCAATTTGTCAATAGGTAGCCAACGACCATGATGATGGCTTAGACCATCTTAACCTTACTGTAATAATGCTTCCTTCGACTTGGACTTAAAGTTATCCCGAGGCACAAGCGTTCTAACAATCTTCTCAAGGTCCACTGAGTTTCCTTTATTTTCCTATCGACGAAGTAGAACTATGCCACATAGCCTCATATATGTTCACTTGGTACGAAACATCCATTAGGTACCAAACTGAAACACTAAGTATTACACCAACACCCTGATCATAAAACAACCATTATCGCCGAGATCTCCCTAATTTCTCCATTGTCCACAAATTTCTTTCTTTCCTTAGTCGCACAACTACACCAAACCAAAATGTTCTCATAAGAATGTTGGTCGAATTATAACCTTAATAATTACCTCTCAACATCCCATTGGTGATCAAAGTTTCCTTAATATTTTCGACAACATGTCAGGGCTATACCACCCACAACACACAAACTCCCTTTAGGTTTAGTGCTTCATTTCCAGAGTCACGCCTCCAACAAAAAACCAATTTGAATTTCATTCATTGGTTAAGACCTACATCTGTTTCATTGCCAACACCTTAAATCCACGTTTCACTAGTCAATTTTCTACATACTTCGCAATTCTTGACAATCCCAAAAATAATCTTCCTACTTCTGTTGCCAACATTCATTTTGATACTTCTCAATTTCGCCGCGTCCTTTATTTGCAGCTTGATGATTATCCTTTCATTAGGTCAAACGCATTATACTCACTCTATTACTTTTCCATTTATACAAACCTTAAATTTCTACCTTGAACCTTGATACATCTTCATTATTTCAAAATCATTACTTAGATTACTCTTGTATGTCTTTTTCCAAAAATTGTTCTCTTCTTTGACAGCCACAATTGGTACACCCCGTAGTGCGTCATATCCTAAAATATCATCCATCCTAACTTGATTTTCTTTTTCGTCTTTTATCTTACTAGTAAACTTTTCTTCCTTCAGATAAGCTTGTCATCCTGGTCATTAAGAATTCCTTCCACAACTCAAGCAAAATCTTAATTCTTCCTAATTTTCAGACTTCCTATAAGATATTCTACATCTGAAATATATCTCAAAACACTTTTCACCTTTACCGTCATTCAACCGTCTATGTTGTCAACATCAAGAGTTCTTTATTTGCTTAGCTCATCTGCCATCATACTTCGTCTTGCTTCATTATAGTGATTTTAATAAACTAAGCCTTACTAGTTCCCACAAAACTTTTTCATTTTGTGCTCAATTATCCCCTACCAAACAAACATTTAACTCTTTTGATTGACGAACACAATAATGCACTCCTATGACATGCATTCGAATAGTGCCTTTGAATTCGTTGACATACCCTTTCTAATAACAATGTCTGATTTACATGTGGGATAATTCATTTCATGAATCCTCAATTGACATAAGCTACATACCCATGTGCTGCTCCAATAAGTTTTCATGGCACGTCTTCCAAAAATTTGGTTCACTCGCTAGATTTTCTTATTCATTCTCAATCTTCACCGAGGTACAAACTAAAAGAATCTCATCAATCGAACAACCTAAGGAATTACTTCTTATACATTTCCAATAAGCATCTCCTAAAGAGTAATTATCTTTAAACCTCATCCTTATAACTTAGCAGTAGAATATCTCCAAGATCCACATACCTTTCATCGTCCATCTAGTTACTGAAACAATCGTTTCAAATCTTAACGCTTGACTTCCCAAGACCAACAACTAAACCATAAATCATCTGTTACATTTATTCTTATTCACGCTATGTCATTGAATATAATTATAAAATCTGATCCTTGAAATCTTCAAATACTCATTACACCGTTTAAATTCATCCATTTCCTCTGAAGATACAATACAAGGTCTTATTCATCAATGACTCTAACCATCTTAGTAATCTCACTAATGAAAACTCTTCTAATTATAACACAACATTATTAGTAAGTCTTCAAACACTTCCATCCATGACATGAAGTATTTATCACTTGCCTACCTCAACTCCCTTGATCATACAAGTTTAAGGTGTCACTTGGTCCTCCATCCAACCTTGTGGACTTTGAATCGTCGACTTAAAGATTAACCATCACAGGGTCTCGAATCAAATCTTGATTAATCCCTCTAACCTATCAAACTATTCACATTCTCCTAGTGTTTACCATCCTTTAATAAACACTCCAAGCTTATATTGCAACAATCTCTAAATATTCTTGTACTCTGTACTTCCAATTCCACTTAATATCAACATGTGGTTCAATACATCAAGTCTTAACTCCTTATGTTTACCCGAACATCACTCACAATTCACACTTACGCATCAATAGTTTCCTCTAAGAACACTATTCATACTTATTATCTCTTAAACCACACCGAGATTTGTCACTTACTAACAAAATATATAGTCTCACTCCTATAATCGTCATGAGATTCATACTTAAGAATCTAAGTCACAAATCTAGTTTAACTTGAATGCTCGACCTTAGCCCTCAAGGTATCGACTATTCCTCACAGCGTCCTTTATTTAACCAAGGTAGTATTCACCCCTAATGTGTAGCACACCTTGTCTTCATTACAAGCCTCTTTAGTTGACACCTAAGCACTAAATGCTAATCTAAATGGAAGCCTCGTCTTCTCAACAATTCCATGGCGTTCACATCTCTTTGATAGTTATCAAACTTCATCAAGTCTCGTCCTTAAATCTACCAGGAAAACATCCAATACTTTTCTTAAAAATAAATTCTCCACTTAGATCCTTACTTGAAATCCCATATCAGTCTCACACCAATAACATCTTCGAGTTATCACCAATAACATAGCCTCTGTATCCTTGGAATCACTTCATAAATCCCATGCCGTCATGATTTGCTTCAACCCTGTCTTTCCTAGACTGATACGTTTAAGGAATTCAGAGACACTCGTCAACCAAAGTCGACTAATGTTCTATGTTTTAACTACTCTTCTAGCTAAAGTGCTACAAGGCACGTTGTTTCGTATAAGAAACAATAAACTACTTAAGCATATCATGCTTGACCCAAGACAACAAAACGCAAGGTACATGTGGACTCCAGTTACTTAATACCCCTAACCTCGACTCTTGATCAGCTTAGGACACCCAAATCAAAGCCCCAAAGAAATTTAAACCAAAGCTCTGATACCACAATGTAACACCCCGATTTTTAACAGCGCGAGTGTTTTTTGTTTTTTCTTAATAAATTGATAAAAATACCAAATTAAATCCATGAATGAAGAAAATACTCTTGAATAAGATATTTAAGTCGTAACACCACGACACAGGTCAACATTAATTACAAACAGCGGAAATGGTTTTGACAAAAATCCAAAGTATCCAAGTAAAATATACACCGACTAAAATAGTTTGTTTCAAATACATAAGTTCCCTTTTTAGAACAACAACCTTGAAATGAGAAATGAAAAATAAATAAAATTCTTAATTAAAACCCTAAGCTGATAATTAATCTAACTGAGGGTGACTGGGTATTGAGAATCCACGAGCAGCATCAAGCCCCACTGCTTTCGATCACAAAACCAACTCATCGCTATGCCACGCCTTACAACGACCATGGTTCTCATCTGAGGGAAAAACCAAGATTTCCACAAAAATTGTAAAGGGTCATCAACCGAAATTAACAAATATCACACAACATATCAATTTTAAATGCACAAAATAACCTTTCAACTTAGCATACATCTAGAAAGGATTTTCATATGCCAACCATGCATAAACAAGTTGAAAAAAAATGAAGTTTTGGACCAAACTGCACCGTCGTATTCAAATACAAACCTACTGTATTCGAATACAGCCTCCTTATATTCGAATATAGATGCAAAAATAGTGAAAAATCATGCACCTTTTGTATTCGAATACAACAACCTTGTATTCGAATACAATTGCGAAGTCAGTGACAAAAATTTGATATCTGTATTCGACTACAACCTCCTCGTAGTCGAGTACAAGTGCGAACACGCAAGTCAGAGGCAAAAACAACGTATTTATATTCGACAAAAACCCTGTTGTATTTGAATACAGTTAGAAAAATGACAGATTTTCAGTTTTGAACACACTTCAAAATCATTCTAACACCTTCAACACCAAATCAATCAATTACCAACATCAAATACAACACAGTCACGCACAACAATCCACTCCAAATTTAACCATAATTCACTCATTTTCAAAACTCCTCATATGTCAACCACAATACACCCATTAATTTCCATAATTGCAAACATAAATTTACACCAAATTAATTTCCACAAATCATCCCTCAAACTCCTCAAATTAATTTCCTCAACTCCTCATAAAACACCTTAAATTCATTTTCTACAAATCCACACATCAAACACACCAAATTCACACCCCACAAATGCACACTAAAAGTTTGGAAGGAGCCCTTACCTCAACGGTAGCTTTAACAACCGATTACGACACTGCGATTAATTTTGGTAGAAACTTTTCTCACGACGTCACTTCCAAAGTTTGCTCACTAGCACCGTAGCGTGGACGTGATCAACCCTTCTGTCACTTCGCAAGAGGAAGCTTAGATCTAGGTGAGAAGTGAGGGATTGTGTTTGGCGGTTTTGAAACCCACTAACACAATGGTTTCGAAAAAGAGAAAGAAGAAGAGGATGGTGTACGCGGGCAGGGGGAGAAATATTTTTGTTTCTTTTTCCTTTTCTTCCTTCACTTATATATATATATATATAGTTGTGGTGTGTGTGAGAGTTTTAGATATTTGTTGGGGTTGGTGTAATATATATATATATATATATATATATATATATATATATATATATATATATATATATATATATATATATATATATATATATATATATATATATATATATATATATATATATATATTACACCAACCCCAGCAAATATCTAAAACTCTCACACACACCACAACTATTTTGATATAAATATCTACTCTCGTTGCAACTTAATTGACAGATAAAATTTTCAGGAACAAGAGATACTTTTAACAAAACTGTCCGGTATTAATATTTCTCAAAACATAAATAATTAATTCTTCGACAAATAACTTTCACCGGATCTCAAAATATATATATATATATATATATATATATATATATATATATATATAAAATATATATATAATAAACTTATAACAAACTCTAATAAAATATGTTTTTGGTATTTAATTCACAAAATGTATTAAAATAGGGCTAAATGCCTTAGCAATTTAACACCAAATATACTAAAATTGCATAAATTAGAGTTTAAAATTAAGCGTCTTACGTCTAGACTGTCTAATCTCGATCGAATGACAACCAATGTCTCAACCACGTGAATGTAGAGATTCTAACTGCAAGGAATCCGATTCCGTTGCTCCAACTAGGACATTGGAAGGAATGACCATTAGTGTCTTCAAGGTGCAGTTCAACTCATTCAACAACGACATTGAAAGGAGTTTGAAAACGAAGTCCAGAGTTCAATCCTAACAACTAATAGAACATATTTTCATCTAAAATTTGGTTGTATAAAAAAAAAATAGTTTTGCTAATAGTTAAGCTTTATTTATTAAGAGGATATACGATTTTTTTAAGAAAAGGAGGGTAGATGAATGACAAGTTGCACTACAACAATATCCATGTTGTATTGTTATTGCTTATGAATCTCTCCGTTATGTTATCTATCAATGGGTGAATAGACAATTTTGTTCTTAGAATCGTAATCGTCGGTCAAATACATCTTTGACTTTTACAAATTAACAATTCCGTCTTTAAAATTGTAATACGCCTTTAAAATTGTAATACGTCAATTATAATAGTCTCAGTTCAACAATTAGATATCATGAAGTAACACATTAAATGAAAATCACATCATTTCCAAAATTGATTGTTATAATTTTGTTGGGTAATGATATGGAGCCCCCGTGTACTACTAGTGACGTAGAGTCTAAAATGGAACTAGAATTTTATCCAACAAAATTACAATAGTTAATTTCGTCTTTAGAGACATAACAATGATGTGGAATTTTATCTATCAAAATTACAATAGTTGATTTCGTCCTTAGAGACATAGCAATGATGTCGACTCTACATCGACCGTTGCATCTTAACATAATTTTTCATGTTATATTATCTTGAAGGAACTCTTTTGATTGACATGCTATAATTTGAGAGATTATATTGCTAATTCATAAAAGTCTAAAACAAATTGATGGATTGATAGTTACAATTTACGAAACGAAATTCGCTATTTAATTGGGACACATACACAAAATGTTGCTCAACATTCATTTGAAAGCTCTATAACTTGTTTGTTTTCTCCATCTACCATAAATAAAAATTGCATCATAGGCAATCATATCATATGTAAAACATTGGGAGGAGAGAAACTTAAACAATTTTTTTACGTTTTTAAATTTGAGCATGTAATTTCTCGTTACTTAAACAATCTCGTTACTTAAACAATTATCTTTTCTCAAAATAAAAATCAAGTCATGTGAAACTTAGGTAAGAAAAGATAGAAATTTTACAAAGTAGTAAATCTTACAAAAGCACAGAAAGTATGTACAAACATATCAATAATGTCCAACTCCACAAAAGTATCTGAGCTCATAAGTTATAATAATATAACTAAAGGAAATTCTATACAAAATCACACAAACTTCACACTTCAATGTATTTGAAATCAATGAGAATATGGTGCTGCAGCATCAGCACTACTAAGAAAATCGACATCAGAGACTGAACAAATCTGTCTCCAAAATTGAAAATTTCCGTCTCAACTGTATATAGAGACGGCCACATACTCGTCTCAGTTTTATTGGTCACAAACCTTTCAGAGACGAACATGGAAATTTCGTCGCCAATCAGAGATATATATTATCTGTCGTTGCACCATAAAACTCGTCACTAACAATGGACCACAACAAGCTCAGTTCAGTCTAGTGTTTAATGTTGTTTATCATTCAAAGTCTATCTATCTATCTATTTACTTAAGTAGACAAATTTGGAATTGATAAAGTCATTCACAAGAAAAGTGATACTTACATTAAAAAATAAATAGTTGTCAATTAACCAACAATTAGTCGTACTAAATTTTGTCCACAACTTCAAAATAAAAATAGTACTATGCAAATATAGATCTAATCAACAAAAGAATCATCATTCATATAATCTTCACCCACATCTCATTGTTGCTATCATCTTCTCCTTCATTGCCAATACCATCCTCACCTTCATTGTCAATACCATCATCTGTCACCTTCAAATAAAAAGCTTCTCATATTTTTATGAAGCATAAGCTTTTGAAACATCCATCCCATCGATTCACCTTTTGTTTTATACTTTCTTGTTCAAGATTCTTTTGTTGAAGTTCATTTGTTAATGCTTGAACTTTATCTTTCAATGCTGCTACCTTTTCTGACGGTCGTATCAGTAGAAATGGTATTTTTTGTAGATGCTCTAACAGTAGCAGCCTGAGATCCTAATCCATATATGCGTCCCTTTTGTTGATACCACCAACTTCTAACTCTAACATAGTACCAATAACATAAGTCACCAATGGATCAACTAATAAAAAACTCAGCACAGATAAATTGAGAAAATTAAAAGCAAGAACATTTCTTGAGTCAAAATTTAGCCCCTATACTTTTCTACATATTAAGTATGCATGCTGCCACAAACAATGGCAAGTAAAAACTGATTGCAGGCTTTAAGATTAAACAAAGGTACTTACCACAAGCATTTCACATCAGAGACCAAACTAACAAGCAAAACTAACATACGATAGTATCCAATTCTCTCATTTCAGTTTACTAACCATGTGCCCCAACATAAAAAATAACTAACAAGCACTACATGAAGCAACAAAAAAAAATTGGCACAATAAATAGTTATTAAATATTTCCAATCGTATATTTTCTGTTGGGTATTGGGCTCCCTTCCTATGTGGAGAAAGACCCAAATATTGTAGTCCATGTGTCTCACTTATCTAAGGGGAGAGTGGTCTAATTAGGGTTGGAAGAGAATGACTATTTTGAGAGAAAAGGCAGCCACCAAAAGAGAAAATAAAAAAGAAGAGTAAACCCTATTCCCGATTTTGTTAAATAGTCTCAGAAAAACATCGATTGCGCATTCGTTAACTGTTGGATCGGGCTGAATTTTGGACAATAGATTCGAAACATTCAGGGCTTCATTTTCAACGGTCGAATCGGCGAAACGACCTCTCGAGTGGGAGGAATCGAGCTCGTACAGTGGCAGGTTTTTTAGATGTTTTACTTCTTCTTGCTTTTCACTTGTAAGCTTTAGTGCTTTGTTATTTTGGCTGGTTGTAGGCACACTTTGTGCATCTTTTTGAGACTCTCTTGTACCCTTAGTTGATTATAGTGGAGCAATTTCTTTGGTCTGGACGACCCGTGGTTTTTACCCTTGCATTGAGGGGTTTTCCATGTTAAAATATCGGTGTTCTTTACGCTCTTTTATTTTGATTAATTTGCTGCCATATATTTGTTGTTGCTCCTCACGGGTTCTTGCAAGTTGGGGGAATTTTATATCCGCTACGTATTACTTGTTATTGTGTTTCTGTGTTTATTCCCCATTAGAGTGGCATCAGAGCTCTTGGTTAAAGTGTTATTTGACTTGCTTGAAGGATGGAGGCAAATATGAATATAAAGATGGTATGCTTGAATGGTACTAATTACCATTTGTGGAAGGGAAAGATGAAAGATTTGTTATTTGTGAAGAAAATGGATCTTCCTATTTTTGGTTCTAAAAAGCCGGATAATAAATCTAAGGAAGACTGAGAATTTGAACATCAACAGGTATGTAGTTTTGTTAGGCAATATGTAGAAGATAATGTTTATAATCATATTGCTAATGAGACAAATGCAAAAACTATGTGGGATAAGATACAGACTTTGTTCGCCTCTAAATCAGGGAATAATAAATTATTCTTGCTGAATAGTTTCATAAGTTTGAAATATAAGGAGGGAACGTCTATTTCAGACCACTTAAGTGAATTTCAGGGGCTCCTTGATCAAATGTCTGGAATGGGTATCAAGTTTGATGATGAGCTATTGGGATTATTTTTACTGTTATCTTTACCAGAGTCTTGGGAGATATTTCGGGTTTCTATAACGAGTTCAGCTCCTAATGGTGTTGTTTCTATGGAAACGGCTAAGGGTGATGTTTTGAATGAGGAGATGAGAAGGAAGGCACAGGGTTCTTCATCTCAATCTGAAGTTCTTGTCACTGAAAATAGGGGGAGAAGTCAGAAAAAAGAACCGAAAGGTGGTAGAGAAAACAGCAGAAGCAAGTCCAAGTCTAGATACAAAAATGTGGAGTGTCATTATTGTCATAAAACAAGGCACATACAGAAGAATTGTTTTCTGTGGAAAAAGGAGAACAAAGGCAAGAAAGGTAAGCAAAAACAAAGGGGTCGTGATGATGATAGTGATGATGACCGTGTTACTACTGCTACTAGTGATGATCTTGTTATTCTCCGTGACTATGAATCAATTAATCTTGTATCTGATGAGAGCATGTGGATAATTGATAGTGGTGCTACACTACATGTTACACCGAGGAAGGAGTTTTTCACATCTTATACTTCAGGTGATTTTGGAGTTTTGAAGATGGGTAATGATGGTGTATCTAAGGTAATCGGTGTTGGTGATGTATGCTTGCAAACCAACATGGGAATGCAATTGTTGCTTAAAGGAGTCAAACATGCTCCAGATGTTCGCTTCAATTTGATCTCTGTGCATATGCTTGATGAAAGTGGTTTTGATAATCATTTTGCTTCTGGAAAGTGGAAACTCAGTAAAGGTAACTTGGTTATGGCTAGAGGGGAGAAAATTAGTAAAATGTATTGGACAAAAGCTTTAGTTGCAAAAGACAGTGTGAATGCCATTGATATGGAATCATCTTTGTGGCACCGAAGGCTTAGCCATATCAGTGAAAAGGGGTTAAATTGCTTAGCTAGAAAGGATGTGCTTCCAGGATTGAAGAATGTAGATTTGGAGAAATGTTCTCACTGCATAATTGGTAAACAAACTAGAGTATCCTTCAAAAGGCATCCTCCCTCTAGAAAGTCAGAGTTGCTTCAGTTGGTGCATTCTGACGTCTGTGGCCCTTTAAAGGTAAAATCTTTTAGTGGTGCACTTTATTTTGTTACTTTTATTGATGACTATTTCAGGAAACTATGGGTTTATGTTCTGAAGACAAAAGACCAAGTGTTGGAGAAATTCAAACAATTTCATTATCCTGTTATTATATGTTGATGACATACTTATTGTTGGGAAAAATATTTCCAAGATTGACAGGTAAAGAAGCAGTTGGGCGAGTCATTTGTCATGAAAGACATGGGAGCAACTAAACAGATTCTTGGCATAAGAATCATGCGTGACATAAAGGAGAAGAAACTTTGGATGTCACAAGAACACTATATTGAGAGAGTGTTGCAAAGATTTCAAATTGAAAACTCTAAGGCTGTAAGTACTCCTCTTGCTGCTCATTTTAAGTTGAGTTCTAAACAAAGTCCTTATAGTGAAGATGAGAAAAGATACATGGAACGAGTTCCTTATGTTTCTGCTGTGGGTAGTTTGATGTATGCAATGGTGTGTACAAGACCAGATATTGCGCATGCTGTTGGTACAGTCAGTAGATTTTTGTCAAATCCAGGTAGAGAGCATTGGAATGCTGTAAAATGGATTTTGAGGTATCTTCGTGGTACTACATGTATGAGGCTTTGTGTTGGAGGTGACAAAACTATTTTGGTGGGGTACTCCGACTCAGATATGGCTGGAGATATTGACTCAAGAAAGTCAACTTCAGGCTACATGATTAAATTTGCAGATGGAGCTGTGGCTTGGCAATCTAGATTACAGAAATGTGTAGCGTTGTCTACAACTGAGGCAGAATTTATTGCCATTACCGAAGCATGCAAAGAGTTGATTTGGTTGAAGAAATTCTTGCAGGAGCTTGGGTTTATTCAGGACAAATATGTCTTATTTGTCGATAGTCAAAGTGCTATTCATTTTGGTAAGAATTTGACGTTTCATAGCAGGTCCAAACACATTGATGTGAGGTATCATTGGATACGTGATGTTTTGGAAGCTAAGTTGTTGGAGTTGGCTAAAGTTCATACTGACTATAATGGTTCTGATATGATGACTAAAGCATTACCAAGAAGGAAGTTTGAAACTTGTTGTGATATCGCCGGTTTGGCGATTATCTCCACATAGTTGTGAGGGGGAGATGTGTTGGGTATTGGGCTCCCTTCCTATGTGGAGAAAGGCCCAAATATTGTAGTCCATGTGTCTCACTTATTTAAGGGGAGAGTGGTCTAATTAGGGTTGGAAGAGAGAGACTATTTTGAGAGAAAAGGCAGCCACCAAAAGAGAAAAAAAGAAGAGTAAACCCTATTCTCGATTTTGTTAAATCAATCTCAGAAAAACATCGATTGCACATTCGTTAACCGTTGGATCGGGCTGAATTTTGGACAGTAGGTTCGCAACATTCAGTGCTTCGTTTTCAACAGTCGGATCGGCGAAACGACTTCTGGAGTGGGATGAATCGAGCTCGTACAGTAGCAGGTTGTTTAGATGTTTTACTTCTTCTTGCTTTTCACTTGTAAGCTTTAGTGCTTTGTTATTTTGGCTGGTTGTAGGCACACTTTGTGCATCTTTTTGAGACTCTCTTGTACCCTCATTTGATTATAGTGGAGCAATTTATTTGGTCTGGACGACCCGTGGTTTTTACCCTTGCATTGAGGGGTTTTCCACGTTAAAATATCGGTGTTCTTTACGCTCTTTTATTTTGATTAATTTGCTGCCATATATTTGTTGTTGCTCCTCACGAGTTCTTGTTCCTCACGAGTTCTTGCAAGTTGGGGGAATTTTATATCCGCTGCGTATTACTTGTTATTGTGTTTTTGTGTTTATTCCCCATCATTTCCAATTTAAGCTACTACTCAAAATGATTAAAACAAAATATGATCTTCAGAACAAAAAAAAATACAACAATACACAATTACAATCCTATATTTAGAAAAAACAAAACTACAATACCTTGAATTCATCAAACCAAAAGTCTTGGCCCTTTCCATTCACATTACTCCAAGATGTCCAAGCCCCATGAAGATTTCCTTACATATTGTTGGTGATGTCACTTCCAACTTAAGGTGAAAGCTATAAGAACAAAAAAAAAAAAAAATGTAAAACATCAAACATCGGCATCATATCTGGTGTCCTTATCTGTGCTTCATCGCTTATATGCTCAGTCACTAGCTCTGAATTTGCAAAGAAGAAGATATCCCCATTCACTAGCTCAGCAACACACCAACACTATGAGATTGAAATTGAACTTTTTTATCAATCACTTCATGAACCGCATCTATTACTTTCTCTAGAAGCTGTAGTCTTTCTTTTAGCTTTAAAATGGCAGCAAAAGATTAACTTTTGCAATATTAAAAAAAAACGTAATGGCTTCTATCTGTGAATGCACACACACAAAAAATACAAAGGTTTATAGAAAGAGGATCATGGCCATCTTAGCTGGGGAAAGAGGATCAGGATTCTTGTCCAACTATATGCTATTTTCCCCCAAAACCTAAAAATTATTTCCCGAAAACCTCATCAACCAACATCTTAGCTTCGAACGTTCCCGATTCGAAGGGAAAACCAAAGGAACAATCTTTCGAACAAGATTTGCTCGACATGCAGGAAAAGCTACAGCAATTGCATCTCGAGAAGGAGAAAACCGAAGAGCTTTTGAAAGCCAAAGACGAGATCTTGAAACAAAAGGATGAAGAACTTGAAAATCGTGGCAAGGAGCAAGAGAAACTTCAGATTGAGTTTAAGAAATTACAGAAATTGAAGGAATTCAAACCCACCATGGTTAGTTACTTCGTTTCAATTTCAACTTCATTATTATTTTTTCAAAGTTTTTCTAATTTTAAATCAGGTGTCTTATTTAGTGTTTTGTCTAAATAATTATTTATAATTTTGTTCTTAGTCTCACTTTTCAGTAGTTTTAAGTATAATTCTACTGTGTTAAAATGGCAATCTAATTTGTTGACAAATATGGTAATCTCTTTTCAAGTTGAATTGGAAGAGACAAATGTGTATGATATGTGATTTGTCTGAGACTATCGAATGGTTTCCTTTGCTAATTATGGTTACTGAAATTGTAGTGGTTGATTGTATGTTTGGTTGTAGATATTGTAATTATTTTTTGTCCAGCCTTAGCTGCATTATGATTTACTTGATATGTGTTCAATATTCTATGATGATTCCAATTGTTTTTGTGCTTTATGGTTTGAAGCACTTTTAATGATGCTACAAGTAGATTTCATCAGTTTTAGAACTTACAAAATATGAGCAAGATTGCTTGCAATGAGAAAAACAAAGTTGGTGTTTTGATAAATTTCAAAGCACTAATGAAACACATGATTGCTAGTAAGGACAGATATGTTATTTCCTCCGGTAACTGTTTTTGTTAAGACACTAACGAAGGGGGATATTATGGTAATTCCACAAGGTTTGTTGCATTTTCAATTTAATGCTGGGTGGAATAAAGTTACTGCTTTTCTTACACTTAGTAGTTCAAACCCTGGTGAAATACTTGTTGATTTTGCTTTGTTTGGAAATAGTTTGAATTCTGGTTATGTTGAAAAGACTACTTTGCTTGATCATGCTCAAGTTAAAAAACTTAAGGCTATTTTTGGAGGGAGTGGCTAGTTAGGTTTAATTGTTTTGAGTTTTCTTGTTTTATGTCCAAACCATTATTGTATTGTTTGTGGTCGTAAGGTTTGGAAATTGTTAAGTCATTCAATTCCACCAATAAAATTTGTGTTTCTTTTTTTTGCAATTAATTTGGTTATGGTTTGTCATATTAATAGAAAGTCAAATTAAATTATCCATTTCGTTGTCAAAGGTATGTTTCTAATCTACTGACTGTGAACAAATAAATAATGCAGATTAAATTTTATTGTTGCAGAAATCATCCAATAATTCGGTAAGAAAAAACTGGTTACTGGCTGATAGTGTTCTTCTATCTTACCCCTAGTAGCATGCTAACTAACAATGATGTGGCTTATGCTGAGTCCTAATGTTTATGCTGTCATGCCAACTTAGGCAGTTAATTGGTGTTAATTTTGGATCTTGATTTAAAATTTTTGTGTAATTTTTCTTTCAAATAAGTCAATCCAAAGAAACACTTAGTTCATGATTTTCTGCTTCTGCTATTACTCATTGATCAAGTTTCTTTACCTGGGAATATATGGACTTGAGTGGTTCTTATTTGCCAAGAATAATGTTATAGCATTTGAAAGAATATATTGTGTGTAAAATAATGTGTTATATTACAGGCTGGAAGATACAAAAACCCTAAAGAAAATCCCTTCTTTCTAGAAAATTTACTATCATCACTTGTGCCATCTTACCCCTTCACACAGGTAATTCATTCAAACTGATATGATTTTTCAATTTCCAGAAAATTAAACCTGCATAATTTATTGCATTGTTTGAGATTACTTGGCATAACTAAATGAGATTAAACTAGTTGGTTGGTTGGTTAAATAAGCTTACATTGTTGGCACATTGCTTTCCATTTACTTGTTGGGTTTGTATAATGAATGAATGAATGAATGTATGTATGGCCACATTTTGCATTTCTTTGATTGAGCAAAGCTCTATTCTGTCTGTGTTTTTCTGTTCTTTACTTGAGTCAGTAACTAACTACATTTTGATAGTTTAGATGTGCTCGTAATCACTTTTGTTTGTTTTGTTTCATGTTATATTACTATTATATATGTCATTCCATTTCATACACACATGATTTCTAACCACTTACTTAGAGGAGGGAGACTTGAATAACATAACCAAACAAATAGCAGTAAATCTGAAATATGTATGGCCTACCACAAAACTAACAATAGAGGTGAAGATTACTTGGCTGATTTGGGAAATTACTCCTCCTGGTTTGAGAATAATAAGGCAGCCAATTTCTTTGCCTGGGGTTTTAAGACCAAATTGTTAATTGTTGCATTGCAGTGTTGTTTTAGTGTGGAAAGTGAATGATATATAGAGGTTAATGTCTTTGAAATTTTATTTCAGCACCACTTGTTTGAAGCGCTCTGATTTTCAGCTTTACTTAAGACAATTCTGGCTTCTTGTTTCTGGCTTGTAGTGGCAACTTCATATCTATTATCATATAAACTAAAGTTCTACTTGAAAACTGATGTTGACCATATCGGATTCTTGAAACCTTTTTTTTCGTGTCTAAACGTGCACTGCCTAAGGTGGAGTCTTAACATCCTAAAAGAAGCTTAATTCAGCTCCCACTTTATTGGATTCTATACTTTGCTGTGATGCTGTCATGCCATTTGCATAAAAAATATTGATAAGCCATTATCTGAGTATTCATGCATCATTTGTTTATTGGTGTCGTGTTTGCAAGACCGTTTGCTGAAAATGTGATTGTAATGTCAATGCCTTTGTTGAATTTGAGTACTCTTAGACACTACTTAAACATAATAATGTCCATTAATTTGAAATATTTTGTTTTATTTATATTGTTGTAATTAAATCATAGATTCAGTTTTAATATTCTATTTGAGTTGTTTATTACCACTATAAAATCGGGAAATTAGTTTGATGTTTGCATGTTTTGATTTTGAGCGTTGATCTTGTTTAAGTTTAATTAGTTTAATGTTAATATTATAGTCTTGAGTATATGTGAAAAAGTGAAGTTGAATTTAATATATATACTTATATGTTTTTTCAGGCAACTTGCCAAGAGATAGAAGACGTTCTTCTGAGTCTAGTTGCTGGTTTAATCATGGAACAACATAATTAGGAATTATCTAGATGATTTATGAACTAAGTTTGATCTTGTTGTTTTACATTTTCAGCTCTATTAATGTTTTGGTTTTTGAATATTTAAACTTATTTACTTATTGTTTTGATTAAATTCAATGGTTGTTACTTTTGAATATATTATATGAATGAGATTTATTTAGAATTTTATATTTGTGTATTTTAGTTATATAAATGAGATTGATGAATATTTTTCATTTTAATTAAATTAATAATAAAAAAATCTAAACCTTCAATTTGCGACAGTTTAAACCGTCGCCAAAAGTACATAGAGGCGGTTTGGAACCGTCGCAATACCATCATAGAACACAAAGATAGGTGTATTTAAAGACTCTATTGGAGGCGGTTAGAACCGTTGCAAACATTTGCGGCGGTTGGAACGACGGTTTTTTTTACCATCGCAAAACACCCTCGCGACGCACGAATCTGCGACGGTTGGAGAATTGTCGCAAACAGCAAATTGCGGCGGTTACACTAAAAGATTAGAGAAGAATTTAATCAATGCATTAAAACCACTCATTAAAATATAATGAAGTCATATAGACAAATAGAGTACCTAACACATTTGTAGACGGTTATTTCCCCTTTTTAAATGTTCCTGATTAGTAAAACATTTGGATTCTCACAACAACAAGATTAAGCACAAGTAAAGGTGACATAATATAATTCTATGATTAGATAAAGAGCAAGTGTTAGTGTTATAATATTGTATTTTGAAATTAATAATATTAATTGATAATGACATACTGAGAAAGAAACAAAAAAGAAGTATTTCAGTGACTCACCCGGAAAGGAAGCTCATGTGATCAATTTATCGTCGATTACTATGTTGGGAATGTGAGAAATCGTACGCCACTCTTTCCCTCGCTTCCTTCGCAACCTTGCTTCTAGTAATGGAATCACACTTATAATCTTGCTATTATCATCTAAATGTCTTGACTCAACTTGTAGATCACATTCCCTAAGGTCAAGTTCAGTTAAGGAAGGAAGTTTGTCAAGTATGTTTCTTATCTGTTTTGAACACTTGCTTAGTAACAGACTTTTTAGATTAGGAAACTGTATAGTCGTACCTCCAATAATGTGCCACTCCTCCCACTTTGGCACATTCTCAAAGTGTACAGTCTCCAAGGAAGCAAATGGTTGAAATGAAGGAGAACTATCATTTTCATAAAACTCAGTACCAACGCTCTTTATTGAAATCATCGAATCAATAATGAGTTCTTTCAAATTACCCAGTTGTCCAACGGGTGGAAGCCACATACAATTATCACAATTCGAGATTCCTAAATAAACCATATTGCCAAATAAAAAATCACCCAACCAATTGGGAAAGCTAATTCCACCATAGCCTTTTATGGCGAGTCTCTTCAAATTTGTTGAGAGTTGCAAATTTTCAAGTACAAAACTTTGAATTTGTGAATCTGAAAAAAATACGACTACAATCCCATTCTAAAGCTAACTTGTCTATTCGTTTCTTCATCTTCATATTAGCATCAAAAGCTTCAGAGGGGTCGTGAGCATTTTGTAGTTGTGAGATGGAAAGATTTCCATGTAGGTGTGAAAAATTTCCTAGCTCTGCAATCTTCAATCCACAATCATGTTTGCCGACAACAAAGTCAGACAAAATTTGGAGATTTTTGAGTTTGGCTATTTGTACAGGCATCTCCCTCAATGCAGTGTCACTAACGTCAAGGTGGCGTAGATTAACCAATTTTCCTATGTCCTCTGGCAATTCAGTGAGCCTTTTACAGCCTGACAACAACAAAAACTGCAGATTGTGAAGTTTGCATGTTTTAGAAGCAACCTTTCAATCTTTGTGTGAGAAAGATTTAAGTATCGCAGGTATAACAAATTTCCAATAGAGTTGAAAACCTTAGTGATACTCTTGTAGTTTGACAAAGATAACACGCGTAACTCTTTCATTGTTGGAAGTAAGTTATGTACTACCTTGTTCGATAGTAAACAAAGAGGCAATTGTTCTTGTAATGGTAACGCTAGAAAGGTACTTCGACCTTTCAATCCATCCAATTTATCAAGTTTGTTAAATGAATCGTATAGCCCTCTATTGTATGAAAAATTATGTACCTTGTCATGTAGGTTAGATGAAACCGTTGTAGCTAAATCATGGATGAGGTTATGCATTTTAAAGCTTGCTTCCTCATCATTGATAGATCGTCAATGTATCAACGACCTTGACACTAGCACATCAAAGTATTCTTCTCCAACTTTTTCCCAACTTTCTGGACTTGTGGATGATTCTACTAAGCCTTCTGCAATCCACAATTGAACTACCATATTTTTTTCTAAGATGGACTTCTTCGGAAAAATTGAACAATATGCAAAGCATTGTTGTAAAGAAGTTGAAAGATAGCGGTAACTCAATTTTAGAGAATATTCAAGAGAATATTCTAGAGAATAGTGGTCCACATAGTCTGCCAATTTCAAATGTTACTTTCTAGAATTCCACAATCACCATCTGGAGAAAAATTGGTGTGAAGAAGAGCATACCCAAATGTTACTGCAGCTAATGGTAATCCATCACATTTTAATGCAAATTCATTATCGAATCTATGTTTATGTGCTAAAAGAGCATAACTGGCTATTATAAACCAACAATCATCACTTTCAAGAAGTCTCAAATAATGGACAAAAACAAAGGTTTGCATAGATTGTGCAACTCTTTCATTCCGTGTTGTGAGGATAATCTTACTTCCCATTTCCACCATATTAAAGAAGTCCATCACATATATCAAATCAGCAGATTTTGCATCAAACACGTGATCCAATACTAACAAAAACTTTTTAGTGCTTAAAATCCGATGCAATGTCACTAATAGATTTTTTGGTTAATGATATTAATATAACTAGTCCTCACGGGTATGAAATGGGCAGATTTGGTCAACCTGTCGACAATCACCCAAATGGAGTCAAACATCTGTTGAGTCTTAGGCAATGCTACCACGAAATCCATGGATATACTATCTCATTTCCATACTGGTATATCTAATGGCCTTAGTAGTCCCCTGGCTTCTGATGCTCTACCTTAGCTTTTTGACAAGTCAAACACGAAGCCACATATTTTGTTACTTGTTTCTTCATTCTCGGCCACCAAAACTTCTGCTTAAGGTCTATACATTTTAGTGGTACCAGGGTGAATACTCAGCTTGCTTTTGTGGGCCTCATCCAAGACAGTACTCCTCAAATTCTGTATTGTCAGGTATACAAACACGTCCATTACATCTCAAAATATTGTATGGTCCCACCTTGAATTCAGGTGACTTGCCGACCTCGATCAACTTCCTTTTCTCTTGAGTCAACACGTCGGTAACGTGGAGAACTTTAATCTCATTCATCAGTTCACTATCTATAATGATCATTCCACAGTGCACTTTCCCCAATGGAGAATCCAAATTAAGATCTAAGTCACGGAACTTCTCTAACAACTTCAACCCCTTCATTGTTACAAACGAGAGATGAACTCGCTTCCTACTTAGGGTATCAGCCACCACATTTGCTTTCCATGGATGGTAATGCAACGTGAACTCATAATCTTTAATGAACTTCATCCATCTCCTCTGCCTAATGTTAACTTCCTTTTGATCAAACAAGTATTTCAAACTCTTACAAGCTTCTGATGCATGAAGAAGAGGACGTGTGAAGGTGATCATGGCTAGGGTTTCGGAATTCCTGTAACACACCAATATTTTCACATGTATTTTATGTACCTACACCTAAATCTTAGTAATTATCTAGAATTACTATTTAATTATTTATTCTATGTGATCATGTATTTAAAAGAAAATATGTCAAGTGTGTCAAAAGTATCTAGAAAATATTACTTTAGAATAATCATATTAAAAGTAATATTCCATCATTATTGAAATTGATAATTAGGTGTCTTATAATTAAATTCATTTATTGATAAGGTATGTGTACGTTATGTTTTTAATTAGCAAACGTTAGCTAATTTAATTGTTTGAATGTATTTGGTTCTTTTAGAATTATTGTTTTAGCATAATATTTTATTCAAACGATATTAAATAGATTTTATAGGATATATATTTGGAAGCTATTTTGACCATTTCAACTCATTAGTTCCAAATTATTCTCTCATTTATGGTAAATTAAATTTCTATTTTACTCCATTAATTACTCACCGTAAACTTTTTTTCACTCTCAATTCTAAATTTATTATTTTTATTACTATTCAAAACACCACCAATTCATTATTTTAATAATGGTTTTTAATTTTTC
>JBBPBP010009777.1:9973760-10004902 GCA_037974735.1 Cicer chorassanicum | reverse complement strand
AATTTTAGTGATTAAAGTACGAGCGGAATTTTAAGAGTTTCATAGATTTTTAAAACACACCTGATTTATTTGATTTTTATTATATTTAGAAAAATGATTAATATTATTTGTTCTTATTTAGACATGTGATTTACTGAAAAGTAATTTAAGGAAAAATTATGAATTTGCATTGATTTCTTTTATGATTTTAAATGATTAGTAACACTTTTTATAATAATTTAAGTCTAGAAATCAATTCTTATAATGTTGTGTAACATTGAAAGTGGCTTATGCACTAACTGATTCAGTTGGGTTTGGTATGTGTTGTATCTCCAAGTAAATAATTATTCATTTTATCTGCTACTTGAAAAATGTCTGTATTAGGTTGTTTTAAATTTTAAGTGATAAGTATAAACTCAAAAAAAAAAAAGAATTATCATAAACTTGTAATGGTTTGACTGCTTTAAGAATACATTACGAGTTCAGAATTAGTGTTTGATTCGCTAAATAAATGCTATTATGTCAAATAGTTGGTTTAGTTATTTGGATGTGTATATGATTATGTGAATATGAAAGTGTTTCTCCTTTAGATGTATTAAGTGTTTGGAATTTGTGTATAGTGTTTAGAGTAGTTGGAAGTGTTTAAAAGTGAGAGAATTCTATTTTTTTGTTTTTTTTGTATTTTTAATTGTTGATTTATATTAATATAAGTGTTATTTCTTTTGTTGTAAATTACAAATAAATTATTCCTAATGTGTAAATAAGTGAATTTTTAACTTGAAGTAAGGAGTATGAGTTGTGGCGCCGCCTTCGCACTCTTGAAATATGTTAAAAAGTCTTTTAATTAGCTGTTTTTGAGTTTAAATGACTATAGTTATGGTTACCTTAAGTAATTGACTCCATGAGTAGGAGGGATTAGCTACCCCGACGACTCATCGTCAATACAAGAGCCGACAATAACTCGTTATTATTATCGTTATTTGCACATGTTGATTTTATTTTGATTGACTAAAAACATGGTTGTCTCTTATATCATTTTAAGCGACTTAATTAAATTAGATTAATATCTTACATTAGTATATTTTTTCATAATGCTTGTTTGTTTCTAGTAGTAGCTTAGAACTATTTTGAAAGTTTTACTAAGAATGAACCGTATGCGTAGAAGTTTTAAAGCTAGACTTCCGATGTGTTCTGTGATGGTGTTTTGAATATAATATGGTATTATACAACTAATTAGTATTGGTGTGATTATTTTTACTATTTCAATATCCGCTATGATTTTGTATATTTTATTGGATGCAACGTGAAATACCAATTTAACTCTGATATGTTATGTAAAAATGTTTCCTTGCTTTAATATGATTATGTTTTTTGATTATTAATTTTGTACAATTTAGTGTCATACGAATTTTTTTTTCTTTTTATATTCCTTAGATGTAGCTCTTTATAAAAGAGAATCAATACCTCAAGTTAAGACTAGCTAGAAATAGTACGACAACAATTTTGTTGGGATATTTTAGAAACATGGTTATATGGAATCCAATCCAAGGCAGAATAACTAGAGATTGTGAGAACTGAGAATTTGGATAAGTCAAACATAGATTCCATAGTTGTACCGCGTGCCGATTGAACTTGGTAAAGATAGACATCATAAATTGGGTGAGTGTTAAAGGAGTTGGTAGTCGAACAATTGAGAACATTACGGAAATAAATTAGATTGATTGTATCCTTTGACGTAAACATGACTTATTTTTCAAGTAAAATAATAATAAGTCCTAGAATGTTTGAATATCAATGTTGTAAGCAATTACTGAAGAGAAGTTTAAATTCTAATGGTGGAAGGATGTTTTTCGAATTTTGTAATTATACTACTTGATCTTAAGTAGAGCCACAAGAACTGCAAATTAAGCAAGTGTACTAGGGGTCAAACTAGGATTTGAGTCATGTAATTCTTTTAGAAGATTAAGTGCAAGTAAAATCATATTCTTTAGTAGTTTGAATTTCGGGGACGAAATTCTTTTAAAGTGGGTAGAATTGTAACACACCAATATTTTCACATGTATTTTATGTACCTACACCTAAATCTTAGTAATTATCTAGAATTATTATTTAATGATTTATTCTATGTGATCAAGTATTAAAAGAAAATATGACAATTGTGTCAAAAGTATCTAGAAAATATTACTTTTGAATAATCATATTAAAAGTAATATTCCATCATTATTGAAATTGATAATTAGGTGTTTTATAATTAAATTCATTTATTGATAAGGTATGTGTACGTTATGTTTTTAATAAGCAAACGTTAGCTAATTTAATTGTTTGAATGCATTTGGTTCTTTTAGAATTATTGTTTTAGAATAACATTTTATTCAAATAATATTAAATAGATTTTATAGGATATATATTTGGAAGCTATTTTGACT
This sequence comes from Cicer chorassanicum, assembly GCA_037974735.1. Classification (NCBI taxonomy): domain Eukaryota; kingdom Viridiplantae; phylum Streptophyta; class Magnoliopsida; order Fabales; family Fabaceae; genus Cicer; species Cicer chorassanicum. Next base: position 10,002,497 of record JBBPBP010009777.1, on the reverse strand, counting down.
ATTTCAACTCATTAGTTATAAATTCTTCTCCCATTTATTCGAATACAGATGCGAAAATATTGAAAAATCTTGCACCTTTTGTATTCGAATACATCCACCTTGTATTCGAATACAATTGAGAAGTCAGTTGCAAAAATTTGATATCTGTATTCGACAACAACCTCCTCATAATCGAATACAAGTGCGAACACGCAAGTCAGAGGCAAAAACAACGTATTTGTATTCGACAAAAACCCTGTTGTATTTGAATACAGCTAGAAAAATTACAGATTTTCAGTTTTGAACACACTTCAAAATCATTCTAACACCTTCAACACCAAATCAATCAATTACCAACATCAAATACAACACAGTCACGCACAACAATCAAGTATATATACACCACCATCATAATATATCAAACATGACTCGCGTGCCAAGCACCCTAATGCAATGCATATATGTCAATGCACACGATTCTAGAATTTCACCAAAATCCTCCTCGAAGGGGCGTAAATCATAATTGTACCACCTATCACATGCCGAAATACTAATTACCAGCAATCGCTCACAGACCAGCACGATTTACAAAAGTGCAATCTCTCACAGATTAGCATGACGCTATAATCCCCGTAAGGATAAGATGAACCAACAATTCTCATGGCATCATCCTGTGGCCCAACCAGTCACCACTATCACCATGGCCCATCCGGTCACCATTATCACCATGGCCAATCCGTCACCATTATCAACATGGCCCATCCGGTCACCATTTTCACCATGGCCCATTCGGTCACCATTATCACCATGGCTCATCCGGTCACCATTGTCACCATGGCCCTATTGGTCACAATTATCACCATGGCCCATCCGGTCACCATTATCTACATGGCCCATCCGGTCACCATTATCACCATGGCCCATCCGATCACTGTGTACTATGAAATGCATAAACATACTCTGACTCTTAACACCATAATCATTAAGTAAATGCAGCTATTAACAGATTCCCCATTTTTAATGCTCATATAACACTAATGATTTTCAATTTTAACACAGAGCATACTTAACACATATAATCCTCAAATGACATGAAATTTAATTCACAATTCACATTGAATTCAAATCACCATATACACCAATCTCATCAATTCATTTCACAGAAAAACCACACATAAATTGCATTTATTCAAAACCTCACATTTTTAAACATCAAGCACATATCAACATTCATAATATTACCGATGAACACATCAATCACACCAAGAAAAAATCACCACCACCCACACCTCAATCACAACAAATTCCAATTCACAATCGACTCCAAATTTAACCATAATTCACTCATTTTCAAAACTCCTCATATGTCAACCACAATACACCCATTAATTTCCATAATTGCAAACATAAATTTACACCAAATTAATTTCCACAAATCATCCCTCAAACTCCTCAAATTAATTTCCTCAACTCCTCATAAAACACCTTAAATTCATTTTCTACAAATCCACACATCAAACACACCAAATTCACACCCCACAAATTCACATATAAGGCTCTAAATGCACACTAAAAGTTTGGAAGGAGCCCTTACCTCAACGGTAGCTTTAACAACCGATTACGGCACCGTAATTAATTCTGGTAGAAACTTTTCTCGCGACGTCACTTCCAAAGTTTGCTCACTAGCACCGTATCGTGGAGGTGATCAACCTTTCTGTCACTTCGCGAGAGGAAGCTTAGATCTAGGTGAGAAGTGAGGGTTTGTGTTTGGCGGTTTTGAAACCCACTAACACAATGGTTTCGAAAAAGAGAAAGAAGAAGAGGATGGTGTACGCGGGCGGGGGGGAAAATCTTTCTGTTTGTTTTTCCTTTTGTTCCTTCACTTATATATATATATATTACACCAAACCAACAAATATCTAAAACTCTCACACACACCAATACTATTTTGATATAAATATCTACTCTCGTTGCAACTCAATTGACAGATAAAATTTTTCAGGAACCAGAGATATTTTTAACAAAACTGTCCGGTATTAATATTTCTCAAAACATAAATAAATAATTCTTTGACAAATAATTTTCACCGGATCTCAAAATATATATATAAAAATATATATATAATAAACATATAACAAACTCTAATAAAATATGCTTTTGGTATTTAATTCACAAAATGTATTAAAATTGGGCTAAATGCCTTAGCAATTTAACACCAAATATACTAAAATTGCATAAATTAGAGTTTAAAATTAAGGGTCTTACATCTAGACTGTCTAATCTCGATCGAATGACCACCAATGTCTAAACTACGTGAATGTAGAGATTCTGAGTGCAAGGAATCCGATTCCGTTGCTCTAGCTAGGACATTGGAAGGAATGACCATTAGTGTCTTCAAGGTGTATTCAACTCATTCAACTAGGACATTGGAAGGAGTTTGAAAACGAAGTTCAGAGTTCAATCCTAACAACTAATACAACATATTTTCATCCAATATTTGGTTGTATAAAAAAAAAATAGATTTGCTAATAGTTAAGCTTTATTTAGTAAGAGGATATATGATTTTTGTAAGAAAACGAGGGTCGATGAATGACAAGTTGCACTACAACAATATCTATGTTGTATTGTTATTGCTTATGAATCTCTCCGTTATGTTATCTATCAATGGGTGAATAGATAATTTTGTTCTTAGAATCGTAATCGTCGATCAAATACATCTTTGACTTTTACGAATTAATAATTCCGTTTTTAAAATTGTAATACGTTTTTAAAATTGTAATACGTCAATTATAATAGTCTCAGTTCAACAATTAGATATCATGAAGTGACACATTAAATGAAAATATGGCAGTCCACATAAACATCACATCATTTCCAAAATTGATTGTTATAATTTTGTTGGGTAATGATATGGAGTCCCCGTGTACTGCTAGTGACGTAGAGTCTAAAATGGAACTAGAATTTTATCCAACAAAATTACAATAGTTAATTTCGTCTTTAGAGACATAACAATGATGTGGAATTTTATCCATAAAAATTTCAATAATTGATTTCGTCCCTAAAGACATAGCAATGATGTGGACTCTACATAGACCGTTGCATCTTAACTTAATTTTTCATGTTATATTATCTAGAAGGAAGTCTTTTGATTGACATGCTATAATTTGAGAGATTATATTGCTAATTAATAAAAGTCTAAAACAATTTGATGGATTGATAGTTACAATTTACGAAACGAAATTCCTTATTTAATTGGGACACATACACAAAATGTTGCTCAACATTCATTTGAAAGCTCTATAACTTGTTTGTTTTCTCCATCCACCATAAATAAAAATTGCATCATAGGCAATCATATCATATGTAACACATTGGGAGGAGAGAAACTTAAACAATTTTTTTACGTTTTTAAATTTGAGCATGTAATTTCTGGTTACTTAAACAATTATCTTTTATCAAAATAAAAGTCATGTGAAACTTAGGTAAGAAAAGATAGAAATTTTATAAAGTAGTAAATCTTACAAAAGCCCAGAAAATATGTACAAACATATCAATAATGTCCAACTCCACAAAAGTATCTGAGTTCATAAGTTATAATAATATAACTAAAGGAAATCCTATACAAAATCACACAAACTTCACACTTCAATGTATTTGAAATCAATGAGAATATGGTGCTGCAGCATCAGCACTACTAAGAAAATCGACATCAGAGACTGAACAAATCCGTCTCCAAAATTGAAAATTTCTGTCTCAACAAACCAGCACGATTTACTAAAGTGCAATCTCTCACAGATCAGCATAACGCGATAATCCCCGTAAGGATAAGATGAACCAACAATTCTCATGGCATCATCCTGTGGCCCAACCAGTCACCACTATCACCATGGCCCATCCGGTCACCATTATCACCATTGCCCATCCAGTCACCATTATCACCATGGTCCATCCGGTCACCATTATCACCATGACCCATTCGGTCACCATTATCACCATGGCCCATCCGGTCACCATTATCACCATGGCCCTTCTGGTCACAATTATCACCATGGCTCATCCGGTCACCATTATCACCATGGCCCATCCGGTCACCATTATCACCATGGCCCATCCGGTCACCATTATCACCATGGCCCATCCGGTCACCATGTACTATGAAATGCATGAGCATACTCTGACTCGTAACACCACAATCATTACGTAAATGCAGCTATAAAAGATTCCCCATTTTTAATGCTTATTTAACACTAAAGATTCCCAATCACATCGAATTCAATTCACCATATACATCAATCTCATCAATTCATTTCACACCAAATCAAAATCCACACATAAATTGCATTTATTCAAAACCCCACATCTTTAAAAATAAAGCAAATTTCAACATTCATAATATTACCCATGAACACATCAAATTCACAACAATTTCCAATTCACACTCCACTCCAAATTTAACCATAAATCACTCAATTTCAAAACTCCTCATATTTCAACCACAATACACCCATTAATTTCCATAATTGCAAACATATTACGGCACAATTACGGCACAACGATTAAATTCCAGTAAAACTTTGCTTCGCACGATGCTTCCAAAGTTGGCTCACTAGCACCGTAGCATGGAGACGAGCAACTTTCCCTTCTGTCACTTCGTGAGATAGAGCTCAGAAGTCGAAGAAAAGTGGAGATTTGTGTTTGGCGATTTTGAAAACCACCAACACGGTTTTGAAATAGAGAGAGAGAGAAATGAAAAAAAAACGATGGTGCGCATGGAAATGTTTCTGATTCTCCTTCCAATTCCTAGCCATCCCATATACATATATATATATATATATATATATATATCAAACCAAAAAATTTCAAACACTCTCACACACCCCAACAATTTCGATAAAAATATCTGTTCACATTGCAATTCAATTGACAGGTAAAATTTTTAGCAACTATAGATATTTTTAACAATACAGTCCGGTAATAAATTTTCCGCTACGTAAATAAATTATTTGTCGCCAAATAATTCTCACAAGATCTAAATAAATAAAATATGCTTTTGGTATTTAATTCACAAAATAAATTAAAATTGGGCTAAATGTCTCACCAACTTAACACCAAATATACTAAAACTGCATAAATTAGAGTTTAAAATTAAGGGTCTTACATGTTACAATCCTCACCCAAACATGTTTTCAAGGTTTATTGTGGGTTGAGGAGAGGATCCTGTGACACCCTAAACCCCAAAATAATATATAATAACTTATAATAAAATTTTTAACTTTAATTTGCAGCGGATAAAACAAATATGTTTTCAATGGAATAAAAACTTTTATAATTAATTTGAGATATCACATTCCTAAAAATTCAAAATGAACACTTTAAACTTTTTCCTCCTATAAAATAGTGTAATCTCCATAAACTTTGATTTAACTAGAATTTCTTAATTTAATTCCAAAAGTTTACTAGTAATAAGGTTTCATACAAAAAGTTGTTTCTAATTAAACAAATAAAAATATAAGTTATGACTCTCATTCCCAGTATCACACCTATCAGAGCGGGGCTTCTCCCAAACTTGAACTTCAAGACTCATTAACCTGTAATAACTGCGATTTCGCAAACGCAAGGCCAAGCCAGTCAAACACAAACAACGAAGGATGTGAGTTTTGAAATCATGTTAATAGTATAATATAAGTAAGGAGAACACGCAATTAATCATAAATAAACCGTATCATTAGACAAACATTCTTCAAGGAAAATCATAACATTATAAAGTCAAAACCACTCAAGGAAAATAAATACATTTCACTATAACATCAAATCATCTAAGAAGAATTATTATCGCACACGACAAATATTAATCACAACAAAAGAATCACAAGAAAATGCAATGCTTTGCATGAGCTTAAACTTTACTTCGCAATGTGGTACCATTCTAACTCTGAAGTACTTGGTTCGGAGGCCTGATGCTATGCCACCATCCCGGTGGACAGACAATTCAAATTGGCCCTGTCCTCATAGATCCCCTCAACTCAACCCGAGACACATATACGCGACAATCGAGGTAAACGTGTGTTGCATGGTAGCTCCCGATATTTGGAGTGCTACCTCCAAGTCACCTAGGAATTCCCCACCCGAATACCTCCAAGGTCTAACAATCTTGCCTTAAGGCTCAATAGTAGACCACCACGATCAGGCTCAATTCAGTTGTACTTCCCCAGAATCACTAGGCTTGTCAGGCCCTACCTATATGATGACAAAATAATCTCCACTTCACAAATTCTCAATATTTAATTTCTTTCCTCGTTGGCCTATGATACTCCATTAAGACCGTCATCTCAACACAAATTAGAATCATCATTATTTCATTAACTATGGGGTTACTTCAATATTCTCATCACAATTTTATAACATCATTAATCATACATAATCATCGTCATCATATAAATTCATCACAAATTTACAACATCACTATCATCAATCAAACATCTTCAAATAAACCTATCACAAATTTATATCATAAATCACACATCATCATCAAATAAACTTACATCATACACTGCATTTATATTTTATTATCACTTCACATAAACTCATCTAATCAAACATATTCACCAAATTCATTTGAAATCAAATATCACAATAGTATAAAAAACACACACTTAACGGAATCAAATCAATCAACACCTTATAAATACTTCTATTCCATATTTTAATCTCACAATTTCCATATTTGCACACTAATTAATTTATCACTCAAAGGGCTACTGCCGTACGTAGCGAGCCCCGGATGAATCACTGGAAAATACGGTTTTCCCGTTCATCTCACAATTTATTATACTCATGAATTCAAACGCTCTCTCACCCCTTACCTTATTTTGACGCTTTCACACACGAATACGATTCCACGAGAAAACAACTTTTATTCTCCGACTCTTTGTCCTTCAATTGATCTAACTCGACAGTTTATGGGTAAACGTTAAAACTAATTATGAGAAGACACTCTAAAAACTAAATTTCGAAATTCGGTCAAGGAAACTTATCATAAATTAGAAAACCAATTAGTGGATAATATAGACATTTTTCACACGATCGCTTTGGCGTTGGTTTCATTCAAATCGGAGTTACGGTGAAGAAGAACGATGCAAAATAAGGAATTTTATAAAGGGAGAAGTCGGGTATTTTAGAGAAAAATTGGAATGGTTAAAAATCTGGGAAAGTGTGTTTAATTGACTAACTAAATGAATGAAACAACATACTAAATTTTGGAGAAAAACGGAGAAAGTTTTCTGGAACACTTATCGATCACCGGTGCCGAACGATAGGCATGTTATTGTGTTTCCTCTTGCTTATGGCGGCTCTTAAAGCTCCCTTTCTTATTTTTTTAGGGTTCACATGGCTCAAGCCCATTGGTCTCTTTATTTATTTTATGTTTTACTACTATTATTTTTATTTTGCTAAAACAAAATTAATAGTTACTTAATCTCATTTTTCTCATTAACCTTTAAAAAAATACATATTATTAACAACCCAAACTCTCATATTCAAATTATTCACTATAATTATACTTATTTTTGAAAATACTCACGTTATAATAATACTATCATTAGAGAATAGTCAAAATTATAAAATAAATAAATATAACAACAATATTTTATGTTAATTACTAAATCATAATAAATATATATATAAAATCACAATTCCAAAATAAGTATATAAAAATAAAGAAAATCAAACACAATATTACTACTATCTTAAGATAATTATTTATAAAATAAATTAATTAAAATAAGATGTATTTAGAAATAATTAAATATAATTAAGTGCACATACATTTAATATTAGTCAAACACACAAGAAAATATCATATTAATTACCAACTCACATATACATGAAAAATCTCATAAATCTTATTCTTTAAAATGTTTACACTAATATACTATTATTTTTAGAAAAAATAATAAAATATAACATTTATTATTCATATAACATATTTGGTCAAATATGTACAAGATTAACACATCATAGAAAACACACCTATAAAGAAAATTAATCATAAAACTAATCAACATATATTCTAAAATAATTTTAACACCAAATTAATTATCTAAAATCCTATTTAATTAATAAAATAGTTTATTATAAAATTTGGGGTGTTATAGATCCTCGCATGCAAGGAGTTAGAAAATGTCTGATGAGGTTAATGGAGTTAGTGTTTTTTGGAAATTTTGGAAAAAATAGGAACCGAAGAACTTGGGGAAGATGATGAACAGTGTACAGGTGAGTTCTTCAGATTGCCTACGGGTAGAAATTCCCCAAGTGAGACAATGGTTTGTGTTTTTCTCGGGAACGAGATAAAAGTGTAGCAAATGAAAGAAATTCCCCATTTTGACCCTTGGACATTCCTTATTGTATTTCTTCTATCCCTTCCTATCCTAAATTAATCATGTTAATATTTAAAAACCTTTATTATTTAAGTTTTTAATTAAATGGGCTATTACATATGATCACTAAGATAAGATAGTAACGTTAAATTGATATAGGGGTTTTGCCGAGGGATGAAACAGATGTCGATATTGAGCGATTTTATGAGAAATCGTACGAAAAGAGTTCATGATTTGAAAGACTTGTTTTCAATTTTTTTTTATGACAAGCTATATGATGGGATAAGTATCTTTTCTTATTTTATTTTCATTTTAAAAATGTTGTGACTCACCCATGTAATTTTGATTTTTGAGTGAAAAAGGTCGTTGGCATTGACTGTCTTTTGTCTTTAGCCTTGCCCTCTTCTTTGCCTTCCCCCTTTCCCTCTTGGAAATATAGCGAGTTTTTGCCTTCCGTGGGAATCGAGCTCGGTACCTACGAGATAAGTACCGCCTCATCACATTCCCACTACCAATTGAGCTTGTTACACCCCAATTTCTCATTATCTTATTTTAATAGTATTATGATACGCTACTATTTTTATATGAGTGTTATTATGTGTTCTAATTTCTTTATGTGTGTCTTGTATGTTTGCCTTAGTAGTTAATTTAAATCATTAATATTAACTGTAATTAACTTACAAAAATTAAAATAAAATAAAATATGTATATATATATATTTATCTATATGTAAATAAATACATACAAGGAGTGAATTTGTGAATTTGTGTTGCTACACTAATTGCTACCTTTAGCACCAGTAGAATGAGTTAATAATAATAATAATAATATAATGATAACTAATATACTAGGTATATATATATATATCTGCTTCCTAATTGTGAGGAAGGCATTTCCCATTCACGCTATTAGAAGCCAGCAAAAAAAAAAAAAAAGAGGTTAGCGCATATATAGCTACTGGCAGCCGCATTCCAAACTTCAATCCCAAATTCCCGATTCCAGTTTCCGAATCCTAATTTCAATTCCAAGGTATGCCATTCTTCATTCATCCTCTCATGTACATGTTTAGGTAATTATAATAATAGTTGAAATTAGCAAATGAGTAGCCTTCCAGAATTAATCCAAAAACTGAACGATGCACTGTGTTCCGAATAAAAAGAAGAAGACATATATTCCTAATTCCATCAGTTTGATATACTTTTCCCAATTCCATCAATTTAGATTAATCTTAGGCATAAATTTTCCTTATATTTTTTTTTATTTATGATAAGATCATGTATATTCTATTTATATGCCTTATAGTTATAATTTTATATTATATCAAAGAGTCTAAAATCTGTTGATGATTTAAAGGCTTTGGTTTATTTTAATTATAATCCAAATTAAAATTTTATAATTCAACTGTTCTGGCTTTTGTAGCAGTGAATCTAGGTCCTTTGCATTATCATAACCATGGTTATTGATATGTTATTAGGATTTTTATTGAAATATTTTGATTTTCCATTTGGCCTTTAGAATTGCTTTCACTATGTGTATATTTTGATTTCCCATTTGGTCTGTGTTGTACCAGTAGCAGTAATCAACTTAGCAAATAACACATATGCTAAATAACACACATCTAAAGCTATTAGCAGTATTAAGTTAGCAAATGACACGTATCCTAAGGCTGATAGTCTAATTGATTTCACAACTGGAAGGTTTAATCTATTTTGATTATAGTATAAAATTGGGTGTAAGCAATACTAAGCTATAATTAATTATTATTACTTGAGTTCATGTGATATATATAAAAATATGTTTAAAGATCAAAGCTATATATATATATATATAGAGACACAATATTTAGTTCTTCTATCATGATTAGTTTAAACAAAATGTAATTATAGTAATATGTGTGTGTTTAATGATATTAAATATATTTTGGATTATATTACAATAGAAAATAATTTATTTATGTATTATTAATTAATAATTTATTTATTGGAGCAAGTAATTAATCTGAATTTGATCGTTGCGTTGAATTATTTTTTTAGTATATTTTTTTCCGCGGACTATTAGAGACGAGGGTCGACGAAGATGCGACAAGTTAGCAGATCAGATTGTTGGGCAAAATCTTCAATTGAGGTAAGGGGTGATATGAGGTTCGATTTTATGAATATAAAATAACGTGAGATGAACGAGAATACCGAAATTCACAGATATTCATCCGGGGCTCACTACGTACGGTCGAGCCCTATTGAGCAATAATAATTAATTAAAATTATATGAATGGTAACAGTGAGGACTAAAATATAATTTAGCAACCTATAGAATTGTTGTGAATTTATTTATAGCAAGTTTGCACGTTGAATGATTTTATGAAATGTGATGGTGATTGTTACTGTATGAATACTGTATATTGGAGTGTTCTTGCTATTTGATTGAAATCGGGAAATTATTTGAATGTGCTACCTGTTGATTTTTTTTATTGCGATTGATAAGATTGGATTGTGTATTTTGAGTAGTATAAACCAAATATTGGGATTGAATTGTGATTGACTGATATACATATAATGATGAATATTATGAAGTCAAACTGAAATTTATTGAGTTGTGATGATCGAGTAAGTATGAGATATGTGTTGTAGAGATTCGGAGTTAGGATTATTTTGTCATCATATAGGGAGGGTCTGACAAACCTAGCGATTCGGGGAAGTACAACTGAATGAGCCTGATCGTGGAGGGCTATAGTCGAACTGTACGGTAAGACTGATAGACCTTGGGGGTACATCTAGTGGGGAATTCCTAATTGGATTAGTGGGTTATTCCCTAAGGCTGAGGAGTACCCCGACTGTCGCGTATATGTGTCTCCGGTTGAGTTGAGGGGATCTATGAGGACTTGGCCATTCATGAATTGTCAGTCCACTCTTGTAGTGGCATAGTATCAGACCTCCTAACCAAGTACTTCAGAGTAGAATGGTACCAAATGATGAAGTATAGAGTATAGGACATGCATAGCATTTTATCCTTGTAACTGTGTTATTGTGATTGAATTAGATTAACCTTAGATATTATATTATTGAATGTTCTCCTTATTTGCACTGTTTTGACTGATTGTGTGTTCTTCTCGTGTATTTTATATTGTTACCTAATTTCGAAACTCACCCCTCGATGTTTGTGTTTGGCGTTTGCGATGGACTAAGACAAGCTGCAAGCTGTAGGTGAAGATTAATGCTCTGGAAGTGTAGGAAGCCATATTATCTCGAAGACTTTTTGTTAACGTCATTTTTGAACATAGTTTATTTTGGGAATTCCCGCTCTGATAGTGACATCGGGTTGGGACTACATTTACAATTATCTTTAAACTTGTGTACGTGTGTTTCCAAAGGGATTTTGTTGATTACTGCTATGATTTCAAGTTGTTGAATTGTATGGAAATTTTGAATTAATGAGATATGTTCATGATTACGTGATACTCTTTGCCTTAAAAAATAAATATTCGGAAGTTTATATATTTACTAATGTTGAAAGATGCTTTCATGTTGAATTATGAGGCTTTTTAGCCAGTTTTATTGGTATTTTGGATGTTAAAATGCCATAAATATTTTGTGGGTCCCGTTTTGAATTATTTGGCGAGAAATAATTTATTTACGTTACGGAAAATTTATTATCAGACAGTTTTGTTAAAAATATCTCTGGTTGCTGAAAATTTTACATGTCAATTGAGCTGCAACGGGAATAGATATTTTTATCAAAATAATTGGAGATGAGAGTGATGTGTGTAAGAGTTTTAATTATTTTTGGTTTGGTTTAATTTTAATATGTATTTATATATATATATATACACACACATATATATATATATATATATATATATATATATATATATATATATATATATATATAGTTTGTAAGATGGTATATATATATATATATGAAGGCAAGCAATAGAAACATTTTCCCCTGCGCTCGCAAATTCGTTCCTCCTCTTCTTCTTTTTTGTTTTGAAAAAGAAAACCAAGTGTTGGTGGTTTTCAAAACCGCCAAACGCAAACCTCACATATCACCTAGATCCAAGCTTTATCTCGCGATGCGACTGAAGAGAAAGTTGATTGTGATCATGTTGCGGTGCTTGGGAACTAATTTTCGCAGCTCTGTGTGAAGCGGGAATTTTACCGGAATTTTATCGTGGTGCCGTAATCGGCCGTTCGAGCTACCGTCGAGGTAAGGGCTCCTTCCAAATTTTTAGCTTGCATATAGGACTCTATATGTGTATTTGTGGGATTTGACTTTGAGGGGTTTATATGTGAATTTGGGGAAAAGGAATTTAATGGGATTTATGTGAGTTGTGTTAAAGAAATTAGGTGGTTTACGTTTAACGATTTTGAGTTTTGATTTGGGTATTATGGTTGAAAATGTTTGGAAAATAAATTTGGTGGGTTTGAGGTGAGATGTTGTGAGAAATGAATTTGAATGCATTTTGTGGGAAAAATGGTGAAATTGAATTTAATGAGTTTGGAGGTGTGGGTGATGGTGATTTTTACTTGGCGTGGTTGATATGTTTATGGGTGATTTTATGAATGTTGAGATATGCTTGATGTTTGAAGATGTGGGGTTTTGAATAAATGCAATTTATGTGTGAATTTTGATTTGGTGTGAAATGAATTGATGAGATTGTGTATGTGGTGATTTGAATTCAATATGATTTGTGAATTCAATTTCATGTGATTTGAGGATTATATGCGTTGAGTATGCTCTGTGTTAAATTTGAGAATCATTAGTGTTAAATGAGCATTAAAAATGGGGAATCTTTTAATAGCTGCATTTACTTAATGACTGTGGTGTCGAGAGTTAGAGTACGCTCATGCATTCATAGTACATGGTGACCACGATGGTGCCATGGTAATAGTGGTAACCATGATGGGCCACGAGAGGATGCCATGCGAATAGTTGGTTCATCTTATCCTTGCGGAGATTTTCTCATTGTGCTGATCTGTGAGAGATTGCACTCTTGTAAGTCGTGCTGATCTGTGAGCGATTGCATGCATAGAAAATCGTGTTGGTATGTGAGAGGCTATACGATAGTAAATCGTGCTGATCTGTGAGAGATTGCACTCTTGTAAGTCGTGCTGATCTGTGAGCGATTGCACGCATAGAAAATTAGTACTGGTCTGTGAGAGGCTGTACGATAGTAAATTGTGCTGATCTGTGAGAGATTGCACTCTTGTAAGTCGTGTTGATCTGTGAGGGATTACACGCATAAAAAATTAGTACTGGTCTGTCAGAGGCTGTACGATAGTAAATTGTGCTGATCTGTGAGAGATTGCACTCTTGTAAGTCGTGCTGATCTGTGAGCGATTGCATGCATAGAAAATTAGTATTGGTATGTGAGAGGTTGTACGATAGTAAATTATGCTGATATGTGAGAGATTGCACTCTTGTAAGTCGTGCTGATCTGTGAGCGATTACACGCATAGAAAATTAGTATTGGTTTGTGAGAGGCTGTACGATAGTAAATTATGCTGATCCGTGAGAGATTGCACCTTGATAATTAGTACTGGTCTGTGAGAGACTGTACAATTATGATTTACGCCCCTTCGAGGAGGGTTTTGTTGATATTCCGAAATCATGTGCATTGACATTTACGCATTGCACTAGGATGCTTGGCACGTGAGTCATATTTGACATGTCATGATGTTTGTATATGCGTACTTGATTGTGATGAGTGATATGTGTTGTGTTTGTGTTGTGATTGATTGAATTGGTGTTGAACGTGTTGGAATGAATCTGGAAGTGTTGGAATGTTTTTGAAAGGGTTAAAAACTGATTTTCTGTTGTTTTGACAGGTGTATTCGACTACACCTGTGTTGTAGTCGAATACAGATGAATGGAATGCTGTATTCGAATACAGACAGGCTGTATTCGAATACAGTAGTGCTGTCATTGCTGTTTGTGCTGTTTTGCTATTTTCGCAAGTGTATTCGACTACACACAGGGTGTATTCGAATACAACAGTGTTGTTTGGTCCAAAACTTCATTTTTCAACCTTGTTTATGCATGTTTAACATATGCAAACCGTTTCTAGATGCATGTTAAGTTGAAAGGCGATTTTGTGCATTTAAAATTGAATGCTATGTGGTATTTGTTAATTTCGGTTGGTGACCCTTTACAACTTTTGTGGAAATCTGGGCTTTGCCCTCATATAAGAACCAGGGTCGATCTAAGTTGTGGCACAGTGATGGGTTGGTTGTGTGACCGAAAGCAGGGGGCTTGATGCCGCTCGTGGATTCTCAGTACCCAGTCACCCTCAGATAGATTAATGATCAGCTTAGGGTTCTAATTAAGAATTTTATTTATTTCCCTTTCTTATTTAGAGGTTGTGGTTGTAAAAAAGGAACTTATGTATTTGAAACAGATTATTTTATTCGATGTATATTTTACTTGGATATTCTGGATTTTCGTTCCAAAAACTATTTCCGCTGTTTGGAATTAATTATGACTTTGTCGTTTGTGTTATGACTTAAAATATTGTATCTAAGAGTATTTTCTTCATTTATGGATTTAACTTGGTATTTTATCAATTTGTTTTGAAAAAAAAAATACACTCGTGCTGTTAAAAATCGGGGTGTTACAGTTGGAGAGGCAGGAGAAAAGTCTAAGTGCATCAAGTTTGAAATGGGACTTAGGCCAGAGATCAAGAAGCAGGTTGGAATGCAAGAGATCCATGACTTTCCTACCCTAGTGAATAATAGTAGGATTTATGATGAGGATAGTCGGGATGAAAATGCACACTACCGAAACACTGGAATCATGAAGGATAAGAGACCTATGCATCATAACAGAGGAAAACCTTACTCTTTTCCTCGTAGTAAATCTGGAAGTCATCCAAATTATCAACAATACAGTTTTTCAGCTGGAAAGGGGAATAGTAGTGGTAACGGGAGAGGAAATGGAAACAGTTACAGTTATGGAGGTGGTAGAGGAAACCCCAATGGGCGAGGAGTTAGTAACGGGAATAGCAACAACATGAGTCAAGTCTCGAGCAAAAAAAGTGGTAATAATGGAAGTCCGACTACTCCTATCCGATGTCACAAGTGTGGTAAGCAGGGTCATATGACATTTGAGTGCAAAGATGCTGCAATTACTTGTTTTAATTGCCAACAGCAGGGCCACATCAGCCCCGCATGCCCCTATCCAAGGAAGACTCCACAGTCTGGAAACCAGAGTTCCCAAGCCAGCCGACCTAAATCCAATGGAAGAGTCTTTGCCCTCAGTGGTGCAGGAGCGTCTGAGAAAGTCAACTTGATCCAAGGTACGTGTCTCATAAGTGATACTCCTTTATTTGTACTATTTGATTGTGGTGCCACTCATTCCTTTGTGTCTCTTGATTGTGTTAAACGCTTAGGATTACCTATATCTTGTTTGCATTATGATTTGATTGTGAATACCCCAGCTAGTGATTCCGTTGATACCTCTAGTGTTTGTCTTGACATTTCTATCCATGTGTGTGGGAGGGACTTCTGAGTTGACTTAGTGTGTTTACCTTTGCGTCTGGTCGATGTGATTCTTGGTATGGATTGGCTATCTGCCAACCGTGTTCGCGTAGATTTTTTTTAGTAAAACCATTGAATTCATGGAGTCAGAAAAGAGGGAGAAGCCTAGCAATATATCCGCCAACCAAGTGAAGGCACTCTTGAAAGAAGATGCCCAGTTATACATGATCCTAGCCTCATTGGAATTTGAAGAGAAAGTGGTAATACGAGATGTTCCTATTGTGTGTGAATTCCCTGAAGTGTTCCTGAAGATGTCAGTAGTTTACCACCAGAGCATGATATTGAGTTTAGCATTGACCTTGTACCAGGTACTGGACCCATATCCATGGCACCGTATAGGATGTCTCCTTTAGAATTGTCTAAGCTTAAGAAGCAATTAGAAGAGCTTTTATATAAACAATTTATAAGGCCTAGTGTGTCACCATGGGATGCACCTGTGTTGTTGGTTAAGAAGAAGGATGGCTCTATAAGGTTGTGTGTGGATTACCGTCAGCTTAATAAAGTGACAATCAAGAATAAGTATCCGCTACCAAGGATAGATGACCTTATGGACTAATTGGAGGATCTTGTGTGTTTAGTAAGATTGATTTGAGATCAGGTTACCATCAGATTCAAGTGAAGTCTTCTGATATCCCTAAAATCGCCTTTAGGACCCGTTATGGCCATTATGAGTATTTGGTTACGCCTTTTGGTGTGACTAATGCCCCAGCAGTGTTTATGGATCACATGAATCAGATCTTTCATCCTTATATAGACTCATTTGTGGTTGTGTTTATAGATGATATCTTAGTGTACTCTAAGACTAAGGAGGAGCATAGTGAACATTTAAGGATAGTCTTGCAAACCCTTAATGAGAAACAATTATTTGCTAAGTTGTCTAAGTGTGAATTTTGGTTAGAGGAAGTGAGTTTCCTAGGACATGTAATTTCAAAAGGTGGAATAGCTGTTGATCCTGCTAAGGTAGAGAGTGTCTTAGAATGGAAAGCACTTAAGTCAGTGACTGAGATTAGGAGTTTCCTAGGATTGGCAGGTTATTATCGTAGATTCATAGAAGGATTCTCCAAGTTGGCCTTACCTTTAACTAAGTTGACCCGAAAGGGGGAATTGTTCTTGTGGGACAACCATTGTGAGAATAGTTTTCAAGAGCTTAAGAAACGATTGACCTCTGCACTGATCTTAGTGTTACCTAACCAGAGTGAACCTTTTGTAGTGTATTGTGATGCGTGTGGTTCAGGATAAGGTGGAGTACTTATGCAGGATGGGAAGGTTGTAGCGTATGCTTCTAGGCAACTGAAGATTCATGAGAGGAACTACCCTACCCACGACTTAGAACTAGCAATAGTTGTTTTTGTACTTAAGATGTGGAAACATTATTTATATGGATCTAGATTTGAGGTTTTCAGTGACAATAAGAGCCTTAAGTACCTTTTTGACCAGAAGGAGTTGAATATGAGACAACGTAGGTGGATGGAATTTCTTAAGGATTTTGATTTTGAGCTTAACTATCACCCTGGAAAGGCCAATGTAGTGGCCGATGCCTTGAGTAGGAAGACTTTGAGTGTGTCCACTTTAATGGTTAAGCATAGTGAGTTGTTGGAACAGTTTAGAGACCTTAGTTTAGTTTGTGAAGTGACACCAGAAAGTATTAAATTGGGAATGTTAAAGGTAACTAGTGGGCTGTTAGAAGAGATCAAAAAGAGTCAGAAGTTGGACTAACACCTTTTAGATAAGTTAGAGTTGATTGACCAAGGGAGAGAACCTGATTTTAAAATTGGTGTGGATGATATTTTGAGATTTAAGGAATGAATTTGCGTACCCGATGTAGATGAATTAAGGAATTTGATCTTAGATGAAGGACATAGAAGTTGTCTAAGTATTCACCCTCGAGCCACAAAGATGTATAAAGACCTTAAGAAGTTATTTTGGTGGCCTAGATGAAAAAGGATGTTGCAGAGTTTGTATACGCTTGTTTGACCTGTCAAAAGTCTAAGGTAGAACATCAGAAACCTTCAGGCTTGATGCAACCTTTGAGTTTTCCCGAATGGAAATGGGATAGCATCTCTATGGACTTTGTTGTAGGCTTACCTCGAACTCCAAAAAGGTATGACAATATTTGGGTTATTGTGGATATATTAACTAAATCGGCTCACTTTATTCCGATAAACATAACTTATTCCATGGAAAGGTTAGCTGAAATATACATAAAGGAAATTGTGAAGTTGCATGGAATCCCATCAAGTATAGTGTCATATAGAGACCCCAGGTTTACCTCTAAGTTTTGGCAAGGGTTACAAAGCGCTTTAGGTACGGACTTTAGGATGAGTTCAGCCTACCACCCACAAACAGACGGTCAGACTGAACGAACCAATCAATCCCTAGAAGACTTGTTGAGAGCTTGTGTGTTGGAACAAAATGGAAGTTGGGATAGCTTTTTGCCACTTATAGAGTTTACCTATAACAATAACTTCCACTCTAGTATTGGAATGGCCCCTTTCAAAGCGTTGTACGGGAGAAGGTGTAGGACCCCTTTGTGTTGGTTTGAGACAGGCGATAACCTTGTGTTAGGACCTGAGATTGTTCAACAGACTACTGATAAAGTAAAAATGATTCAAGAAAAGATGAGAGCATCTTAGAGTAGGCAAAAGAGTTACCATGATAAAAGGAGGAAAAATCTCGAATTTCAAGAAGGTGATCATGTATTTCTGAGAGTTACTCCAACGACTGGGTTTGGTCGGGCATTAAAAATGCGAAAGCTTACTCCTCGTTTTATAGGACCTTACCAAATCCTTAAACGCGTTGGTAACGTAGCATATCAGATCGCGTTGCCTCCATCTCTTTCTAATCTTCATAGTGTCTTTCACGTGTCTCAACTTCGCAAGTACATTTTTTATCCTTCACATGTGATTGAGTTAGACAAGGTTCAAATAAAAGAGAATCTAACTTTTGAGACCTTACCGCTACAGATTGAGGACCAAAAAATCAAAGAATTAAGGGGTAAGACGATTTCATTGGTTAAGGTTGTCTGGGGAGGTGCTACTGGTGAAAGTGCTACGTGGGAAGTCGAAAGTCAAATACGTGATTCTTATCCAGAGCTGTTTCCATCAGGTAAATTTCGAGGACGAAATTTCTTCAACAGGGGGAGAAATATAACACCCCAATTTCTCATTATCTTATTTTAATAGTATTATGATACGCTACTATTTTTATATGAGTGTTATTATGTGTTCTAATTTCTTTATGCGTGTCTTGTATGTTTGCCTTAGTAGTTAATTTAAATCATTAATATTAATTGTAATTAACTTACAAAAATTAAAATAAAATAAAATATGTATATATATATATATCTATATTTAAATAAATCAATACAAGGAGTGAATTTGTGAATTTGTGTTGCTACACTAATTGCTACCTTTACCACTAGTAGAATGAGTGTATATATATATATATATATATATATATATATATATATATATATATATATATATATATATATATATATATATATATATATATATATATATATCTGCTTCCTAATTGTGCGGAAGGCATTTCCCATTCACGCTATTAGAAGCCGGCAGAAAAAAAAAAAGAGGTTAGCACATATGTAGCTACTAGCAGCCGCATTCCAAACTTCAATCTCAAATTCCCGATTCCAATTTCCAAATCTTAATTTCAATTCCAAGGTATGCCATTCTTCATTCTTCCTCTCATGTACATGTTTAGCCAATTATAATAATAGTTGAAATTAGCAATTGAGTAGCCTTCCAGAATTAGTCCAAAAACTGAACGATGCACTGTGGTCCGAATAAAAAGAAGAAGACATATATTCTTAATTCTATCAATTTGATATACTTTTCCCAATTCCATCAATTTAGATTAATCTTAGGCATAAATTTTCCTTATGCTTTTATTTATTTATCATATGATCATGTATATTCTATTTATATGCCTTAGTTATAATTTTATCATAAATTTGTTGATGTTTAAAGGCTTTGGTTTATTTTAATTATAATCCAAATTAAAATTTTATAATTCAACTGTTCTGGCTTTTGTAGCAGTGAATCTAGGTCCTTAGCATTATCATAACCATATTTGTTGATATGTTATTAGGATTTTTATTGAAATATTTTGATTTTCCATTTGGCCTTTAGAATTGCTTTCACTATGTGTATACTTTGATTTCCCATTTGGTGTGTGTTGTACCAGTAGCAGTAATCAACTTAGCAAATAACACATATGCTAAATAACACACATCTAAAGCTATTAGCAGTATTATGTTAGCAAATGACATGTATCCTAAGGCTGATAGTCTAATTGATTTCACAACTGGAAGGTTTAATCTATTTTGATTATAATATAAAATTGGGTGTAAGCTATACTAAGCTGTAATTAATTATTATTACTTGAGTTAATGTGATATATATAAAAATATGTTTAAAGATCAAAGCTATATATATATATATATGTATATAGAGACATAATATTTAGTTCTTCTATCATGCTTAGTTTAAACAAAATATAATTATAGTAATATGTGTGTGTTTAATGATATTAAATATATTTTGGATTATATTACAATAGCAAATAATTTATTTATGTATTATTAATTAATAATTTATTTATTGGAGCAAGTAATTAATTTGTATTTGGTCGTTGCGTTGAGTTATTTATTTATTATATTTTTTTCCACGGACTATTTGAGACGAGGGTCGACGAAGACGCGACAAGTTAGCAGACCGGATTGTTGAATATAAAATAACGTGAGATGAACGGGAATACCAAAATTCCCAGATATTCATCCGTGGCTCACTACGTACAGTCGAGCCCTATTGAGCAATAATAATTAATTAAAATTATATGAATGGTAATAGTGAGGACTAAAATATAATTTAGCAACCTATAGAATTGTTGTGAATTTATTTATAGCAAGATTGCACGTTGAATGATTTTATGAAATGTGATGCTATTTGTTACTGTATGAATACTGTATATTGGAGTGTTCTTGGTATTTGATTGAAATCGGGAAATTATTTGAATGTGCTACCTGTTGATTTTTTTTATTGCGATTGATAAGATTGGATTGTGTATTGTGAGAAGTATAAACCAAATATTGGGATTGAATTGTGATTGACTGATATACATATAATGATAAATATTATGAAGTCAAACTGAAATTTATTAAGTTGTGATGATCGAGTAAGTATGAGATATGTGTTGTAGAGATTCGGAGTTAGGATTATTTTGTCATCATATAGGGAGGGTCTGACAAACCTAGCAATTCGGGGAACTACAACTGAATGAGCCTGATTGTGACACCCTAAACCCCAAAATAACATTTATAATAATTTATACTAAATTATTTGAAGAAAACTCGCAGCGGATGAAGAATATTTGTTCAAGAAAATAAAAGCTTTTATATCTATTTTAGAATATCACGTTTCTTTAAATACACATGTAACAATTCAACTTTGTTCCTCAATTAAAATTCAATGAACTTGATTTAACTAGAATTGCTTGATTTAATTCCCAAGATTTACTGGTACTAAGGTTTTCATATAAAAAGTCATTTATAATTACATAAGTAAAATACACATTACAACCCTTAATTCCCGGTATCACCTATCAGAGCGGGGTTTCTCCCAAACTTGAACTTCAAGACTCATTAACCTGTAATAGCTGCAATTTCGCAAACGCAGGGCCAAGCCAGTCAAACACAAACAACGAAGGAGGTGTGTTTTGAAATCATGTTGATAGTATAATGCAAGTAAGAAGAACACGCAATTAATCATCGATAAACCGTATCATTACTCAAACATTCTTCAAAGAAAAACATCACATTATATAGTCAAAATCAAAGAAAATCAATACACTTCACTATAACATCAAATCATCGCAGAAATTATTATCGCACACGATACATATTAATCACAAGAAAACCATCTCAAGAAAATGCAATGCTATGCATGAGTCTAGACTCTACTTCACAATGTGGTACCATTCTAACTCTGAAGTACTTGGTTAGGAGGCCATGATACTATGCCACCATTCTGGTGGACGGACAATTCAAATTGGCCCTGTCCTCATAGATCCCCTCAACTCAACCCGAGACACATATACGCGACAGCCGAGGTAAACGTGTGTTGCACGGTAGCTCCCGACATTTGGAGTGCTACCTCCAGGTCACCTAGGAATTCCCCACCCGAATACCTCCAAGGTCTAACAATCTTGCCTTAAGGCTCGATAGTAGACCGCCACGATTAGGCTCAATTCAGTTGTACTTCCCCGAAATCACCACGATTAGGCTCAATTCAGATGACAAAATAATCTTCACTTCACAAATTCTCAATATTTATTTTCTCCCCTCGTTGGCCTATGATACTCCATTAAGACCGTCATCTCAAACACAAATTGGAATCACAATTATTTCATCAGAGGTTACTTCAATCTTTTCATCACCAATTCATAACATCATTATTATAAATCACACATCATCATCATTACATAACTTAGCACAATTTTAGAGCATCACTATCATCAATCATAACTCATCACATAAACTTATCGCAAATTTATGAAATCACAATTAATATTCATACATCATCATCATCACATAAAATTATCACAACACATCCATCTTTTATCATCATATCACATAAACTCATCTAATCAAACATATACATAAAATTAATTCGACACTCAATATCACAATAACATCAAATGCCACACATTTAAAGAAATTAAATCAATCAACACCTAAAAAATATTTCTATTCTATATTTTAATCTCACAATTTCCATATTTGAACATTAATTAATTTATCCCTCAAAGGGCTATTGCTGTACGTAGCAAGCCCCGGATGAATCGTTGGGAAATACGGTTTTCCCGTTCATCTCACAATATATTACACTCATGAATTCAAACGCTCTCTCACCCCTTACCTTATTTCGATGCTTTCACACAAGAATACGATTCCACGAACAAACAACCTTTATTCTCCGACTCTTTGTCCTTCAATCGATCTAACTCGACAATTTATGGGTAAACGTTAAAAATAAATTATGAGAAGACACTCTAAAATTAATTTCGAAATTCGGTCAAGGAATCTTACCATAAATCAGAAAACCAATAAGTGGATAACATAGCCACTTTACACAGGATCGTTTTGGCGTTGGTTTCACTCAAATTGGACTTACGGTGAAAAAGAACGGTGCAAAATAACGAATTCTACAAACGGAGAAGTCGGGTATTTTAGAGAGAAATTGGGGTTGTTAAAAATATGGAAAATTGTGTTTAATTGACTAACTCAATAAATTAAATAACATATTGAAATTTGAACGAAAACGGAGGAAGTTTTTCTGGACAGTTGTCGATCGCCGGAACCGTTTTCTTTTCTTTTCTCTTAGTATGGCCGCTGCCTTTTCTCTCTCTTTCTATCTTTCTACTGTAGCGCTTTCATATTAGGGTATATTTGATTTTTTTTTTTAACATATTAGTTATTGTTAACCTAACTCATTGAACTCCATTTTATTTTATTTTTTCACAAGGTCCAACTAATTAAATATTTATTTTAATTTATTTATTTGCCACTAAAATAATAATATCTTTCAAAATATCAAATTAAAAGATTATTATATTATGAGAATAGTTAAAATGACAATAAAAAAAATATAACATCAATATTTTATATAAGTCACTAAATCAAAGGAATATCTATAAAATAGGCACAACTTGACAAGCACACATATAAAGAAAATAAGCACAAAATTATTAATATTTCAAAACCCATATTTTATCGAATGTCAGACCTCACCTGTTCAAGAAAATAAGCACATGAATGAGATTAATAACTTCAAACATACATATGGTCAATCAAAATAATTATTTCCAACTATTCACATAAATCAAGATTGCAAAAATCATAGTTCAGTAGACAACTAACAAACAACAAGTAACTAACATAATCTAGTCAACAATTAAAATCAACTCATATCTTAACTAGTAATTTCATGTTTTATTTACTCCCTTAGGTATAAATTTAGAATCCATAACGCAATCAGGGTAAGCAAATAATAAATAGTTAATTAGTAACCAAAAAAATATGTATAATAATACAAAAGCATATAACACTTAACACAATAATATAACAAGGAGCAAAAAAACATGTTAGCGAAAATAATTATTACTCAAGAAAACACAATTGACAAGACTGACATTCGACTAACACTGAATCGAAATTCCACCCACTTTGCCTGATTGGACAGACCTGCTCTGATACCACTAATGTGACACCCGAAACCCCAAAATAACATTTATAATAATTTATACTAAATGATTTGAAGAAAACTCGCGGCGGATGAAGAAAACCTGTTCAAGAAAATAAAAGCTTTTATATCTATTTTAGGATATCACGTTTCTTTAAATACACATGTAACAATTCAACTTTGTTCCTCAATTAAAATTCAATGAACTTGATTTAACTAGAATTTCTTGATTTAATTCCCAAGACTTACTGGTACTAAGGTTTTCATATAAAAAGTCATTTATAATTACATAAGTAAAATACACATTACAACCCTTAATTCCCGGTATCACCTATCAGAGCGGGGTTTCTCCCAAACTTGAACTTCAAGACTCATTAACCTGTAATAACTGCGATTTCGCAAACACAGGGCCAAGCCAGTCAAACACAAACAACGAAGGAGGTGAGTTTTGAAATCAAGTTAATAGTATAATATAAGTAAGAAGAACACGCATTTGATCATAAATAAACTATATCATTAAACAAACATTATTCAAGGAATAAAATAACATAATAAAGTCAAAATCAAAATCTAGAAAAATCAATACATTTCACTATAATCGAGTCGTCTAAGAGAAATTATAATCACATTAATCACAACAAATCAATCACAATAAAATGCAATGCTATGCACGAGCTTAGACTCTACTTCACAATGTGGTACCATTCTAACTCTGAAGTACTTGGTTAGGAGGCCATGATACTATGCCACCATTCCGGTGGACGGACAATTCAAATTGGCCCTATCCTCATAGATCCCCTCAACTCAACCCGAGACACATATACGCGACTGTCGAGGTAAAGGTGTGTTGCATGGTAGCTCCCGACATTTGGAGTGCTACCTCCAAGTCACCTAGGAATTCCCCACCCGAATACCTCCAAGGTCTAACAATCTTGCCTTAAGGCTCAACAGTAGACCGCCACGATCAGGCTCAATTCAGTTGTACTTCCCCGAAATCGCTAGGCTTGTCAGGCCCTACCTATATGATGACAAAATAATCTCCACTTCACAAATTCTCAATATTTATTTTCTCCCCTCGTTGGCCTATGATACTCCATTAAGACTGTCATCTCAAACACAAATTGGAATCACAATTATTTCATCAGAGGTTACTTCAATGTTTTCATCACAAATTCATAACATTACTATTATAAATCACATATCATCATCATTACATAACTCATCACAAATTTATGAAATCACGATTATTATTCATACATCATCATCATCACATAAAATTATCACAATGCACACATCTTTTATTATCACATCACATAAACTCATCTAATCCAACATATGCACCAAATTTATTCGACATGCAATATCACAATAATATCAAATATCACACATTTAACAAAAATAAATCAAATATCACAATAATATCAAATAACACACATTCAATGGAATTAAATCAATCAACACCTTATAAATATTTCTATTCCACATTTTAATCTCACAATTCCCATATTTACACATTAATTAATTTATCACTCAAAGGGCTACTGCCGTACGTAGCAAGCCCCAGATGAATCGTTGGGAAATACGGTTTTCCCGTTCATCTCACAATATATTACACTCCTGAATTCAAACGCTCTCTCACCCCTTACCTTATTTCGATGCTTTCACACACGAATACGATTCCACGAACAAACAACCTTTATTCTCCGACTCTTTGTCCTTCAATCGATCTAACTCGACAATTTATGGGTAAACGTTAAAAATAAATTATGAGAAGACACTCTAAAATTAATTTCGAAATTCGGTCAAGCAATCTTACCATAAATCGGAAAACCAATAAGTGGATAACATAGCCACTTTACACACGATCGTTTTGGCGTTGGTTTCACTCAAATCGGACTTACAGTGAAGAAGAACGGTGCAAAATAACAAATTCTACAAATGGAGAAGTCGGGTATTTTAGAGAGAAATTGGGGTTGTTAAAAATCTGGAAAATTGTTTTAGATTGACTAACTCAATAAATTAAATAACATACTGAAATTTGAACGAAAACGGAGGAAGTTTTTCTGGACAGTTGTCGATCGCCGGAACCGATTTCTTTTCTTTTCTCTTAGTATGGCCGTTGCCTTTTCTCTCTCTTTCTATCTTTGTACTGTAGCGCTTTCATATTAGGGTGTATTTGATTTTTTTTTTTTAACATATTAGTTATTGTTAACCTAACTCATTGAACTCCATTTTATTTTATTTTTTCACAAGGTCCAACTAATTAAATATTTATTTTAATTTATTTATTTGCCACTAAAATAATAATATCTTTCAAAATATCAAATTAAAATATTATT
The DNA here is from genome assembly GCA_037974735.1 of Cicer chorassanicum. Lineage (NCBI taxonomy): Eukaryota > Viridiplantae > Streptophyta > Magnoliopsida > Fabales > Fabaceae > Cicer > Cicer chorassanicum. The sequence goes on along the minus strand of JBBPBP010009777.1, from coordinate 9,976,011 downwards.
ATATTATGAGAATAGTTAAAATGACAATAAAAAAAAATATAACATCAATATTTTATATAAGCCACTAAATCAATGGAATATATATAAAATAGGCACAACTTGACAAGCACACATATAAAGAAAATAAGCACAAAATTATTAATATTTCAAAATCCATATTTTATAAAATAAAATAATTAAAGTAGTTAATCTTTTAAAATACATTAATAACCAAGATTCATATTCAAAATAATTACTATAATTATACTTATTTTATAAAATATTCACATTAAAATACTACCATCATTAGAGAATAGTCAAAATTATAAATAAATAAATATAACATCAACACTCTATATTAATTATTATATCATAATAAATATATATAAAATCACTATGTCATAACAAGTATATAAAAATGAAGGAAATCAAACACAATATATCACTACTATTTCGAGATAATTATTTATAAAATAAATAACTAAAAATAGAAAATAGTTATAGATAATTGAAATATAATTACGTGCATACTTAATATCAGTCAAACACACAGAAAAATATTACATTAATTTGGTATAATAAGTATATACACGCAAAATCTTCTAAAATCTTATTCTTTAAAATATTACACTAAAATACTATTTAGAAAAATATATAAAATATAATATTTGTTATTTAGATTATTCATGTAGTCTAATATGTATAATAGTAACACATCATCTAAAGCACCCATATAACGCAAACTAATCACGAAATTTATCACATGTATTCTAAAATAACTTTAACACCAAATTAATTATTTAAAATTATATTTCATTATTAAAATAGTTTATTATAAAATTTGGGGTGTTACAGATGCTATAAATTTGTGATAAGTTTATGTGATGATGATTATGTATGATTAATAATTGTGATGTTATAAATTTGTGATAAGTTTATGTAATGAGGTATGATTGAGTATAGTGATCCTATAAATTTGTGATGAGTTTATGTGATGATAATGATGTGTGATTAATGATAGCGATGTTATCAATTTGTGATGAGAATATTGAAGTAACTCCATAGTTGATGAAATAATGATGATTCTAATTTGTGTTTGAGATGACGGTCTTAATGGAGTATCATAGGCCAACGAGGAGAGAAAATAAATATGGAGAATTTGTGAAGTGGAGATTATTTTGTCATCTTATAGGTAGGGTCTGACAAGCCTAGTGATTTCGAAGAAGTACAACTGAATTGAGCCTGATCGTGGCGGTCTACTATTGAGCCTTAATTAAGGCAAAATTGTTAGACCTTGGAGGTATTCGCGTGGGGAATTCCTCGGTGACTTGACGGTAGCACTCTAAATGTCGGGAGCTACCATGCAACACACGTTTACCTCGACTGTCGCGTATATGTGACTCGGGTTGAGTTGATGAGATCTATGAGGACAGGGCGAATTTGAATTGTCCGTCCACCGGGATGGTGGCATAGTATCAAGCCTCCTAACCAAGTACTTCAGAGTTAGAATGGTACCGCATTGTGCAGTAGAGTCTAAGCTCATGCATAGCATTGCATTTTCTTGTGATTGTTTTGTTGTGATTAATGTGACACCCTAAACCCCAAAATAACATTTATAATAATTTATACTAAATTATTTGAAGAAAACTCGCGGCGGATGAAGAAAACCTGTTCAAGAAAATAAAAGCTTTTATATCTATTTTAGGATATCACGTTTCTTTAAATATACAGGTAACAATTCAACTTTGTTCCTCAATTAAAATTCAATGAACTTGATTTAACTAGAATTTCTTGATTTAATTCCCAAGAGTTACTGGTACTAAGGTTTTCATATAAAAAGTCATTTATAATTACATAAGTAAAATACACATTACAACCCTTAATTCCCGGTATCACCTATCAGAGCGGGGTTTCTCCCAAACTTGAACTTCAAGACTCATTAACCTGTAATAGCTGCAATTTCGCAAACGCAGGGCCAAGCCAGTCAAACACAAACAACGAAGGAGGTGAGTTTTGAAATCAAGTTAATAGTATAATATAAGTAAGAAGAACACGCATTTGATCATAAATAAACCGTATCATTAAACAAACATTATTCAAGGAATAAAATAACATAATAAAATCAAAATCAAAATCTAGGAAAATCAATACATTTCACTATAATCGAGTCGTCTAAGAGAAATTATAATCACGTGCGATACACATTAATCACAACAAATCAATCACAATAAAATGCAATGCTATGCATGAGCTTAGACTCTACTTCACAATG
>JBBPBP010009777.1:9949579-9973611 GCA_037974735.1 Cicer chorassanicum | reverse complement strand
TCAAAATCAAAATCTAGGAAAATCAATACATTTCACTATAATCGAGTCGTCTAAGAGAAATTATAATCACGTGCGATACACATTAATCACAACAAATCAATCACAATAAAATGCAATGCTATGCATGAGCTTAGACTCTACTTCACAATGCGGTACCATTCTAACTCTGAAGTACTTGGTTAGGAGGCCATGATACTATGCCACCATTCCGGTGGACGGACAATTCAAATTGGCCCTGTCCTCATAGATCCCCTCAACTCAACCCGAGACACATATACACGACAATCGAGGTAAAGGAGTGTTGCATGGTAGCTCCCGACATTTGGAGTGCTACCTCCAAGTCACCTAGGAATTCCCCACCCGAATACCTCCAAGGTCTAACAATCTTGCCTTAAGGCTCAACAGTAGACCGCCACGATCAGGCTCAATTCAGTTGTACTTCCCCGAAATCGCTAGGCTTGTCAGGCCCTACCTATATGATGACAAAATAATCTCCACTTCACAAATTCTCAATATTTATTTTCTCCCCTCGTTGGCCTATGATACTCCATTAAGACCGTCATCTCAAACACAAATTGGAATCACAATTATTTCATCAGGGGTTACTTCAATGTTTTCATCACAAATTCATAACATTACTATTATAAATGACATATCATCATCATTACATACTCATCACAAATTTATGAAATCACGATTATTATTCATACATCATCATCATCATCACATAAAATTATCACAATGCACACATATTTTATTATCACATCACATAAACTCATCTAAGCCAACATATGCACCAAATTTATTCGACATCCAATATCACAATAATATCAAATATCACACATTTAACAAAAGTAAATCAAATATCACAATAATATCAAATAACACACATTCCAGGGAATTAAATCAATCAACATCTTATAAATATTTCTATTCCACATTTTAATCTCACAATTCCCATATTTGCACATTAATTAATTTATCACTCAAAGGGCTACTGCCGTACGTAGCAAGCCCCGGATGAATCGTTGGGAAATACGGTTTTCCCGTTCATCTCACAATATATTACACTCCTGAATTCAAACGCTTTCTCACCCCTTACCTTATTTCGATGCTTTCACACACGAATACGATTCTACGAACAAACAACCTTTATTCTCCGACTCTTTGTCCTTCAATCGATCAAACTCGACAATTTATGGGTAAACGTTAAAAATAAATTATGAGAAGACACTCTAAAATTAATTTCGAAATTCGGTCAAGGAATCTTACCATAAATCAGAAAACCAATAAGTGGATAACATAACCACTTTACACACGATCGTTTTGGCGTTGGTTTCACTCAAATCGGACTTACGGTGAAGAAGAACGGTGCAAAATAACGAATTCTACAAACGGATAAGTCGGATATTTTAGAGAGAAATTGGGGTTGTTAAAAATCTGGAAAATTGTGTTTGATTGACTAACTCAATAAATTAAATAACATACTGAAATTTGAACGAAAACGGAAGAAGTTTTTCTGGACAGTTGTCGATCGCCGGAACCGATTTCTTTTCTTTTCTCTTAGTATGGCCGCTGCCTTTTCTCTCTCTTTCTATCTTTCTACTGTAGCGCTTTCATATTAGGGTATATTTGATTTTTTTTTTTTAACATATTAGTTATTGTTAACCTAACTCATTGAACTCCATTTTATTTTATTTTTTCACAAGGTCCAACTAATTAAATATTTATTTTAATTTATTTATTTGCCACTAAAATAATAATATCTTTCAAAATATCAAATTAAAATATTATTATTTTATATGAATAGTTAAAATGACAATAAAAAAAAATATAACATCAATATTTTATATAAGCAACTAAATCAATGGAATATATTTAAAATAGGCACAACTTGACAAGCACACATATAAAGAAAATAAGCACAAAATTATTAATATTTCAAAACCCATATTTTATAAAATAAAATAATTAAAGTAGTTAATCTTTTAAAATACATTAATAACCAAGATTCATATTCAAAATAATTACTATGATTATACTTATTTTATAAAATATTCACATTAAAATACTACCATCATTAGAGAATAGTCAAAATTATAAAATAAATAAATATAACATCAACACTCTATATTAATTATTATATCATAATAAATATATATAAAATCACTATGTCATAACAAGTATATAAAAATGAAGGAAATCAAACACAATATATCACTACTATTCCGAGATAATTATTTATAAAATAAATAACTAAAAATAGAAAATAGTTATAGATAATTGAAATATAACTACGTGCATACTTAATATCAGTCAAACGCACAGAAAAATACTACATTAATTTGGTATAAGTATATACACGTAAAATCTTCTAAAATCTTATTCTTTAAAATATTACACTAAAATACTATTTAGAAAAATATATAAAATATAATATTTGTTATTTAGATTATTCATGTAGTCTAATATGTATAATAGTAACACATCATCTAAAGCACCCATATAACGCAAACTAATCACGAAATTTATCACATGTATTCTAAAATAACTTTAACACCAAATTAATTATTTAAAATTATATTTCATTATTAAAATAGTTTATTATAAAATTTGGGGTGTTACAATTAATATGTGTCATATGCGATAGTAGTTCTTCTTAGATGATTTGATATTATTGTGAAATGTATAGATTTTCCTTGAGTGGTTTTGACTTTATAATGTTATGTTTTTCCTTGAAGAATGTTTGTCTAATGATACACTTTATTTATGATTAATTGCGTGTTCTCCTTACTTATATTATACTATCAATCAATATCAATATCAATATCAATATAACATATTAAAACAAACCCCCAAAATAATATGTTGACATGTGACACTCATTTTGACACATCATTCAATAGTATGATGTGGCACCTCTAGAATTCATTCATTTTTTATTTCACATTCCACTAACTCTTTTTTTATATCTCTATAACTAAAAAAACAACAATAAAAATATAACTCTCCTTACAAACTTGATTTCATTGTTAATTACTTTTTTCATTTATTGCATATAAATACATCACAATATTTAAATTACATTTTTTTAATTAAAATGTAGCAACCATAAATTACCACAAAATATATAAAAACACAATAATAACATGAAAAATCAATAATCAAACTTATGCACAAACAATCCAATGAAGTTTTAATTAAAATAAATAAAAAATATTAAAACACATGCATTTAAATTAGTAAACCTTTGCAAAAAAAACCAACAAAGAATATTTTTTTAAAAATAAAAATGTTAAATTATACATTAAGTATTTTTAAGGTAATATAAATTTTGTGTTCATCTTTCTTTTTAGTGCTCAGATACATATTTTATTCCTTTAATACAAAGAAAGTATTTGTCTATATAAATTGTTCATGAAAATAAATACATTCATTTCAAAATATTAAAATTATAGATTGGATGAAATATAAATTAGAGCATAGTTTCAATAAACGGCAAATATAATCAAAATCAAGTAGTGATTCCTTATCATTCCCAACATTATTTCGTAATTAAGAATTAGTTATCGAAAGTTTAAGTGAAAATGAGACACGAAACATAAAAGATAAGAAATAATAGTTCGTTCAATTAGTCAAAAAAAGAATAAAGAAATAATAGTGCTCAAGATAAAAAGTAAAATAAAAGTAATAATCGTATAAAAACCAATGTTTACAAATATATCTCAAATCAATGATTGCAAAATTTTATTAATTAAATGTAGCAACCATAAATTACCACAAAATATATAAAAACACAATAATCACATGACAAATCAATAATCAAACTTATGCACAAACAATCCAATGAATTTTAAATTAAAATAAATAAAAAATATTAAAACACAAACATTTAAATTAGCAAACATGTGCAAATAATACCAACAAATAATATTTTTTAAAAATAAAAATGTTAAATTATACATTAAGTATTTTCAAAGTAATATAAAATTTGTGTTCATTTTTCTTTTTATGCTCAGATGCATATTTTATTCTTTTAATACAAAGAAAGTATTTGTCTATATAAATTGTTCATGTAAATAAATACATTCATTTCAAAATATTAAACTTATAGATTGGATGAAGTATAAATTAGAGCATAGTTTCAATTAACGGTAAAAATAATCAAAATCATGTAGTGATTTCTTATCATTCCTAACATTATTTCGTATTTTTGTCGTAAAAAATAATACTTTGAGCTTATTCATTATATACAATCTCCAAAAAGGATAATTAAATCAAAATATTTTGGAAACTCACTTCATTCGTTGTTTGTGTTTGACTAGCTTTGCCCTGCATTTGGGAAATCGCAGTTATTACAGGTTAATGAGTCTTGAAGTTCAAGTTTGGGAGAAGCCCCGCTCTGATAGGTGATACCAGGAATGAGAGTCATAAGTTATATTTTTATTTGTTTAATTAGAAACAACTTTTTGTATGAAACCTTATAACTAGTAAACTTATGCAATTAAATTAAGAAATTCTAGTTAAATCAAAGTTTATGGAGATTGCACTATTTTATAGGAGGAAAAAGTTTAAAGTGTTCATTTTGAATTTTGAGGAATGTGATATCTCAAATTAATTATAAAAGTTATTATTCCCTTAAAAACATATTTGCTTTATCCGCTGCAAATTAAAGTTAAAATTTCTATTATAAATTATTATATATTATTTTGGGGTTTAGGGTGTCACATTGTGCACAACAAAATATTCATTGATTTAAACTTGTATCTATATTTCTATCTAAAGCATTTAGGATACAAATATTTTAATTTATTAAAATAATTATGTGCAAAGTTATTTATCTAGAATACCACATTTTTATAATCTATGCAGTCATGATATTGCTTACAAAATCTTAATTGTAACATAATACCACAAATCGTAAGTTTGTAATATACTATCACGAATCATCATATTTGACTTTAATATACAATTATTCCGTGAGAACATAAATACAAAAGAGGACTACAAAACAAGGTAGCAAAATAAAATCTTTGAAGCTATGAAAATTCCATGAATCTTCTTTTTTATCTGTGAAAACTATGAAATAATAAGAATGAGACAAAATCTCAATGAGTTATTGAAAGGAGAATGGAAAATTTTAAAAAGTGTTCATAATTTCTAAAAATCGATGCAAATCAAAATTTCTTCTTTAAATGTAAACATGGAGTGTTCAATTCGACATAAATAATTATTATGACTGTGAATTAGAACCACTCTTGTATGACTCAATGATATAATTTAGATGTTTGGTGAGAAAGGTCGGTTGCCATGACTTTCATTTGTGTCATTGTTCCCAAAATTAATATTTCTATTCAACACACACTATAACTCACCATAGATAATGTATGCTATTTCAAATTGAAATTATTTATAAAAAAGGAAATAAAACACCATTCATAGATGCTTAAGGAAACACACATTAGAAATTGATGCACAACTTTCCACATTTTTTAACTACATGATTCAATATTTATACGCATGATCATGAAGATAAGATAATAACATTAAAAAGATATAGGGGTTTTGCCGAGGGATGAAACAAATGTCATTCTAGAGCGATTTTATGAGCAATTGTTACACCCTATGTGACACCCTAAACCCAAATTGAAATTGAAAGTAAAATGTGTTAGTTTTGAAAGAGATTCGCAGCGATTCCAAAATAGAGTATACAAATTTTATTTTAAACTACAAGGTTCAAGACGTCACACTCATACTTACACAAAATGCTTGCATAAAAATTTTCAATTAAAAATCCGTTAATATCGAATATAGTTGAGGTTTATTAAATAAAAATTTCTGACATTAAAACACATTCTAAACTTAGAGACAATTAATTTCTACATCCGAATAAAAGATAAAAATAACACAATTGATCGATCGAATTTACAAAAATCTAAATTAGTTCATAACTCAACAAAATACGACAAATTACTCCCACCCAGTATCACCTATCACAGCGTGGATCACCAATCGATAACCTGAAATGATTGCGCGCTCTCGCAAGCGCCACACCCAAGCAACGACGGGTGAGCATCGAAAACATGTAATAGTATAAAATAATTGAGAAGAACACGTAAAATATATTAAACACCGTATCATATCAAATCACAATTAACAAGAATAATCAAGGTAACACATTGATACACTCCACAACATCAAGTAAGTAAACACACAAATCAAGTAATGTTATGCATGCTCTTATACTCTATACTTCATCATTCGGTACCATTCTACTTTGAAGTACTTGGTTAGGAGGCTTGATACTATGCCACCACGCAAGTGGACGGACAATTCAATTTGGCCTTGTCCTCATAGATCCCCTCAACTCAACCCGAGACACATACGCGACAGTCGAGGTAAATGTGTGTTGCATGGTAGCTCCCGACATTTGGAGTGTTACCTCCAAGTCACCTACGAGTTCCCCACCTGAATATCTCCAAGGTCTAACAATCTTACCCTAAGGCTCATCAGCAGACCGCCACAATCAGGCTCATTCAGTTGTACTTCCCCGGAATCACTAGGTTTGTCAGGCCCTACCTATATGATGACCAATTACTCTCCATTTACAAAAATTATTAACATCTATTTTCTCCCCTCGTTGGCCTAGGTTACTCACTCCATTAAGAGAACCATCATTGGCACGTGTTGAATTCATCACTATTCAATTAAACATGATATTCATCTCATGATATTCATCAAGGTGGTAACATCATAAGTCAACAAGTACACATCATCAATCCATATTTTCATAGTCATATATTACATTCAAAATTTATCATCATAATACACAAACTCCAACAATATATGATTTTCACTCATAGATAATAATACTAAATCATTCACACACACCACTTCAATTGAAATGCAAATAATAACAATTCATCACATTTTATATCATATAACAATGTTAAGGTAGATATAAACAAAACACATAATACGTCAAATACACAATTCTACAATAATTCAACTGCCACACAATCTTCAAAATTTAAATCAAACAACACCCTATAAAAGTTTCTAACTCGTATTTTAACCTCACCAAATTCAAGTTTTCTCATTGGTCAATTATTACTCAAAGGGATTCAGCCGTACGTAGCGAGCCCTGAATGAATTATCGGAAATAAGGTTTTCCCGTTCATCTCACTTAATTTACACTCATGAATTCGAAATTCACTCTCACCTCATACCTTGATTGAAGATTTCACGCAGCCTTAGAGAAGATACAGAACATCAAACAACAACCGACTTGAATAACTTATTGCATGTGCGACTAGCCTTCGTAAATCCTTGTCTATATGTTGCAGTCGAATAACAGGCATTTAAATCACAAGATGAGGAACAAGCTGATATCAAACACTTTCAAAGTAGACTTCTTTCTTCATGGAATCACTACAAATCAGTCTTATTAAAATTACCATTTTTTTTTTTGAAATAATAGACAGCCAATTTTTTAAGTTGTTGAAAATGATATCATTACTAGTGATAGTAGACAGCCAATTTTTTAAGTTGTTGAAAATGATATCATTTTTTTTTTTTGAAATAATAGACAGCCAATTTTTTAATGGAAGGATTTCATAAAAGGGGGAAACTATCATTATTAGTGAAAAAATGATATTGTCGCAAGACAAAACACGCAATATATGTTAAATCGTTGAGACGGTTGTGTTGTTAAGAAGACTTTGACATGCGAAGATACTTCTTGGCGAATTCAGGGTCGGAGTTGAAGGAGGAGTTTCACGGGTAACCTACGTAGAATCTCCGCCACCAGATCGATTGGAAGAGTGGGTACTAAGGAGTGACGGTTATCGTAGGGTTCCGAGATCGATTGGAAGAGTGGATACTGAGAAGTGACGGTTATGGTAGGGTTCCGGTTTTTGTTTTGCAAGTTAGAAGAAACGGCGTCGTTAACAAAAGTCATTTCCATAGCACTGGAGTTTGTTTAATTCATCATTTTTTTTTTATAAAAAAATCATTAATAAATAAATAATTTATTTTATTCCTCCATACTAAAAACATTTTCTCTAAAATATTCATATTAAAATACTAATAATTTTCATAAAGATAATTAGGTAAAATAAATAAATAGAACATTAATAATTTATCTTATTCGCTAAATTAAATATCTATAAAATTCTCACACTACAACAAATACACATGTAAGGAAAATTGATCATAATCATTAATCAACATATATTCCAACGCATGCAATACTAAATTAATTCTTTAAAATCTTATTAGATGAATAAAATAATCTATTATAAAATTTTGGGTATTACACCCTAAACCCCAAAGTAATATGTATAATAATTTATATCATATTTCTATAAAATTTGCAACGGATAATTAAAGATTTGTTTCAAAGAAATAAAAACTTTTATTTTAAATTTAGGATATCACGTATAATTACTTGATTTAATAAGCTCAATAAGCTTATTAGTACTTATATTATGTACAATCTCACCTATCAGAACGGGGTTCCTCCCAAGTTGAACTTCAAGATTCATTAACCTGTAACTGCTGCGTGTGACAACCTAAACCCAAATTGATATAAAGAGTAAAATGCACTAGTTTTGAAAGAGATTCGCAACGGTCCAAAAGTAAAGTGTAAATTTTTTTTAAAATATAAGGATTAGGACATCTCACTCACACTTAAGCAAGACCTTTGCATAAAATTTCTTAATAAAAAATCATTTAACTTGAAATATAGCTGAGTTTCATTAAACAAATATTATTGACATAAAAACCTATTCAAAACTTAGGGAAAATTAATTTATATCTTCGAATAAAAGATCGAATATAACACAATTGATCAATATAGTTTACAAAACAAAAATTAGTTCGTAACTCGATAAAATACAACGAATTACTCCCACCCAGTATAACCTATCAGAGCATGGATCATTAATCGATAACCTGAAATAACTGCACTCTCGCAAGCGCCAAATAGAAGCAACGAGGGGTGAGTTTCAAAATTATGTAATAGTATAAAATACACGAGGAGAACACGCAATTAGTCAAAACAGCACAACTAAAAAAATATTCAAGAACATAATATCAAAGGTTATTCTAATTCAATCACAATAAAACAGTTACAAGGACGAAATGCTATGCATGTCCTATACTCTATACTTCATTATTTGGTACCATTCTACTCTGAAGTACTTGGTTAGGAGGCCTGATACTATGCCACTACAAGAGTGGACGGACAATTCATGAATGGCCAAGTCCTCATAGATCCCCTCAACTCAACCCGAGACACATATACGCGACAGTCGGGGTACTCTTGTGTTGCACGGTAGTTCCCGGCCTTAGGGAATAACCCACTAATCCACTTAGGAATTCCCCACTAGATGTACCCCCAAGGTCTATCAGTCTTACCTTATAGTTCGACTGTAGCCCTCCACGATCAGGCTCATTCAGTTGTACTTCCCCAAATCACTAGGTTTGTCAGACCCTCCCTATATGATGACAAAATAATCCTAACTCCAAAATCTACAACACATGTCTCATACTTACTCAATTATCCCAACTCAATAAATTTCAGTTTGACTTCACAATATTCATCATAATATATGTAAGCAATCCCAATATTTGATTTACACTACTCACAATACACAGTCTAGTTTCATCAATCACATAATAAGGAATCAATTTAGGTGGCACATTCAAGTAATATCACAATTTCAATCAAGTAGCAAGAACACTCAAGTACATATCATTCAGACAATAACAACCAGCATAAGATTTCATAAAATTAGACATCATGCAATCTTGATATAAATAGATTCACGGAAATTTTATAGGTTGCTAAATTATATTTTAGTCCTCACCGTTACCATTCATATATTATTAATTAATTATTATTACTCAATAGGTCTCAACCGTACGTAGTAAGCCCCAGATGAATATCTGGAAATTTCGGTATTCCCGTTCATCTCACGCTATTTTATACTCATAAAATTGAACCTCATCTCACCCCTTACCTCGATTGAAGGTTCCATCCAATGAATCTGATATGCTAACGAGTTGTTTCTTCGTCGGTCGTTGTCTCTAATAATCCGTGAAAGAATTATAGCCACGCAACCACCAAATACAAATAAATTACTTACTATAAATAAATAAATAAACAATATACTATATGTAATACAACCCAAAAATATATTTAATTTGGTTAAAACATACATATTACTATAATCAGATTTTGTTTAAAATTAAATAGGATAAAGGGAACTTAATATATCGAATAATACATGTACAAGTAAATAGGATTAAATAGGAGTAAGTATAGCGTGTTTATATGTATAACTAAATAAGATAAAAAGGAACTAAGTAATCGTGTTTATATATATAACTAAACAGGATAAAAGGAACTATGTAAACATGTTTATATATATATACACATAGTTTTGATTTTCTAATAGGGATCTATATATATCTCATGAATACAAGTACTAATATTTAGTTACACATTATTACTGACCACACTCAATTTTATATTATAATTAAAATGAACTAAACCCTTTAGATGTCGAACTAAATTAGACTCTATGCTATAAAACAAGATTTAAGTTGCAGTGCTTTTCATGATATATGATTAGGGTACATACTGTTTATCTTGGGGAGAGGGGATATACTAAACATTGTTAGGGAATAATATATGTTGTTTTATTTTGTCCTTACCAACAATTATTCACACAGTAATTAGCATAAATTGTGGTGCCGTTATTCGACACTAATTGCTTACTTATCAGACATTTAAATTTAATTGTTACAAATTTCATATTATTAATAATTGAAATAATATATATATATATATATATATATATATATATGCCCTGTACCCATATAATTTGATCAAGTAACTATGACTACACATATACTGCTCATGATCGAAAGAAACGACATGCAATTAGTGTTCATCTAGACCCAAGCCTTTTAAATTTGGATATTGAGGAAATAGGAGAGTAAAATCATATTACGAACGCCAATATGAGCGACGACTGTCCTATAACAACCTTAAGAGTTTATGACAATCCCATGAATCAAAATTTAATTTCAACATAATGCAACTGAATTTTTATACTAACCTTAGAAATTAAGTAAACATGCTGATGTTCCTCCTTTTTCTTACAGAAAATGTGGACTAATAATTCTTTGAAAATGAGATTGGAGTGTTCGATTTTATGGTTGTGGCACTATTCATTTGTATAGAAGGGATAGTATTTCATAGGTAATTGGAACGAGACTTTTGTTGGTGGAGGCGGCTACTAGTGTTCAAAACAAAACCTAATATTAATTAAGACTTTTGTTTGCCTAAAATTAAGCAAATAAATTTTATTTAATATTAATAATTCAAATAAATTATCAAGATAAAAATACACAAATGTGTAGGAAATTATCAGACCACAAGAAATACACATATGCTATGATTTATTATAATATTACCATTATATATTAACTATAAATTTGGGTTGTTACACTGCGATTTCGCAAACACAGGGCCAAGCCAGTCAAACACAAACAACGAAGGAGGTGAGTTTTGAAATCATGTTAATAGTATAATATAAGTAAGAAGAACACGCATTAGATCATAAACAAACCGTATCATTAAACAAACATTATTCAAGGAATAAAATCACATAATAAAGTCAAAGTCAAAATCTAGGAAAATCAATACATTTCACTATAATCAAATCGTCTAAGAGAAATTATAATCACGTGCGATACACATTAATCACAACAAATCAATCACAATAAAATGCAATGCTATGCATGAGCTTAGACTCTATTTCACAGTGTGGTACCATTCTAACTCTGAAGTACTTGGTTAGGAGGCTTGATACTATGCCACCATCCTGGTGGACGGACAATTCAAATTGCTCCTGTCCTCATAGATCCCCTCAAATCAGCTTGAGACACATATACGCGACAGTCGAGGTAAAGGTGTGTTGCATGGTAGCTCCCGACATTTGGAGTGCTACCTCCAAGTCACCTAGGAATTCGCCACCCGAATACCTCCAAGGTCTAACAATCTTGCTTTAAAGATCAATAATAGACCGCCACGATCAAGCTCAATACAGTTGTACTTCCCCGAAATCACTAGGCTTGTCAGGCCCTACCTATATGATGACAAAATAATCTCCACTTCACAAATTCTCAATATTTATTTTCTCCCCTCTTTGGCCTATGATACTCCATTAAGACCGTCATCTCAAACACAAATTGGAATCACAATTATTTCATCAGAGGTTACTTCAATATTTTCATCACAAATTCATAACATCACTATTATAAATCACACATCATCATCATTACATAACTCATCTCAAATTTAGAGCATCACTATCATCAATCGTACGGCCTAACAAGCCTATTGATTCTAGGGAAGTACAACTGAATTGAGCCTGATCGTGGCGGTCTGCAGTTGAGCCTTAAGGAAAGATTGTTAGACCTTGGAGGTATTCGGGTGGGGAATTCCTAGGTGACTTGGAGGTAGCACTCCAAATGTTGGGAGCTACCATGCAACACAAGTTTACCTCGAATGTCGCGTATATGTGTCTCGGGTTGAGTTGAGGGGATCTATGAGGACAGGGCCAATTTGAATTGTCTGTCCATCGGAATGGTGGCATAGTATCATGGCCTCCTAACCAAGTACTTTAGAGTTAGAATGGTACCACATTGTGAAGTAGAGTCTAAGCTCATGCATAGCATTGCATTTTATTGTGATTGATTTGTTGTGATTAATGTGTATCGCACGTGATTATAATTTCTCTTAGACGATTTGATTATAGTGAAATGTATTGATTTTCCTTGATTTTGACTTTGACTTTATTATGTGATTTTATTCCTTGAATAATGTTTTTTTAATGATACGGTTTGTTTATGATCAAATGCGTGTTCTTCTTACTTATATTATACTATTAACATGATTTCAAAACTCACCTCCTTCGTTTTTGTGTTTGACTGGCTTGGCCCTGCGTTTGCGAAATCGCAGTTATTACAGGTTAATGAGTCTTGAAGTTCAAGGTTGGAGGAACCCCGCTCTGATAGGTGATACAGGGAAAAAGGGTTGTAAATTTTATTTTACTTATTTAATTTGAAAAGACTTTTTGTATAAAAACATTATAAGTACTAGTAAGTTTTTAGAATTAAATCAAGTAATTATATTTAAATCAAGCTCATTGAGATTGCACTATTTTAATTGAGGAACAAAGTTGAATTGTTACATGTGTATTTAGAGAAACATAATATCCTAAATTAGATATAAAAGATTTTATTTTCTTGAGCAAATTTTCTTTATCCTCTGCGAGTGTTGTTCAAATAATTTAGTATAAATTATTATAAATGCTATTTTGGGGTTTATGGTGTCACATCTACTCCAAGTTTTGCCATGGGTTGTTTTAAGAAAATCTAGAAGATTTGCTATACTAATAGTGTTGAGAAAATAAGTAAATAAATTGGAACTATTTTTGACGTTTTGATGTGTTGGAAATTTCTCTCTCTTTTATAAATGTGGTCTGATTTTCTTTCAAAATATAAGTCGAAAATAATGATTTGAAGAGTGATTAAATATTTTGAAACGTATTTCTGGTAGTTAAGGTATGGGTGAAATTTTACCAATCTTATTGATTTTATGAATAATTTAAAAAGAAAATGTGTTATTTATTTAAAAAAAATTAAATTAAAGAAAGGTTTTGAATTATGTCAAATAAATAAATAAATCATTTTATTTTGAGTAATGATGAGTGATACTTACATAATAATTAAAGTGCATAATTTGACTTTTTAGAATATTATTTAACCTTGAAAAGGATTTTTGCCCGACTTCTTCATTGTTGTTGCTATAGTGTTATACTACCTTATAGTAATTAGTTACTTATTTTATCTACTACTTGAAAAGTCTTTGTCGAACTTTGTGATAAGTGATAAGAACTAATTAAAAAAAAAGTGACAAATTTGGAGTAGTTGAACTCTTATGAGAATATTTTACGTGTTTAAAATCATTGTCTGAGTTGTGAAATAAATGTAGAATCATTGTGCCAAATAGGTGGTTTAGTTATTTGGATGTGATTATGTGAATATGAAAATGTTTGTGTTTTGGGTGTTCTAAGTGTTTGGAATTAGTGTATAGTGTTTACAGTAGTTGAGTTTGTTTAAAAAGTGGGATAATTATATATTTATTTATTTTGATTGTTGATTCATATTAATATAAGTGTTATTTCTTTTGTTGTTGTTACTAGATGTAAATTATAAATAAATTATTTTGAATGTATAATTAAGTGAGTTTTAACTTGAAATAAGGAGTAGAAGTTGTGGCGCCGCCTTCGCACTCCTGAACCACGTTAAATATGCTTCTAATTATCCATATTTGAATTTGAATGACTCCAGTTATAGTTACCTTAAGTAGTTGACTACACGAGTAGGAGGGACTAGCTACCCCAATGACTAATCGTCGATAAAAGATGCAACAATAACCGGTTGTTATTATTGTTAAAAATACTTGTTAATTCTATTTTTGAAATAGTTAAAAATCATATTCATCTCTTACGTAATTTTGAGTCATTATAAGTCATATGTGACATCAATGTCAAATGCTAACAACTGTTTCATGTGATGTGAATTGGTATGTAGGTGCGTACATAAATTAAATATTTAATTAAATAGGTTTGATCTTCTAAGTCACTTGCTGGAAATAAATAAGCGCGTTGTGTTAGTATCTTATTATTTGTTCTATATTGTCCCATTTGGTAAGGACCTAGAACTATGGTATGAGTTCTATAAATGAATCTTGTGCATAAGACTTTGAAACTAATTTAGACTTTGAGTGTGTTTGAAACTATATACATGTGAAAATATTTGTCTTATTCCACTATGATTATACACATTCCTTTTTAAAAAAAAAAAAAATTAAAAAAATTAAGTGACTATATGTCATTGAGTTGTTATATGCATTTTGTGACACCCTAAACCCAAATTGATATAGAAAGAAAAATGCGTTAGTTTTGAAAGAGATTCGCAGCGGTTCCAAAATAGAGTATACAAATTTTATTTTAACTATAAGGTTCAAGACGTCACACTCATACTTATACAAAATGCTTGCATAAAAATTTTCAATTAAAAATCCTTTATAATCGAATATAGTTGAGGTTTATTAAATAAAAATTGCTGACATAAAAACACGTTCTAAACTTAGAGACAATTAATTTCTACTTCTGAATGAAAGATAAAAATAACACAATTGATCGATCGAATTTAAAAAAATCTAAATTAGTTCATAACTCAAAGCTCACCAACCGATAACCTGAAATGACTGCGCTCTCGCAAGCGCCAAACACAAGCAACGAGCGGTGAGCTTCGAAAACATGTAATAGTATAAAATAATTGAGAAAAACACGTAAAATATATTAAACACCGTATCATATCAAATCGACATTAACAAGAATAATAAAGGTAAAACATTGATACAATCCACAACATCAAGTAAGTCAACACACAAATCAAGTAATGTTATGCATGCTCTTATACTCTAGACTCCTCCACTTTCTTTGGTACCATTATAACTCTGAAGTACTTGGTTAGGAGGCTTGATACTATGCCACCACGCAAGTGGACAGACAATTCAATTTGGCCATGTCCTCATAGATCCCCTTAACTCAACCCGAGACAGATAGTCCTCAGTTTGACGCTTTCGTACGATATAGGAATCCAAACAGCTTTCAGCAACCATAACATGTCGACAACGCGCAACGAACGAGTCCAAATGTATCGACGAATTTGTAGAGTCAATGAAATATGGCTGATAATTTACGCGGAGCATAAAAATTAGTTTTACATAATTAATAAAAATATTAAGAGAAGAAACATATTCAAAACCAAGTGAAACAAGTTAATAGAAAAGGCATCACCGACGCGCTGGATCCTTGATAGAGTCCAACATCAACTTCACCGAAACACACAATTGAGTAGTGCTTCTTGAAGGTTTCGACGAGAGGAATCCAAAAACGATACCATTTTTTCAAGATGATTAACGTGTTGGCTGGAATTCAACAACACAGCCGCGACGAGGATGAAAACCCATTTTTTGAAGTAGAACTGTTGGTGATTCCAAGCATAGAAAGGCCACATATAAAGAAAATTAATCCCAAAAATATCAACATATATTCCAAAATAATTTTAACACTAAATTAATTATTTAAAATTCTATTTCATTAATAAAATAATTTATTATGACATTTGGGGTGTTACATATTTCTGTTTGTAATTCTTGAAGGTGTAAAATATTTTAAATCTTTCTTTATATGCCTAACTTTTGTGAAATATGTAGGGTAATTAATGTTATGATTTAAACATTCTTTTAAGAGAGTGAAACTAGTGAATTATTGTTTGAGAAGTTAGTTGAATTCAAATATGTATTTGAGATGTGTTATTTGATTCAACTGAAAGTAGTAAGTGTTGTTGACTAAATTCACATGCTTAGTTTTATCTATAAACGGCAATGATTAATCATAATATTTCTTTCATATTTGAGTGGTTGAATGTGATGTGTTTAATTAACTTGTTGTGTCATGTTAGCGTATCATGCTAAGCTAATTGATTTTTGACATGCTTTGAATAGTGAATGTCTTAAATATCTTTATAGACTAAATTTTAATCTTGAGGGTGGTAAGTTAGATATTAGTTCACTCACCACAAATTTCAAGGACGAAATTTATTTAATAATGAAATATTAAATATGATTTTAAATAATTAATTTGGTGTTAAAATTATTTTAGAATACATGTGATAAATTTCGTGATTAGTTTTCGTTAAATGAGTGCTTTAGAATGTGTGCTACTATTATACAAATTGGACTACATGAGTAATCTGAATAACAAATATTATATTTTATATATTTTTCTAAATAGTATTTTAGTATAATATTTTAAAGAATAAGATTTTAGAAGGTTTCACGTGTATATACCATCAAATTAATGTAATATTTTTCTCTGCGTTTGACTGATATTAAGTATGCACGTACTTATAATCCAATTATTTATAACTATTTTCTATTTTTAGTTATTTATTTTATAAATAATTATCTCGGAATAGTAGTGATATTGTGTTTGATTTCCTTTATTTTTATATACTTGTTATGGCATTGTGATTTTATATATATTTATTATGATTTAGTAATTAATAAAAAGTTTTGATATTATATTTATTTATTTTATAATTTCGACTATTCTCAAATGATGGTAATATTTTAATTCGAATATTTGGCAAAATAAGTATTATTATAGTGTTTTTTTGGAATATGAGAATTTTGATTATTAATGTATTTTAAAGATTAATTACTTTATTTTAAAAAATATTAATTTTGAAATATTAATTATATTTTAGTAATTAAATTGTGTTAAAAAAATGACTTTGGTAATTGTAGGTTTTATAAAAAAAAAAAAAAAACAAAGAAGTAAAATGTGTTTCATAGGTTAGGACCAAGTAAAACCTAATTAAAGAATAAAAAAAAATAGAGGAAGAGAAAGGTATGCGCACGGCAGCTGCTCCCAGGAGGTATTTGAGGAACAATAGAAGAAAATTGATACCGGCGATCGATTACTGTCTCAGAAAATTTTCTCCGTTTCCGCCCAAATTTCAGTATGTTATTTAATTTATTGAGTTTGTCAATTAAACACATTTTTCTAGATTTTTAACAACCTCAATTTCTCTCTAAAATACCCGACTTCTCCATTTGTAGAATTCGTTCTTTTGCACCGTTCTTCTTCACCGTAAGTCCAATTTGAGTGAAACCAACGCCAAAACGACCGTGTGAAAAGTGACTATATTATCCACTGATTGGTTTTCTGATTTATGGTAAGATTCTTTGACCGAATTTCGAAATTAATTTTAGAGTATCTTCGCATAATTTATTTTTGACGTTTACCCATAAAACTGTCGAGTTAGATCAATTGATGGACAAAGAACAAGGTTGTTTGCTCGTGGAAACGTATACGTGTATAAAAGCGTCAAATAAGGTAAGGGGTGAGAGAGTGTCTGAATTCATGAGTATAATATATTGTAAGACGAACGGGAAAACCGTATTTCCCAACAAGTCATCCGGGGCTCGAATGTATGGCAGTTGCCCTTTGAGGGATAAATTAATTAATGTGCAAATTTGGAAATTGTGAGATTAAAATATAGAATAGAAATATTTGTAAGGTGTTGATTGATTTAATTTCTTTAAATGTGTGGTATTTGATATTATTGCGATATTGGGTGTTGAAGTAATCTTTTTGTATATGTGTGATTAGATGAGTTTATGTGACATAATAATACAAATGAATGTGTTGTGATAATTTTATGTGATGATGATGTATAATTAATAATTGTGAAGTTATAAATTTGTGATAAATTTATGTGATGATGTATGATTGATGATAGTGGTGCTATATAATTGTGACGAGTTTATGTAATGAGATATGATTAATGATAGTGATGTTGTAAATTTGTGATGAGAATATTCAAGTAACCCCAGAGTTGGTGAAAATAATTGTGATTTCAATTTGTGCTTGAGATAACGGTCTTAATGGAGTATCATATGCCAACGAGGGGAGAAAATAAATATTGACAACAAAGTTAAATAGTCCCTGTTATACCCTAGTTTTGTTGTGATAATATTATTAGATCTTCATAATTTATAATGGTAAACTCTAAACTAAATCTTTTTTTGAAAAATTCCGATAATATTCAGAAATTAAAAACCAACAAAACCTGCAAATTTGAATCCAACCAAACCTAATATATATCCATCGAACAAACAAACGTGTCAAATAAAATGAATAAAAATTATAGATAGCAGGAAAGTATAATTTATAATTTGCAAAAAAATAACATGTATATCAAATATACTTTCAAGTTCAACTAAGTTCTCAAACAATATTGTATTAGTTTCACTCTCCTTAAAGAATGTCTAAATCCAACAATAATTACTCTACAGGTTTCACAAAAGTTAGACATATAGAAAAACATTTAAAAAAATTTCACACCTTCAAGAATTACAAATAGAAATGCCTATAACAACTCAATGACATACAATCACTTAATCTTAAAACAAAATTTGGCGTATAATCATAGTGAAATAAGATAAATATTTTCATGTATAGTTAAACACATTCGAAGTCCAACTGAATTTTCAAAGTCCTATAAACAAAATTCATTTATAGAACCCATACAATAGTTCTAGTCCTTATGAAAAGATAGAATATAGAACAAATAAGATACTAACACAATGTCCTTATTCATTTTAAGCAAATTACTTAGAAGATTAAACATAGTTAATTGAATGTTTAATTTAAGTACACACCACCAACCTAGTATTCGCGTCACGTAATCAGTTATTTGCATTCAACATTGATGCCACATAAGAATCATAATCACTCAAAGTTGTATAAAAGATGAACACCTAACTATTTCCACAATAAAATTAATAAGTATCTATAACAATAATAACAACTCCTTAAGGTAACTATAACTGCAGTCATTCAAATTCAGACATGGATAATTAAAAATATCTTTAACGTGGTTCAGGAGTGCGAAGGCGGCGCCACAACTCCTACTCCTTACTTCAAGTTAAAAACTCACTTAGTTACACATTCACAATAATTTATTTGTAATTTTACAAATAGCTACAACAACAAAAGAAATGACACTAACATCATTATATAATAAACAATCCGATTGAAGAAATATACAACTATTTCACTTTTAGATGCTCTCCACTACTCTAAACTCTATACACTAATTTCCAACAATTAGAACACTTAAAACACAAACAATTTGATATTTACATAATCATATACACACATTCACATAGTTAATCCAGAAATTAGCACCAACATTTTACAAGCATCTCATAACTCAAATGATGATTCAAACACATGTAACATACTCTCATAGAAGGCAACCTGCTCCAAATTGATCACACTCAAATTTTCTTTTGTATTAATCATCACTTAAAAGTTACAACAAACTAAAACATAGATTTCCAAGTAGCAAATAAGATAAATAATTATTTACTAGAAGACACAACACGCTACCAAACCAAATTGAATCAAGTAGTACATAAATCACTTTAAAGGTTACACATTTAGCACAGAAAAAAAAATCCTTGGGAATTCAAACAATTTCCTTAAATCCCTTTTCAATAAATCACGTCTATATAAAAACAACTAAAACAAATCATATTTCTAAATACAATTAAAAATAAAATAAATCACATGTATTTTTAAAATCTATAAAATTTCTAAACTCACCCATACTTTAATCGTCAAAAACACATTTCTAAATAATTAATCATTATAAAAATTATTATTTTCAACTTATATTTTGAAAGAAGATTTGAATTATATATATAGATAGATAAAAAGTTTTCTAATAAATTGACATTCCCAAGATAGTTCCAATTTATTTTCTTATTTACTCAAAATTTACAAAAACAAAAACAAAATTGTATATTTATATATATTAAAGTAGTGCACATGACACAAAACATACGACATACTTGGTTATGATAATGAATTACACTAATTGACAAATCTACGAAATAACATTCTCCTCTCACATCATCAGTTTACAAACAGCATGTCACTTTTTCATATTAAACTCAAACATACATTTCAACAATGATAACACAATAACTATAATTCTATTCATAACATACATCGATTATAGAATCTAAAATTTAGATAACTTTTCAAAAAGAGTTTGACTATTGAGATAATTCTTTTTAAAACTTTGTTTTTCTTCTCTTTCTCAATTAGTAGAAACTTTATCATTTGACCCCCTTTCTTTTTAATTAATACTATTATATATCACTAATGAGTTCTTAAAATCTAAAACTCTAACATCAAGTTAAACTCTAATAAGCTCATAATATCATAATCAATAAATTAATAATTTCAAATAAATATCCCAACACGCTCACATTTCAATATTCACACCATCCCCTAACCAACATAACAACAACTCTTTTTAATTTTCTTAAAAACAAGACATAATAAAACATGCTGTCAATTTTAAGCTATTTTAAACATTAAATAAAATCAGTAGTAAGAGTAATTCAAATAAAAGTTATTTTCATCTTACAAAATAAGTATATTTTAACTCCTTCAAAATGTCATTTTAAAAAATAAATTATGTTCTACCAACCTCTAATATTCAAGAATTACTATTGCTAATAATATGAATTTCATACTATTTAAAATCATGACGATCATTCTAAATTATTTTCGAAACCAATATCAAACTCTACTCATATAGATACAACCATCAACACTATCAAGTGATTTAAAGTTAACATTCACAATATAAAATCAATTCTTTTCTTCAACCAAGCCAACATAAAATCAAAATAAGAATTTTTTAGTCAAAATTAAAACTTTAAACATAAGAGACATAATTCATATCTAACTCAAAGTTTAGAACGTAACATCTTTTTTTTTTCTGAATTGAGGTTCAACAAAAATAATAATAATTTATACCTGGTAAAAGTCAATACTTGAAGTTTTAAACATATAATTCATACGGAAATCAATGTTTCAATCAATTAGTTATTAGATCAATCTCGCGGCGGATGAAGAAAATCTGTTCAAGAAAATAAAAACTTTTATATCTATTTTAGGATATCAGGTTTCTCTAAATACACATGTAACAATTCAACTTTGTTCCTCAATTAAAATTTAATGAACTTGATTTAAATAGAATTTCTTAATTTAATTCCCAAGACTTACTGGTACTGAGGTTTTCATATAAAAAGTTATTTGTAATTACATAAGTAAAATACACATTACAACTCTTAATTCCCGGTATCACCTATTAGAGCGGAGTTCCTCCCAAACTTGAACTTCAAGACTCATTAACCTGTAATGCGATTTCTCAAACGCAGGGCCAAGTCAGTCAAACACAAACAACGAAGGAGGTGAGTTTTGAAATCATGTTAATAGTATAATATAAGTAAGGAGAACACGCAATTAATTCAAAATAAACTGTATCAATAGACAAACATTCTTCAAAGAAAAACATAACATTACAAAGTCAAAACCACTCAAGGAAAGTCAATACATTTCACTATAACATCAAATCATCTAAGAAGAATTATTATCGCACACGACACATATTAATCACAACAAAACAATCACAAGAAAATGCAATGTTATGCATGAGCTTAGACTCTACTTCACAATGAGGTACCTTTCTAACTCTGAAGTACTTGGTTAGGAGGCCATGATACTATGCCACCATCCCGGTGGACGGACAATTCAAATTGGCCCTATCCTCATAGATCCCCTCAACTCAACCCGAGACACATATACGCGACAGTCGAGGTAAACGTGTGTTGCATGGTAGCTCCCGACATTTGGAGTGCTACCTCCAAGTCACCTAGGAATTCCCCACCCGAATACCTCCAAGGTCTAACAATTTTGTCTTAAGGCTCAACAGTAGACCGTCACGATCAGGCTCAATTTAGTTGTACTTCCCCGGAATCGCTAGGCTTGTCAGGCCCTACCTATATGATGACAAAATAATCTCCACTTCACAAATTCTCAATATTTATTTTCTACCCTCGTTGGCCTATGATACTCCATTAAGACCGTCATCTCAAACACAAATTGAAATCACAATTATTTCATCAGAGGTTACTTCAATCTTTTCATCACCAATTCATAACATCACTATTATAAATCACACATCATCATCATTACATAACGCATCACAAATTTAGAACATCACTATCATCAATCGTAACTCATCACATAAACTTATCATAAATTTATGAAATCACAATTATTATTCATACATCGTCATCGTCACATAAAATTATCACAACACATCCATCTTTTATCATCATATCACATAAACTCATCAAATCAAACATATACATAAAATTAATTCGACACTCAATATCACAATAACATCAAATACCACACATTTAAAGAAATTAAATCAATCAACATCTTACAAATATTTCTATTCTATATTTTAATCTCACAATTTCCATAATTGCACATTAATTAATTTATCCCTTAAAGGGCTACTGCCGTATGTAGCAAGCCCCGGATGAATCGTTGGGAAATACGGTTTTCCCGTTCATCTCACAATATATTACACTCATGAATTCAAACACTCTCACACCCCTTACCTTATTTCGACGCTTTTACACAAGAATAAGATTCCACGAGCAAAAAGACTTTGTTCTTTGACTCTTTGTCCTTCGATCGATCTAACAAGAAAGTTTTTGGGTAAACGTCAAAAATAAATAATGAGAAACTACTCTAAAAACTAAATTCGAAATTCGGTCAAGAAAAATTACCATATATCAAAAAACCAATCAGTGGATGATATAGCCACTTTTCACACGGTCGTTTTGGTGTTGGTTTCACTCAAATCGGAGTTACGGTTAAAAAGAAAAATACAAAATAAGGAATTTTTATAAACGGAGAAGTCGGGTATTTTAGAGTGAAATTGGGATGGTTAAAATCTGAGGAAGTATGTTTATTTGACTAGCTAAATGAATAAAACAACATACTGAAATTTGGAGAGAAAATTTTCTGGAACAGTTATCGATCACGGGTGTCAAATGATAGGTTGTTGTTGTGGCGGTGCCAAATGATAGGGTGTTGTTGTGGCCGATGTGGAAGCTCCCTTTCTTATTTTTTTTTAGGGTTCACATGGGTCAATCCCATTGTTCTCCTTATTTATTTTATGTTTTACTACTATTATTTTTATTTTGCTAAAACAAAATTAATTGTTACTTAATCTCAATTTTAATACTCTTCCAAACATCATTAAATTCTCAAAACATTACTAATATTTCGTAACTAATATATGATAAATTAGAGTAATTAAAATAATTAACCTTTTATAAAAATATATATTATTAACAACCCAAACTCTCATATTCAAATTAATCACTATAATTATACTTACTTTTCAAAATAAGTATATAAAAATAAATA
>JBBPBP010009777.1:9884700-9949249 GCA_037974735.1 Cicer chorassanicum | reverse complement strand
CATTTAATATTAGTCAAACACACGAGAAAATATCATATTAATTACCAACTCACATATACACGTAAAATCTCATAAATCTTATTCTTTAAAATATTTACACTAATATACTATTATTTTTAGAAAAATAAATAAAATAATAAAATATAACATTTATTATTCATATAACATATTTGGTCAAATATGTACAAGATTAACACATCATAGAAGACACACCTATAAAGAAAATTAATCATAAAGCTAATCAACATATATTCCAAAATAATTTTAACACCAATTTAATTATCTAAAATCCAATTTAATTAATAAAATATTTTATTATAAAATTTGGAGTGTTACACCTTTTCCCCATATCGTGCACAACTAAACATTCAATGATTTAAAGTTGTATATATATTCCTATTCAAAGCATTTAGGATAAAAATATTTTCATTTATTAAAATAATCAAGTGCAAAGTTATTTATCTAGAATATAATCTAGAATACCACATTTTTATAATCTATGCAGTCATGATATTGCTCACTGATGTAAATTTGATGTTTGAGTGAGAAAGGTCGGTTGCCGTGACTTTCTTTTGTGACATTGTTCCCAAAATTAATATTTCTATTCGAAACACACTATAACTCACCATAGATTATGTATGCTATGTCAAATTGAAATTATTTATAAAAAAGAAATAAAACACCATTCATAGATGCTTAAGGAAACACACATTAGAAATTGATGCACAACTTTCCTCATTTTTTAACTTCATGATTCAATATTTATATGCATGATCAAGATGATAAGATAATGACATTAAAATGATATAGAGGTTTTGCCGACGGATGAAACAGATGATGTTCTTGGGCGATTTTATGAGCAATTGTACGACAATAGTTCATGATTATAAGGACTTGTTTTTAATTTTTTGTTTTTTGTAACAAGCTATACGAGGGGATATTTATCTTTCCTTATTTTGTTTTTATTTTCATACTTTTGACAGTGCCTTTGGTAAAAGCGCTTTCTCAAATTTTAAGAACTTTTATTTTTTATTTTCACACATTTGACGATGTATATTGAAAAAGTGTTTTATAATATTTTGTATTTTTTTGTTTGTTTATAATTATTAAAGAGTACTTTTTTTATAAAAAAAAAAAACACTATCTAAGTTTTGAATTTACAATAGAGCTTTCAAAAAAATAAATTGTTCAAGAGTTTCGTAACTCTTCCTCTTTTATTTTAAAGAGCTTTTCGAGATCAACAAAGTTAAATAGTTCTTGTTATACCCTAGTTTTGTTGTGATAATATTATTAGATCATCATAATTTATAATGGTAAACTCTAAACTAAATCTTTTTTTAAAAAATTCTGATAATATTCAGAAATTAAAAACCAACAAAACCTACAAATTTGAATCCAACCAAACCTAATATATATCTATCGAACAAACAAACATGTCAAATAAAATGAAAAAAAAAATTATAGATAACAAGAAAGTATAATTTATAATTTGCAAAAAAATAAAAATAATACTTTATGAACCAATCTTATTAATGTAGTTATTACACAAGAGATGTGTTTTTCTCCAACACAAATTGATTGGAATAACAATAAAACTTAGGTTCAAACTTTCAGTGTTTCCTATCACTTGGTGGTGGAGGTGGAGGTTTGCAACAAGGGGGATTAGTACATATCATTGGCATGCATTCTATTGTTCGTTTTCCACAACAAGGTGGTAAACTTGCTTGTACATTACAAATATGAGCACACACAGTAGCAACAAGAAAGACTACAAACTTCAAGAACATCTTCATTATAGTTTGCACTTTATTACACAACTTGGCTAGCGAAGAATAGCAATGTTGATATGTTATAATTAATGGTATGTTAAAGCTATGTTAACTTATTTATAGAGAAAAATAAAATCCTCTATATATTAAAATCCATTATTATTTTTATCATACTAAAATGTTATTTATTAGTTTACTGATTTATGAAATCTTTACATTCTTTTACTAACAAAATTAATATTACACTATAATAACGTACCACTTATGCCAAATTGGATATCCCAAGCATAATCATACAGGCAAGTTATGGTAATGTTATGTACAAATTTTTGAATGTGTTTTAACTCTGAAAATAAACATTAAACACGTTGACAAAAAAACAATTCATAAATGGATACATAATAGATGCTTTTTTTTTATAGTATGATCCATGAAATCCTCCCTGCATAAATATGATTAAATGAGGATACATATAAATCATATTATTATGTAAAACAATTTAAGAATTTATTTCGTATGGACCCATATCGTGCTTGAGTAAGTAAAAAAATATTTATATTATATCTAAATTTTAATAACCTTTGTAAGTGCTCAATGAGTCCTAAGATCTTCCTAAATTAAGACATGGACACCATCCCTCAAGCAAAATTATTTTTAGCAAAAAATAAAACATCTTAATTTTATAAGATTTTACATAAAAATTAACAACAAAAAGTATACATATACAATTTCTTTATTTTAATTTTATAATTTCGTTGGTTATTAAATGTAACACCCCAAAGATTATAATAAACTATTTTAATAATGAAATATGATTTCAAAAAATTAATTTGTAGTTAAAATTATTTTAGAATATATGTGATAAATTTCGCGATTCGTTTTCGCTATATGGGTGCTTTAGATGACATGCTACTATTATACATATTGGACTACATGAGTAATCTGAATAAAAAATATTATATTTTATATATTTTTCTAAATAGTATTTTAGTGTGATATTTATAAAAAAAAAAAAAGATTTTAGAAGATTTTACGTGTATATGTACGTTTGTAATTAATGTGATATTTCCTTGTATGTTTGACTAATATTAAATGTGCACATATTTATATTTTAATTAATTCTAAGTATCTTCTATTTAGTTATTTATTTTATAAACAATTATCTTGGGATAGTAATAATATTGTGTTTGATTTTCTTTATTTTTATATACTTGTGGTGGCATTGTGATTTTATATATATATATTTATTATGATTTAGTAATTAATATAAAGTAGTAATGTTATATTTATTTATTTTGTGATTTTGACTATTCTCTAATGATGGTAGTATTTTAATATGAGTATTTTGTAATATAAGTATAATTATATTGATTATTTTGAATATTAGAGTTTTAGTTGTTCGTAATATGTAATTTTTAAAATGTTAACTACTTTAATTAATTTATTTTTAAAATATTGATGTTATATTTATTTATTTTGTTATTTAAACTATTTTCAAAATATAATTATTTTAATTTGATATTTTGAAAAATATTACTTTAATGACAAATAAATAAATTAAAATAAGTGTGTAATTAAATGGGTCTTGTGAAAACAAAAAAAATACGGTAAAGAAATAAAATTGGTTCAATAGGTTAGATTAGTAATAACCTAACAAAACAAATTGTAGAGCAATAGGAATGGAAGGCATGGCAGCGGCTGTAGCAACGGGAATAGTGAGAATTAAATAGGAAATTAATGTTAGTATCTCACGACTGTTCAGAAAACTTTCTCCGTTTTCGTCCAAATTTTAGTATGTTGTTTCATTCATCTAGCTAGTCAATTAAACACACTTTTCCCAAATTTTTAACCACCCCAATTTCTCTCTAAAATACCCGACTTCTCCGTCTATGGAATTCCTTATTTTGCACCGTTCTTCTTTACCGTAAGTCCGATTTGAGTGAAACCAACGCCAAAACGATCGTGTGAGAAGTGGCTATATTATTTTTGACGTTTACCGATAAACTTTCGAATTAGATCGATTGAAGAATAAAGAGTCAAAGAACAAAGGTTGTTTGCTTGTGGAATCGTATTCATGTGTGATAGCGTCGAAATAAGGTAAGGGGTGAGAGAGCGTTTGAATTCATGAGTATAATATATTGTGAGATGAACGGGAAAACCGTATTTCCCAACTATTTATCAGGGCTTGCTACGTACGGCAGTAGCCCTTTGAGTGATAAATTAATTAATGTGCAAATATGGAAATTGTGAGATTAAAATATGGAATAGAAATATTTATAAGGTGCTGATTAATTTAATTCCATTAAATGTGTGGTATTTGATACTATTGTGATATTTGATTTCAAATGAATTTGGTGCATATGTTTGATTAGATGAGTT
This sequence comes from Cicer chorassanicum, assembly GCA_037974735.1. Lineage (NCBI taxonomy): Eukaryota > Viridiplantae > Streptophyta > Magnoliopsida > Fabales > Fabaceae > Cicer > Cicer chorassanicum. The sequence continues at coordinate 9,945,101 of JBBPBP010009777.1, read as the reverse complement.
TATGTGATGAGGTATGATTGATGATAGTGATGCTATAAATTTGTGATGAGTTTATGTGATGATGATTATGTATGATTAATAATTGTGATGTTATAAATTTGTGATAAGTTTATGTAATGAGGTATGATTGAGGATAGTGATCCTATAAATTTGTGATGATGATGATGTGTGATTAATGATAGCGATGTTATCAATTTGTGATGAGAATATTGAAGTAACTCCATAGTTGATGAAATAATGATGATTCTAATTTGTGTTTGAGATGACGGTCTTAATGGAGTATCATAGGCCAACGAGGAGAGAAAATAAATATCGAGAATTTGTGAAGTGGAGATAATTTTGTCATCTTATAGGTAGGGCCTGACAAGCCTAGTGATTTCGGAGAAGTACAACTTAATTGAGCCTGATCGTGGCGGTCTACTCTTGAGCCTTAATTAAGGCAAGATTGTTAGACCTTGGAGGTATTCGCGTGGGGAATTCCTCGGTGACTTGACGGTAGCACTCTAAATGTCGGGAGCTACCATGCAACACACGTTTACCTCGACTGTCGCGTATATGTGACTCGGGTTGAGTTGATGAGATCTATGAGGACAGGGCGAATTTGAATTGTCCGTCCATCGGGATGGTGGCATAGTATTAGGCCTCCTAACCAAGTACTTCAGAGTTAGAATGGTACCGCATTGTGAAGTAGAGTCTAAGCTCATGCATAGCATTGCATTTTCTTGTGATTGTTTTGTTGTGATTAATATGTGTCCTGTGCGATAGTAATTCTTCTTAGATGATTTGATATTATTGTGAAATGTATAGATTTTCCTTGAGTGGTTTTGACTTTATAATGTTATGTTTTTCCTTGAAGAATGTTTGTCTAATGATACACTTTATTTATGATTAATTGCGTGTTCTCCTTACTTATATTATACTATCAATCAATATCATTATCAATATAACATATTAAAACAAACCCCCAAAATAATATGTTGACATGTGACACTCATTTTGACACATCATTCAATAGTATAATGTGGCACCTCTAGAATTCATTCATTTTTTATTTCACATTCCACTAACTCTTTGTTTATATCTCTATAACTAAAAAAACAACAATAAAAATATAACTTCCATTACAAACTTGATTTCATTGTTAATTACTTTTTTCATTTATTGCATATAAATACATCACAATATTTAAATTACATTTTTTTAATTAAAATGTAGCAACCATAAATTACCACAAAATATATAAAAATACAATAATAACATGAAAAATCAATAATCAAACTTATGCACAAACAATCCAATGAAGTTTTAATTAAAATAAATAAAAAATATTAAAACACATGCATTTAAATTAGTAAACCTTTGCAAAAAAAACCAACAAAGAATATTTTTTTAAAAATAAAAATGTTAAATTATACATTAAGTATTTTTAAGGTAATATAAATTTTGTGTTCATCTTTCTTTTTAGTGCTCAGATACATATTTTATTCCTTTAATACAAAGAAAGTATTTGTCTATATAAATTGTTCATGAAAATAAATACATTCATTTCAAAATATTAAACTTATAGATTGGATGAAGTATAAATTAGAGCATAGTTTCAATAAACGGCAAATATAATCAAAATCAAGTAGTGATTCCTAATCATTCCCAACATTATTTCGTAATTAAGAATTAGTTATCGAAAGTTTAAGTGAAAACGAGACACGAAACATAAAAGATAAGAAATAATAGTTCGTTCAATTAGTCAAAAAAAGAATAAAGAAACAATAGTGCTCAAGATAAAAGTAAAATAAAAGTAATAATCGTATAAAAACCAATGTTTACAAATATATCTCAAATCAATGATTGTAAAATTTTATTAATTAAATGTAGCAACCATAAATTACCACAAAATATATAAAAACACAATAATCACATGAAAAATCAATAATCAAACTTATGCACAAACAATCCAATGAATTTTAAATTAAAATAAATAAATAATATTAAAACACAAACATTTAAATTAGCAAACATGTGCAAAAAATACCATCAAATAATATTTTTTAAAAATAAAAAGGTTAAATTATACATTAAGTATTTTCAAAGTAATATAAAATTTGTGTTCATTTTTCTTTTTATGCTCAGATGCATATTTTATTCTTTTAATACAAAGAAAGTATTTGTCTATATAAATTGTTCATGAAAATAAATACATTCATTTCAAAATATTAAACTTATAGATTGGATGAAGTATAAATTAGAGCATAGTTTCAATTAACGGTAAAAATAATCAAAATCATGTAGTGATTTCTTATCATTCCTAACATTATTTCATGTTTTTGTCGTAAAAAATAATACTTTGAGCTTATTCATTATATACAGTCTCCAAAAAGGATAATTAAATCAAAATATTTTCGAAACTCACTTCCTTTGTTGTTTGTGTTTGACTAACTTTGCCCTGCATTTGGGAAATCGCAGTTATTACAGGTTAATGAGTCTTGAAGTTCAAGTTTGGGAGAAGCCCCGCTCTGATAGGTGATACCAGGAATGAGAGTCATAAGTTATATTTTTATTTGTTTAATTAGAAACAACTTTTTGTATGAAACCTTATAACTAGTAAACTTTTGCAATTAAATTAAGAAATTCTAGTTAAATCAAAGTTTATGGAGATTGCACTATTTTATAGGAGGAAAAAGTTTAAAGTGTTCATTTTGAATTTTGAGGAATGTGATATCTCAAATTAATTATAAAAGTTATTATTCCCTTGAAAACATATTTGCTTTATCCGTTGCAAATTAAAGTTAAAAATTCTATTATAAATTATTACATATTATTTTGGGGTTTAGGGTATCACATCGTGCACAACAAAATATTCATTGATTTAAAGTTGTATCTATATTTCTATCCAAAGCATTTAGGATACAAATATTTTAATTTATTAAAATAATTATGTGCAAAGTTATTTATCTAGAATACCCCATTTTTATAATCTATGCAGTCATGATATTGCTTACAAAATCTTAATTGTAACATAATACCACAAATCGTAAGTTTGTAATATACTATCACGAATCATCATATTTGACTTTAATATACAGTTATTCCGTGAGAACATAAATACAAAAGAAGACTACAAAACAAGGTAGCAAAATAAAATCTTTGAAGCTATGAAAATTCCATGAATCTTCTTTTTTATCTGTGAAAACTATGAAATAATAAGAATGAGACAAAATCTCAATGAGTTATTGAAAGGAGATTGGAAAATTTTAAAAAGTGTTCATAATTTCTAAAAATCGATGCAAATCAAAATTTCTTCTTTAAATGTAAACATGGAGAGTTCAATTCGACATAAATAATTATTATGGCTGTGAATTAGAACCACTCTTGTATGACTCACTGATATAATTTACATGTTTGGTGAGAAAGGTCGGTTGTCATGACTTTCATTTGTGTCATTGTTCCCAAAATTAATATTTCTATTCAACACACACTATAACTCACCATAGATAATGTATGCTATGTCAAATTGAAATTATTTATAAAAAAGGAAATAAAACACCATTCATAGATGCTTAAGGAAACACACATTAGAAATTGATGCACAACTTTCCACATTTTTTAACTGCATGATTCAATATTTATACGCATGATCATGAAGATAAGATAATAACATTAAAAAGATATAGGGGTTTTGCCGAGGGATGAAACAGATGTCATTCTAGAGCGATTTTATGAGCAATTGTGACACCCTATGTGACACCCTAAACCCAAATTGAAATAGAAAGTAAAATGTGTTAGTTTTGAAAGAGATTCGCAGCGATTCCAAAATAGAGTATACAAATTTTATTTTAAACTACAAGGTTCAAGACGTCACACTCATACTTACACAAAATGCTTGCATAAAAATTTTCAATTAAAAATCCGTTAATATCGAATATAGTTGAGGTTTATTAAATAAAAATTTCTGACATTAAAACACATTCTAAACTTAGAGACAATTAATTTCTACATCCGAATAAAAGATAAAAATAACACAATTGATCGATCGAATTTACAAAAATCTAAATTAGTTCATAACTCAACAAAATACGACAAATTACTCTCACCCAGTATCACCTATCACAGCGTGGATCACCAATTGATAACCTGAAATGATTGTGCGCTCTCGCAAGCGCCACACACAAGCAACGACGGGTGAGCATCGAAAACATGTAATAGTATAAAATAATTGAGAAGAACACGTAAAATATATTAAACACCGTATCATATCAAATCACAATTAACAAGAATAATCAAGGTAACACATTGATATACTCCACAACATCAAGTAAGTAAACACACAAATCAAGTAATGTTATGCATGCTCTTATACTCTATACTTCATCATTCGGTACCATTCTACTTTGAAGTACTTGGTTAGGAGGCTTGATACTATGCCACCACGCAAGTGGACGGACAATTCAATTTGGCCATGTCCTCATAGATCCCCTCAACTCAACCCGAGACACATACGCGACAGTCGAGGTAAATGTGTGTTGCATGGTAGCTCCCGACATTTGGAGTGTTACCTCCAAGTCACCTACGAGTTCCCCACCTGAATACCTCCAAGGTCTAACAATCTTACCCTAAGGCTCATCAGCAGACCGCCACAATCAGGCTCATTCAGTTGTACTTCCCCGGAATCACTAGGTTTGTCAGGCCCTACCTATATGATGACCAATTACTCTCCATTTACAAAAATTATTAACATCTATTTTCTCCCCTCGTTGGCCTAGGTTACTCACTCCATTAAGAGAACCATCATTGGCACGGGTTGAATTCATCACTATTCAATTAAACATGATATTCATCTCATGATATTCATCAAGGTGGTAACATCATAAGTCAACAAGTACACATCATCAATCCATATTTTCATAGTCAAATATTACATTCAAAATTTATCATCATAATACACAAACTCCAACAATATATGATTTTCACTCACAGATAATAATACTAAATCATTCACACACACCACTTCAATTGAAATGCAAATAATAACAATTCATCACATTTTATATCATATTACTCAAAGGGATTCAGCCGTACGTAGCGAGCCCCAAATGAATTATGGGAAATACAGTTTTCCCGTTCATCTCACTTAATTTACACTCATGAATTCGAAATTCACTCTCACCCCATACCTTGATTGAAGATTTCACGCAGCCTTAGAGAAGATACAGAACATCACAACAACAACCGACTTGAATAACTTATTGCATGTGCGACTTGTGACACCCTAAACCCCAAAATAATATATTATAATTTATAATAGAATTTTTAACATATATTTCGCATAAGGTAAAACAAATACGTTTTTAAGGGAATAAAAACTTTGATAATTAAATTAAAATATCACGTTTCTCAAAAATCGAAAGGAACACTTTAAACTTTTTCTTCCTATAAAATAGTGCAAATTCCATAAAATTTGATTTAAGTATAATTACTTGATTCAATTCTAAAAACTTACTAGTACTTATATGGTTTTCATACAAAAAGTCGTTTCAAATTAAATAAGTAAAATACAAATTACAACCCTTATTCCCGGTATCACCTATCAGAGCGGGGTTCCTCCCAACTTGAGCTTCAAGATTCATTAACCTGTAACAACTGCGATTTCGCAAACGCAGGGCCAAGCCAGTCAAACACAAACAACGAAGGAGGTGAGTTTTGAAATCATGTTAATAGTATAATATAAGTAAGGAGAACACGCAATTAATCATAAATAAACCGTATCATTAGACAAACATTTTTCAAGGAAAAACATAACATCTTAAAGTCAAAACCAAGGGAAATCAATACATTTCACAATAACATCAAATCATCTACGAAATTATCATCGCACACAATACATATTAATCACGACAAACAATCACACAAAAATGCAATGATATGCATGAGCTTAGACTCTACTTCACAATGTGGTACCATTCTAACTCTGAAGTACTTGGTTAGGAGGCCATGATACTATGCCACCATCTCGGTGGACGGACAATTCAAATTGGCCCTGTCCTCATAGATCCCCTCAACTCAACCCGAGACACATATACGCGACAGTCGAGGTAAACGTGTGTTGCATGGTAGCTCCCGACATTTGGAGTGCTACCTCCAAGTCACCTAGGAATTCCCCACCCGAATACCTCCAAGGTCTAACAATCTTGCCTTAAGGCTCAAGAGTAGACCGCCACGATCAGGCTCAATTCAGTTGTACTTCCCCGAAATCGCTAGGCTTGTCAGGCCCTACCTATATGATGACAAAATAATCTTCACTTCACAAATTCTCAATATTTATTTTCTCCCCTCGTTGGCCTATGATACTCCATTAAGATCGTCATCTCAAACACAAATTAGAATCACAATTATTTCATTAGAGGTTAATTTTACTTAAACATGACTTTTTATTTTTTTATCAATGCAATGATAATGATTGAATAAAAAAATATCAATCTTTTCATCACCAATTCATAACATCACTATTATAAATCACACATTATCATCATTACATAACTCATCACAAATTTATAGCGTCACTATCATCAATCATATATCATCACACAAACTTATCACAATTTATAACATCACAATTATTAATCATACATCATCATCATCACATAAAATTATCACAATGCACACATCTTTTATTATCACATCACATAAACTCATCTAATCCAACATATGAACCAAATTCATTCGACATCCAATATCACAATAATATCAAATATCACACATTTAACAAAAATAAATCAAATATCACAATAATATCAAATAACACACATTCAACGAAATTAAATCAATCAACACCTTATAAATATTTCTATTCCACATTTTAGTCTCACAATTCCCATATTTGCATATTAATTAATTTATCACTCAAAGGGCTATTGCCGTACGTAGCAAGCCCCGGATGAATCTTTGGGAAATACAGTTTTCCCGTTCATCTCACAATATATTACACTCATGAATTCAAACGCTCTCTCACCCCTTACCTTATTTCGACGCTCTTACACAAGAATAAGATTCCACGAGCAAACAGTCTTTGTTCTTTGACTCTTTGTCCTGCTGCTGTGCGAGCACGATTTCTTCCTCTCCAGACGTCGTTTCGCCGATCCGACCGTTGAAAACGAAGCCCTGAGTGTTGCGAACCTACTGTCCAAATTTCAGCCCGATCCAACGGTTAACGAATGCGTAATCGATGTTTTTCTGAGACTGATTTAACAAAATCGGGAATAAGGTTTATTCTTCTCTTTTCTCTTTTGGTGATTGTCTTTCCTCTCAAAAACATACTGAAATTTGGACGAGAACGGAGAATTTTCTGAAAAAGTTATCGATCACCGGTGCCAAAGGATAGGTTGTTGTTGTATTTCTTTAAGGCTGCCCAACTCCTTTCCTTTCCTTTTGTTTTTTTTTTTGTTTTTATTAACAATTAGGGTTCACACATGGGTCAAACACATTGGTCTCTTTATTTACTTTTTTTTTTTCTTTTATTACTATTATTATTTCATAACTAATATATGATAAATTAGAGTAATTAAAATAATTAACCTTTAAAAAAAATACATATTACTAACAATTGAAACTCTCATATTCAAAATAGTCACTATAATTATACTTATTTATCAAAATACTCATATTAAAATACTACAATCATTAGAGAATAGTCAAAATCACAAAATAAATAAATATAACATTGCTACTTTATATTAATTACTAAATCATAATAAATATATATAAAATCACAATGTCACAACAAGTATATAAAAATAAAAGAAATCAAACACAATATTGTTACTATCCCAAGATAACTATTTATAAAATAAATAATTAAAATAAGATATATTTAGAAATAATTAAATATAATTAAGTGCACATACACTTAATATTAGTCAAACACACGAGAAAATATCATATTAATTACCAACTCACATATACATGTAAAATCTCCTAAATTTTATTCTTTAAAATATTTACACTAATATACTATTATTTTTAGAAAAATATATAAAATAATAAAATATAACATTTATCATTCATATAACATATTTGGTCAAATATGTACAAGATTAACACATCATAGAAAACACACCTATAAAGAAAATTAATTATAAAACTAATCAACATATATTCTAAAATAATTTTAACACAAAATTAATTATCTAAAATCCTATTTAATTAATAAAATAGTTTATTATAAAATTTGGGGTGTTACAATTCTCCCCTCGTTAAAGAAATTTCGTCCTCGAAATTTTTGGTGAATAATAAATAAACTAATATCTAACTAACTACCATCAAGATTCAAACTTAGTCACAAATGATATAATAAACATATTTAGGTCATTTACTACTCACTTAGACATAACTTGTCAAGAATCCTAGCATGATAAGGTAATATGACACAACAAATCAATTAACACATATCAAATACGCTATCAAGTTCAACTAACAACTTAAACAATATTCTACTAGTTTTGGTCTCTTTAAAGAATGTCTAAATCCTAACAACAATTATTCTACAGGTTTCAAAAACTTAGACATCTAGAGAAACTTTTAAAATATTTCACACTTTCAATAATAAGAAACAAAAACGCATATAACAACTCAATGACATGCAGTCACTTAAGCGTATAATCATAGTGAAATGGGAGAAATATTTTCACATATGGTGTCAAACACACTCAAAGTATAACTTAATTTTAAAGTCTTATAAACAAAATTCATTTATAGTACTCATACAATAGTTCTAGTCCTTATGAAATGAGAGAATATAGAACAAATAAGAGACCAACACAATGTCCTTATTCATTTTAAGCAAATTACTTAGAAGATCAAACATACTTAATTGAATGTTTAATTTAAGTACACACCACCAACCTAATATTCGCGTCACATAATCAATTATTAACATTCAACATTGATGCCACATAAGACTCATAATCACTCAAAGTTGTATAAGAGGTGAACATGGTTTCTAACTATTTCCAAAATAAAATTAATAAGTATCTATAACAATAAGAACAATGGGTTATCGTTGCCTCTTTTATCGACGATGAGTCATCGGGGTAGCTAGTCCCTCCTACTCATGTAGTCAACTACTTAAGGTAACTATAACTACAGTCATTCAAATTCAAACATGGGTACTTAAAAGTATTTTTAACGTGGTTCAGGAGTGCGAAGGCGGCGCCACAACTCCTACTCCTTACCTCAAGTTAAAAAACTTACTTAATTACACATTCACAATAATTTACTTGTAATTTACAAGTAGTAACAACAACATTTACATCAATATATAATCAATAATCCGATTGAAGAAATATAGAGCTATTTCACTTTTAGATGATCTCAACTACTCTAACGCTATACACTAATTTCCAACAATTAGAAGACTTGAAACACAAACAATTTCATATTTACATAATCATATAACATTCACATTACTAATCCAAAAATTAGCACCAAAATTTTACGTTCATCTCATAACTCAAACAATGTAAGCTATCCTCATAGAACTCTAATTGCTCCAAATTGATCACGCTCAAATTTTCTTTTGAATTAATCATCACTTAAAAGTTACAACAAACTACAACATATAGCAAATAAGATAAATAATTATTTACTAGAAGACACAACACGCTACCAAACCAAATTGAATCAAGTACTACATAAACCACTTTAAAGGTTACACATTTAGCACACACAAAAAAAATCATTGGGAATTCAAACCATTTCCTTAAATCACTTTTCAATAAATCACGTATAAATAAAAACAACTAAAACAAATCATATTTCTAAATACAATTAAAAATAAAATAAATCACATGTATTTTTAAAATCTATAAGATTTCTAAAATCACTTGTACTTTAATCATCAAAAACACATTTCTAAATAATTAATCATTATAAAAATTATTATTTTCAACTTATATTTTGAAAGAAGATTTAAATTATATATATAGATAGATAAAAAGTTTTCCAATAAATTAACACTTCCAAAATAGTTCTAATTTATTTTCTCAAAATTTACAACAACAAAAAAAATTGGTAAAATAAATTTTAGTCTTGGGACAAGTAATCTACATGATGCACTCTACACATACCAATCTACATGATACATACCATTTTGTTAGGTTAATTCATGTAACAAGAAAAGATGTACAAACAACATGTCACTTTCTCATATTAAACTCAAATATACATTTCAACAATGATAACACAACAACTATAATTCTACTAAAAAAAACATTATACTCATAAAATACACCGATTATAGAATCCAAAATTTAGATAACGTTTTAAAAAGAGTTTCACCATTGAGGTGGTTCTTTTTAAAAACTTTGTTTTTTTTTTAATTCTATTTACTTTCTCTTTCTCGGTTAGTAGACATTTTATTATTTGGCCCTTTTTGTTTGTACCATTATAAATCACTAATGAATTATTAAAATCTAAACTACAACATCGAGTTAAACTCTAATGAGTTCATAATATCATAATCATAAAATCAACCATTTCAAAAAATATCCCAACACCCTCACGATTCAATATTCACAACATCCCCTAACAAACATAACACAACTCTTTTTAATTTTCTTAAAAACAATACATCGTAAAACATGCTGTAAATTTTAAGCTATCTTAAACATTAAATAAAATCAGTAGTATAAAATTATTGTTATTTTATAAATCAACAAAAATTCAACTCAATTTAATTTCTTTAAAATAATCAAGAGTAATTCAAATAAAAGTTATTTTAATCTTACAAAATAAGTAAACTTTAACTCCTTCAAAATGTCATTTTAAAAAAATTCTAAGTTCTACTAACTTTTAATATTCAAGAATTACTATTGCTAATAATATGAATTTCATACTATTTAAAATCATGACAATCATTCTAAATTATTTTCAAAACCAATATCAAAACTCTACTCATCTAGATACAACCATCAACACTATCAAGTGATTTAAAGTTAACATTCACAATTTAAAATTGATTTTTTTTTCACACAAGCCAACATAAAATCAAAATAAGAATTTTTTGTCAAAATTAAAACTTTAAACATAAGAGATATAATTCCTATCTAACTCACAGTTTAGAACGAAGCATCTTTTTTTTTTCTTTAAATTGAGTTTCAACAAAAATAATAATAATTTGTACCTAGTAAAAGTCAATACTCAAGTTTTAAACATATAATTCATGTGGAAATCAATGTTTCAATCAATTAGTTATTAGATCAAACACTTTAAACAGATTCATATCAAGACTAAATATTTAAAATTGATTAAGGGTGAAAATGGAACTTTAAAACAACCAACTAGTGAGGTCTGACATTTGATAACTAAGGTTGGGATTAATAACTTGAAACATACAGGTGGTCAATCAAAATTATTATTTCCAACTATTCATATAAAATAAGAGTGCAAAAATCATAGTTCGGTAGACAAACAACAAGCAACAAGATCAATCAACAAGTAACTAACATAATCTTGTCAACAATTAAAATTAACTCAAATCTTAACAAGTAATTTCATAATTTATTTACTCACTCAGTTCAACAAGTAACTAACATAATCTTGTCAATAATTAAAATATACTCAAATCTTAACAAGTAATTTCATGGTTTATTTACTCATTTAGGTAGGAACTTAGAATCCATAACACAATCAGGGTAAGCAAATCTTAACAGTTAATTAGTAGTCACAAAAATATGTATAATAATACAAAAACACATAACACTTAACACAATAATATAACGGGGAACAAAAAACATGTTAGTGAAAGGAAGTATTACTCAAGAAAACACAACCGACACAACTAACATTTAACTAACACTAAACCGACACTTGACCCACTCGGCCTGATTGGACAGACCTGCTCTGATACCACTAATGTGACACCCTAAACCCCAAAATAATATATTATAATTTATAATAGAATTTTTAACTTATATTTCGCATAAGGTAAAACAAATACGTTTTTAAGGGAATAAAAACTTTGATAATTAAATTAAAATATCACGTTTCTCAAAAATCGAAAGGAACACTTTAAACTTTTTCTTCCTATAAAATAGTGCAAATTCCATAAAATTTGATTTAAGTATAATTACTTGATTCAATTCTAAAAACTTACTAGTAATTATATGGTTTTCATACAAAAAGTCGTTTCAAATTAAATAAGTAAAATACAAATTACAACCCTTATTCCCGGTATCACCTATCAGAGCGGGGTTCCTCCCAACTTGAGCTTCAAGATTCATTAACCTGTAACAACTGCGATTTCGCAAACGCAGGGCCAAGCCAGTCAAACACAAACAACGAAGGAGGTGAGTTTTGAAATCATGTTAATAGTATAATATAAGTAAGGAGAACACGCAATTAATCATAAATAAACCGTATCATTAGACAGACATTTTTCAAGGAAAAACATAACATCTTAAAGTCAAAACCAAGGGAAATCAATACATTTCACAATAACATCAAATCATCTACGAAATTATCATCGCACACAATACATATTAATCACGACAAACAATCACACAAAAATGCAATGATATGCATGAGCTTAGACTCTACTTCACAATGTGGTACCATTCTAACTCTGAAGTACTTGGTTAGGAGGCCATGATACTATGCCACCATCTCGGTGGACGGACAATTCAAATTGGCCCTGTCCTCATAGATCCCCTCAACTCAACCCGAGACACATATACGCGACAGTCGAGGTAAACGTGTGTTGCATGGTAGCTCCCGACATTTGGAGTGCTACCTCCAAGTCACCTAGGAATTCCCCACCCGAATACCTCCAAGGTCTAACAATCTTGCCTTAAGGCTCAAGAGTAGACCGCCACGATCAGGCTCAATTCAGTTGTACTTCCCCGAAATCGCTAGGCTTGTCAGGCCCTACCTATATGATGACAAAATAATCTTCACTTCACAAATTCTCAATATTTATTTTCTCCCCTCGTTGGCCTATGATACTCCATTAAGATCGTCATCTCAAACACAAATTAGAATCACAATTATTTCATTAGAGGTTAATTTTACTTAAACATGACTTTTTATTTTTTTATCAATGCAATGATAATGATTGAATAAAAAAATATCAATCTTTTCATCACCAATTCATAACATCACTATTATAAATCACACATTATCATCATTACATAACTCATCACAAATTTATAGCGTCACTATCATCAATCATATATCATCACACAAACTTATCACAATTTATAACATCACAATTATTAATCATACATCATCATCATCACATAAAATTATCACAATGCACACATCTTTTATTATCACATCACATAAACTCATCTAATCCAACATATGAACCAAATTCATTCGACATCCAATATCACAATAATATCAAATATCACACATTTAACAAAAATAAATCAAATATCACAATAATATCAAATAACACACATTCAACGAAATTAAATCAATCAACACCTTATAAATATTTCTATTCCACATTTTAGTCTCACAATTCCCATATTTGCATATTAATTAATTTATCACTCAAAGGGCTATTGCCGTACGTAGCAAGCCCCGGATGAATCTTTGGGAAATACAGTTTTCCCGTTCATCTCACAATATATTACACTCATGAATTCAAACGCTCTCTCACCCCTTACCTTATTTCGACGCTCTTACACAAGAATAAGATTCCACGAGCAAACAGTCTTTGTTCTTTGACTCTTTGTCCTGCTGCTGTGCGAGCACGATTTCTTCCTCTCCAGACGTCGTTTCGCCGATCCGACCGTTGAAAACGAAGCCCTGAGTGTTGCGAACCTACTGTCCAAATTTCAGCCCGATCCAACGGTTAACGAATGCGTAATCGATGTTTTTCTGAGACTGATTTAACAAAATCGGGAATAAGGTTTATTCTTCTCTTTTCTCTTTTGGTGATTGTCTTTCCTCTCAAAAACATACTGAAATTTGGACGAGAACGGAGAATTTTCTGAAAAAGTTATCGATCACCGGTGCCAAAGGATAGGTTGTTGTTGTATTTCTTTAAGGCTGCCCAACTCCTTTCCTTTCCTTTTGTTTTTTTTTTTGTTTTTATTAACAATTAGGGTTCACACATGGGTCAAACACATTGGTCTCTTTATTTACTTTTTTTTTTTCTTTTATTACTATTATTATTTCATAACTAATATATGATAAATTAGAGTAATTAAAATAATTAACCTTTAAAAAAAATACATATTACTAACAATTGAAACTCTCATATTCAAAATAGTCACTATAATTATACTTATTTATCAAAATACTCATATTAAAATACTACAATCATTAGAGAATAGTCAAAATCACAAAATAAATAAATATAACATTGCTACTTTATATTAATTACTAAATCATAATAAATATATATAAAATCACAATGTCACAACAAGTATATAAAAATAAAAGAAATCAAACACAATATTGTTACTATCCCAAGATAACTATTTATAAAATAAATAATTAAAATAAGATATATTTAGAAATAATTAAATATAATTAAGTGTACATACACTTAATATTAGTCAAACACACGAGAAAATATCATATTAATTACCAACTCACATATACACGTAAAATCTCCTAAATTTTATTCTTTAAAATATTTACACTAATATACTATTATTTTTAGAAAAATATATAAAATAATAAAATATAACATTTATCATTCATATAACATATTTGGTCAAATATGTACAAGATTAACACATCATAGAAAACACACCTATAAAGAAAATTAATTATAAAACTAATCAACATATATTCTAAAATAATTTTAACACAAAATTAATTATCTAAAATCCTATTTAATTAATAAAATAGTTTATTATAAAATTTGGGGTGTTACAATTCTCCCCTCATTAAAGAAATTTCGTCCTCGAAATTTTTGGTGAATAATAAATAAACTAATATCTAACTAACTACCATCAAGATTCAAACTTAGTCACAAATGATATAATAAACATATTTAGGTCATTTACTACTCACTTAGACATAACTTGTCAAGAATCCTAGCATGATAAGGTAATATGACACAACAAATCAATTAACACATATCAAATACGCTATCAAGTTCAACTAACAACTTAAACAATATTCTACTAGTTTTGGTCTCTTTAAAGAATGTCTAAATCCTAACAACAATTATTCTACAGGTTTCAAAAACTTAGACATCTAGAGAAACTTTTAAAATATTTCACACTTTCAATAATAAGAAACAAAAACGCATATAACAACTCAATGACATGCAGTCACTTAAGCGTATAATCATAGTGAAATGGGAGAAATATTTTCACATATGGTGTCAAACACACTCAAAGTATAACTTAATTTTAAAGTCTTATAAACAAAATTCATTTATAGTACTCATACAATAGTTCTAGTCCTTATGAAATGAGAGAATATAGAACAAATAAGAGACCAACACAATGTCCTTATTCATTTTAAGCAAATTACTTAGAAGATCAAACATACTTAATTGAATGTTTAATTTAAGTACACACCACCAACCTAATATTCGCGTCACATAATCAATTATTAACATTCAACATTGATGCCACATAAGACTCATAATCACTCAAAGTTGTATAAGAGGTGAACATGGTTTCTAACTATTTCCAAAATAAAATTAATAAGTATCTATAACAATAAGAACAATGGGTTATCGTTGCCTCTTTTATCGACGATGAGTCATCGGGGTAGCTAGTCCCTCCTACTCATGTAGTCAACTACTTAAGGTAACTATAACTACAGTCATTCAAATTCAAACATGGGTACTTAAAAGTATTTTTAACGTGGTTCAGGAGTGCGAAGGCGGCGCCACAACTCCTACTCCTTACCTCAAGTTAAAAAACTTACTTAATTACACATTCACAATAATTTACTTGTAATTTACAAGTAGTAACAACAACATTTACATCAATATATAATCAATAATCCGATTGAAGAAATATAGAGCTATTTCACTTTTAGATGATCTCAACTACTCTAACGCTATACACTAATTTCCAACAATTAGAAGACTTGAAACACAAACAATTTCATATTTACATAATCATATAACATTCACATTACTAATCCAAAAATTAGCACCAAAATTTTACGTTCATCTCATAACTCAAACAATGTAAGCTATCCTCATAGAACTCTAATTGCTCCAAATTGATCACGCTCAAATTTTCTTTTGAATTAATCATCACTTAAAAGTTACAACAAACTACAACATATAGCAAATAAGATAAATAATTATTTACTAGAAGACACAACACGCTACCAAACCAAATTGAATCAAGTACTACATAAACCACTTTAAAGGTTACACATTTAGCACACACAAAAAAAATCATTGGGAATTCAAACCATTTCCTTAAATCACTTTTCAATAAATCACGTCTAAATAAAAACAACTAAAACAAATCATATTTCTAAATACAATTAAAAATAAAATAAATCACATGTATTTTTAAAATCTATAAGATTTCTAAAATCACTTGTCCTTTAATCATCAAAAACACATTTCTAAATAATTAATCATTATAAAAATTATTATTTTCAACTTATATTTTGAAAGAAGATTTAAATTATATATATAGATAGATAAAAAGTTTTCCAATAAATTAACACTTCCAAAATAGTTCTAATTTATTTTCTCAAAATTTACAACAACAAAAAAAATTGGTAAAATAAATTTTAGTCTTGGGACAAGTAATCTACATGATGCACTCTACACATACCAATCTACATGATACATACCATTTTGTTAGGTTAATTCATGTAACAAGAAAAGATGTACAAACAACATGTCACTTTCTCATATTAAACTCAAATATACATTTCAACAATGATAACACAACAACTATAATTCTACTAAAAAAAACATTATACTCATAAAATACACCGATTATAGAATCCAAAATTTAGATAACGTTTTAAAAAGAGTTTCACCATTGAGGTGGTTCTTTTTAAAAACTTTGTTTTTTTTTTTTTAATTCTATTTTCTTTCTCTTTCTCGGTTAGTAGACATTTTATTATTTGGCCCTTTTTGTTTGTACCATTATAAATCACTAATGAATTATTAAAATCTAAACTACAACATCGAGTTAAACTTTAATGAGGTCATAATATCATAATCATAAAATCAACCATTTCAAAAAATATCCCAACACCCTCACGATTCAATATTCACAACATCCCCTAACAAACATAACAACAACTCTTTTTAATTTTCTTAAAAACAATACATCGTAAAACATGCTGTAAATTTTAAGCTATCTTAAACATTAAATAAAATCAGTAGTATAAAATTATTGTTATTTTATAAATCAACAAAAATTCAACTCAATTTAATTTCTTTAAAATAATCAAGAGTAATTCAAATAAAAGTTATTTTAATCTTACAAAATAAGTAAACTTTAACTCCTTCAAAATGTCATTTTAAAAAAATTCTAAGTTCTACTAACTTTTAATATTCAAGAATTACTATTGCTAATAATATGAATTTCATACTATTTAAAATCATGACAATCATTCTAAATTATTTTCAAAACCAATATCAAAACTCTACTCATCTAGATACAACCATCAACACTATCAAGTGATTTAAAGTTAACATTCACAATTTAAAATTGATTTTTTTTTCACACAAGCCAACATAAAATCAAAATAAGAATTTTTTGTCAAAATTAAAACTTTAAACATAAGAGATATAATTCTTATCTAACTCACAGTTTAGAACGAAGCATCTTTTTTTTTTCTCTAAATTGAGTTTCAACAAAAATAATAATAATTTGTACCTAGTAAAAGTCAATACTCAAGTTTTAAACATATAATTCATGTGGAAATCAATGTTTCAATCAATTAGTTATTAGATCAAACACTTTAAACAGATTCATATCAAGACTAAATATTTAAAATTGATTAAGGGTGAAAATGGAACTTTAAAACAACCAACTAGTGAGGTCTGACATTTGATAACTAAGGTTGGGATTAATAACTTGAAACATACAGGTGGTCAATCAAAATTATTATTTCCAACTATTCATATAAAATAAGAGTGCAAAAATCATAGTTCGGTAGACAAACAACAAGCAACAAGATCAATCAACAAGTAACTAACATAATCTTGTCAACAATTAAAATTAACTCAAATCTTAACAAGTAATTTCATACTTTATTTACTCACTCAGTTCAACAAGTAACTAACATAATCTTGTCAATAATTAAAATATACTCAAATCTTAACAAGTAATTTCATGGTTTATTTACTCATTTAGGTAGGAACTTAGAATCCATAACACAATCAGGGTAAGCAAATCTTAACAGTTAATTAGTAATCACAAAAATATGTATAATAATACAAAAACACATAACACTTAACACAATAATATAACGGTGAACAAAAAACATGTTAGTGAAAGGAAGTATTACTCAATAAAACACAACCGACACAACTAACATTTGACTAACACTAAACCGACACTTGATCCACTCGGCCTGATTGGACAGACCTGCTCTGATACCACTAATGTGACACCCTAAACCCCAAAATAATATATTATAATTTACAATAGAATTTTTAACTTATATTTCGCAGAAGGTAAGACAAATACGTTTTTAAAAGAATAAAAACTTTGATAATTAATTTAAAATATCACGTTTCTCAAAAATCAAAAGAAACACTTTAAACTTTTTCTTCCTATAAAATAGTGCAAATTCCATAAAATTTGATTTAAGTATAATTACTTGATTCAATTCTAAAAATTTACTAGTACTTATATGGTTTTCATACAAAAAGTCGTTTCAAATTAAATAAGTAAAATACAAATTACAACCCTTATTCCCGGTATCACCTATCAGAGCGGGGTTCCTCCCAACTTGAGCTTCAAGATTCATTAACCTGTAACAACTGCGATTTCGCAAACGCAGGGCCAAGCCAGTCAAACACAAACAACGAAGGAGGTGAGTTTTGAAATCATGTTAATAGTATAATATAAGTAAGGAGAACACGCAATTAATCATAAATAAACCGTATCATTAGACAAACATTTTTCAAGGAAAAACATAACATCTTAAAGTCAAAACCAAGGGAAATCAATACATTTCACAATAACATCAAATCATCTACGAAATTATCATCGCACACAATACATATTAATCACGACAAACAATCACACAAAAATGCAATGATATGCATGAGCTTAGACTCTACTTCACAATGTGGTACTATTCTAACTCTGAAGTACTTGGTTAGGAGGCCATGATACTATGCCACCATCTCGGTGGACGGACAATTCAAATTGGCCCTGTCCTCATAGATCCCCTCAACTCAACCCGAGACACATATACGCGACAGTCGAGGTAAACGTGTGTTGCATGGTAGCTCCCGACATTTGGAGTGCTACCTCCAAGTCACCTAGGAATTCCCCACCCGAATACCTCCAAGGTCTAACAATCTTGCCTTAAGGCTCAAGAGTAGACCGCCACGATCAGGCTCAATTCAGTTGTACTTCCCCGAAATCGCTAGGCTTGTCAGGCCCTACCTATATGATGACAAAATAATCTCCACTTCACAAATTCTCAATATTTATTTTCTCCCCTCGTTGGCCTATGATACTCCATTAAGATCGTCATCTCAAACACAAATTAGAATCACAATTATTTCATTAAAGGTTACTTCAATCTTTTCATCACCAATTCATAACATCACTATTATAAATCACACATTATCATCATTACATAACTCATCACAAATTTATAGCGTCACTATCATCAATCATATATCATCACACAAACTTATCACAATTTATAACATCACAATTATTAATCATACATCATCATCATCACATAAAATTATCACAATGCACACATCTTTTATTATCACATCACATAAACTCATCTAATCCAACATATGAACCAAATTCATTCGACATCCAATATCACAATAATATCAAATATCACACATTTAACAAAAATAAATCAAATAACACACATTCAACGAAATTAAATCAATCAACACCTTATAAATATTTCTATTCCACATTTTAGTCTCACAATTCCCATATTTGCACATTAATTAATTTATCACTCAAAGGGCTATTGCCGTACGTAGCAAGCCCCGGATGAATCTTTGGGAAATACGGTTTTCCCGTTCATCTCACAATATATTACACTCATGAATTCAAACGCTCTCTCACCCCTTACCTTATTTCGACGCTCTTACACAAGAATAAGATTCCACGAGCAAACAATCTTTGTTCTTTGACTATTTGTCCTGCTGCTGTGCGAGCACGATTTCTTCCTCTCCAGACGTCGTTTCGCCGATCCGACCGTTGAAAACGAAGCCCTGAGTGTTGCGAACCTACTGTCCAAATTTCAGCCCGATCCAACGGTTAACGAATGCGTAATCGATGTTTTTCTGAGACTGATTTAACAAAATCGGGAATAGGGTTTATTCTTCTCTTTTCTCTTTTGGTGATTGTCTTTCCTCTCAAAAAC
Organism: Cicer chorassanicum; assembly: GCA_037974735.1. Classification (NCBI taxonomy): domain Eukaryota; kingdom Viridiplantae; phylum Streptophyta; class Magnoliopsida; order Fabales; family Fabaceae; genus Cicer; species Cicer chorassanicum. The sequence continues at coordinate 9,924,578 of JBBPBP010009777.1, read as the reverse complement.
ATACTGAAATTTGGACGAGAACGGAGAATTTTCTGAAAAAGTTATCGATCACCGGTGCCAAATGATAGGTTGTTGTTGTATTTCTTTACGGCTGCCCAACTCCTTTCCTTTTGTTTTTTTTTTGTTTTTAATAACAATTAGGGTTCACACATGGGTCAAACACATTGGTCTCTTTATTTACTTTTTTTATTACTATTATTATTTCATAACTAATATATGATAAATTAGAGTAATTAAAATAATTAACCTTTTAAAAAAATACATATTACTAACAATTGAAACTCTCATATTCAAAATAGTCACTATAATTATACTTATTTATCAAAATACTCATATTAAAATACTACAATCATTAGAGAATAGTCAAAATCACAAAATAAATAAATATAACATTGCTACTTTATATTAATTACTAAATCATAATAAATATATATAAAATCACAATGTCACAACAAGTATATAAAAATAAAAGAAATCAAACACAATATTGTTACTATCCCAAGATAACTATTTATAAAATAAATAATTAAAATAAGATATATTTAGAAATAATTAAATATAATTAAGTGCACATACACTTAATATTAGTCAAACACACGAGAAAATATCATATTAATTACCAACTCACATATACACGTAAAATCTCCTAAATTTTATTCTTTAAAATATTTACACTAATATACTATTATTTTTAGAAAAATATATAAAATAATAAAATATAACATTTATCATTCATATAACATATTTGGTCAAATATGTACAAGATTAACACATCATAGAAAACACACCTATAAAGAAAATTAATTATAAAACTAATCAACATATATTCTAAAATAATTTTAACACAAAATTAATTATCTAAAATCCTATTTAATTAATAAAATAATTTATTATAAAATTTGGGGTGTTACAATTCTCCCCTCGTTAAAGAAATTTCGTCCTCGAAATTTTTGGTGAATAATAAATAAACTAATATCTAACTAACTACCATCAAGATTCAAACTTAGTCACAAATGATATAATAAACATATTTAGGTCATTTACTACTCACTTAGACATAACTTGTCAAGAATCCTAGCATGATAAGGTAATATGACACAACAAATCAATTAACACATATCAAATACGCTATCAAGTTCAACTAACAACTTCAACAATATTCTACTAGTTTTGGTCTCTTTAAAGAATGTCTAAATCCTAACAACAATTATTCTACAGGTTTCAAAAACTTAGACATCTAGAGAAACTTTTAAAATATTTCACACTTTCAATAATAAGAAACAAAAACGCATATAACAACTCAATGACATGCAGTCACTTAAGCGTATAATCATAGTGAAATGGGAGAAATATTTTCACATATGGTGTCAAACACACTCAAAGTATAACTTAATTTTAAAGTCTTATAAACAAAATTCATTTATAGTACTCATACAATAGTTCTAGTCCTTATGAAATGAGAGAATATAGAACAAATAAGATACCAACACAATGTCCTTATTCATTTTAAGCAAATTACTTAGAAGATCAAACATACTTAATTGAATGTTTAATTTAAGTACACACCACCAACCTAATATTCACGTCACATAATCAATTATTAACATTCAACATTGATGCCACATAAGACTCATAATCACTCAAAGTTGTATAAGAGGTGAACATGGTTTCTAACTATTTCCAAAATAAAATTAATAAGTATCTATAACAATAAGAACAATGGGTTATCGTTGCCTCTTTTATCGACGATGAGTCATCGGGGTAGCTAGTCCCTCCTACTCATGTAGTCAACTACTTAAGGTAACTATAACTACAGTCATTCAAATTCAAACATGGGTACTTAAAAGTATTTTTAACGTGGTTCAGGAGTGCGAAGGCGGCGCCACAACTCCTACTCCTTACCTCAAGTTAAAAAACTTACTTAATTACACATTCACAATAATTTACTTGTAATTTACAAGTAGTAACAACAACACTTACATCAATATATAATCAATAATCCGATTGAAGAAATATAGAGCTATTTCACTTTTAGATGATCTCAACTACTCTAACGCTATACACTAATTTCCAACAATTAGAAGACTTGAAACACAAACAATTTCATATTTACATAATCATATAACATTCACATTACTAATCCAAAAATTAGCACCAAAATTTTACGTTCATCTCATAACTCAAACAATGTAAGCTATCCTCATAGAACTCTAATTGCTCCAAATTGATCACGCTCAAATTTTCTTTTGAATTAATCATCACTTAAAAGTTACAACAAACTACAACATATAGCAAATAAGATAAATAATTATTTACTAGAAGACACAACACGCTACCAAACCAAATTGAATCAAGTACTACATAAACCACTTTAAAGGTTACACATTTAGCACACACAAAAAAAATCATTGGGAATTCAAACCATTTCCTTAAATCACTTTTCAATAAATCACGTATAAATAAAAACAACTAAAACAAATCATATTTCTAAATACAATTAAAAATAAAATAAATCACATGTATTTTTAAAATCTATAAGATTTCTAAAATCACTTGTACTTTAATCATCAAAAACACATTTCTAAATAATTAATCATTATAAAAATTATTATTTTCAACTTATATTTTGAAAGAAGATTTAAATTATATATATAGATAGATAAAAAGTTTTCCAATAAATTAACACTTCCAAAATAGTTCTAATTTATTTTCTCAAAATTTACAACAACAAAAAAAATTGGTAAAATAAATTTTAGTCTTGGGACAAGTAATCTACATGATGCACTCTACACATACCAATCTACATGATACATACCATTTTGTTAGGTTAATTCATGTAACAAGAAAAGATGTACAAACAACATGTCACTTTCTCATATTAAACTCAAATATACATTTCAACAATGATAACACAACAACTATAATTCTACTAAAAAAAACATTATACTCATAAAATACACCGATTATAGAATCCAAAATTTAGATAACGTTTTAAAAAGAGTTTCACCATTGAGGTGGTTCTTTTTAAAAACTTTGTTTTTTTTTTAATTCTATTTACTTTCTCTTTCTCGGTTAGTAGACATTTTATTATTTGGCCCTTTTTGTTTGTACCATTATAAATCACTAATGAATTATTAAAATCTAAACTACAACATCGAGTTAAACTCTAATGAGTTCATAATATCATAATCATAAAATCAACCATTTCAAAAAATATCCCAACACCCTCACGATTCAATATTCACAACATCCCCTAACAAACATAACACAACTCTTTTTAATTTTCTTAAAAACAATACATCGTAAAACATGCTGTAAATTTTAAGCTATCTTAAACATTAAATAAAATCAGTAGTATAAAATTATTGTTATTTTATAAATCAACAAAAATTCAACTCAATTTAATTTCTTTAAAATAATCAAGAGTAATTCAAATAAAAGTTATTTTAATCTTACAAAATAAGTAAACTTTAACTCCTTCAAAATGTCATTTTAAAAAAATTCTAAGTTCTACTAACTTTTAATATTCAAGAATTACTATTGCTAATAATATGAATTTCATACTATTTAAAATCATGACAATCATTCTAAATTATTTTCAAAACCAATATCAAAACTCTACTCATCTAGATACAACCATCAACACTATCAAGTGATTTAAAGTTAACATTCACAATTTAAAATTGATTTTTTTTTCACACAAGCCAACATAAAATCAAAATAAGAATTTTTTGTCAAAATTAAAACTTTAAACATAAGAGATATAATTCTTATCTAACTCACAGTTTAGAACGAAGCATCTTTTTTTTTTCTCTAAATTGAGTTTCAACAAAAATAATAATAATTTGTACCTAGTAAAAGTCAATACTCAAGTTTTAAACATATAATTCATGTGGAAATCAATGTTTCAATCAATTAGTTATTAGATCAAACACTTTAAACAGATTCATATCAAGACTAAATATTTAAAATTGATTAAGGGTGAAAATGGAACTTTAAAACAACCAACTAGTGAGGTCTGACATTTGATAACTAAGGTTGGGATTAATAACTTGAAACATACAGGTGGTCAATCAAAATTATTATTTCCAACTATTCATATAAAATAAGAGTGCAAAAATCATAGTTCGGTAGACAAACAACAAGCAACAAGATCAATCAACAAGTAACTAACATAATCTTGTCAACAATTAAAATTAACTCAAATCTTAACAAGTAATTTCATAATTTATTTACTCACTCAGTTCAACAAGTAACTAACATAATCTTGTCAATAATTAAAATATACTCAAATCTTAACAAGTAATTTCATGGTTTATTTACTCATTTAGGTAGGAACTTAGAATCCATAACACAATCAGGGTAAGCAAATTTTAACAGTTAATTAGTAGTCACAAATATATGTATAATAATACAAAAACACATAACACTTAACACAATAATATAACGGGGAACAAAAAACATGTTAGTGAAAGGAAGTATTACTCAAGAAAACACAACCGACACAACTAACATTTAACTAACACTAAACCGACACTTGACCCACTCGGCCTGATTGGACAGACCTGCTCTGATACCACTAATGTGACACCCTAAACCCCAAAATAATATATTATAATTTATAATAGAATTTTTAACTTATATTTCGCATTAGGTAAAACAAATACGTTTTTAAGGGAATAAAAACTTTGATAATTAAATTAAAATATCACGTTTCTCAAAAATCGAAAGGAACACTTTAAACTTTTTCTTCCTATAAAATAGTGCAAATTCCATAAAATTTGATTTAAGTATAATTACTTGATTCAATTCTAAAAACTTACTAGTACTTATATGGTTTTCATACGAAAAGTCGTTTCAAATTAAATAAGTAAAATACAAATTACAACCCTTATTCCCGGTATCACCTATCAGAGCGGGATTCCTCCCAACTTGAGCTTCAAGATTCATTAACCTGTAACAACTGCGATTTCGCAAACGCAGGGCCAAGCCAGTCAAACACAAACAACGAAGGAGGTGAGTTTTGAAATCATGTTAATAGTATAATATAAGTAAGGAGAACACGCAATTAATCATAAATTAACCGTATCATTAGACAAACATTTTTCAAGGAAAAACATAACATCTTAAAGTCAAAACCAAGGGAAATCAATACATTTCACAATAACATCAAATCATCTACGAAATTATCATCGCACACAATACATATTAATCACGACAAACAATCACACAAAAATGCAATGATATGCATGAGCTTAGACTCTACTTCACAATGTGGTACTATTCTAACTCTGAAGTACTTGGTTAGGAGGCCATGATACTATGCCACCATCTCGGTGGACGGACAATTCAAATTGGCCCTGTCCTCATAGATCCCCTCAACTCAACCCGAGACACATATACGCGACAGTCGAGGTAAACGTGTGTTGCATGGTAGCTCCCGACATTTGGAGTGCTACCTCCAAGTCACCTAGGAATTCCCCACCCGAATACCTCCAAGGTCTAACAATCTTGCCTTAAGGCTCAAGAGTAGACCGCCACGATTAGGCTCAATTCAGTTGTACTTCCCCGAAATCGCTAGGCTTGTCAGGCCCTACCTATATGATGAAAAAATAATCTCCACTTCACAAATTCTCAATATTTATTTTCTCCCCTCGTTGGCCTATGATACTCCATTAAGATCGTCATCTCAAACACAAATTAGAATCACAATTATTTCATTAGAGGTTAATTTTACTTAAACATGACTTTTTATTTTTTTATCAATGCAATGATAATGATTGAATAAAAAAATATCAATCTTTTCATCACCAATTCATAACATCACTATTATAAATCACACATTATCATCATTACATAACTCATCACAAATTTATAGCGTCACTATCATCAATCATATATCATCACACAAACTTATCACAATTTATAACATCACAATTATTAATCATACATCATCATCATCACATAAAATTATCACAATGCACACATCTTTTATTATCACATCACATAAACTCATCTAATCCAACATATGAACCAAATTCATTCGACATCCAATATCACAATAATATCAAATATCACACATTTAACAAAAATAAATCAAATATCACAATAATATCAAATAACACACATTCAACGAAATTAAATCAATCAACACCTTATAAATATTTCTATTCCACATTTTAGTCTCACAATTCCCATATTTGCATATTAATTAATTTATCACTCAAAGGGCTATTGCCGTACGTAGCAAGCCCCGGATGAATCTTTGGGAAATACAGTTTTCCCGTTCATCTCACAATATATTACACTCATGAATTCAAACGCTCTCTCACCCCTTACCTTATTTCGACGCTCTTACACAAGAATAAGATTCCACGAGCAAACAGTCTTTGTTCTTTGACTCTTTGTCCTGCTGCTGTGCGAGCACGATTTCTTCCTCTCCAGACGTCGTTTCGCCGATCCGACCGTTGAAAACGAAGCCCTGAGTGTTGCGAACCTACTGTCCAAATTTCAGCCCGATCCAACGGTTAACGAATGCGTAATCGATGTTTTTCTGAGACTGATTTAACAAAATCGGGAATAAGGTTTATTCTTCTCTTTTCTCTTTTGGTGATTGTCTTTCCTCTCAAAAACATACTGAAATTTGGACGAGAACGGAGAATTTTCTGAAAAAGTTATCGATCACCGGTGCCAAAGGATAGGTTGTTGTTGTATTTCTTTACGGCTGCCCAACTCCTTTCCTTTCCTTTTGTTTTTTTTTTTTTGTTTTTATTAACAATTAGGGTTCACACATGGGTCAAACACATTGGTCTCTTTATTTACTTTTTTTTTTCTTTTATTACTATTATTATTTCATAACTAATATATGATAAATTAGAGTAATTAAAATAATTAACCTTTAAAAAAAATACATATTACTAACAATTGAAACTCTCATATTCAAAATAGTCACTATAATTATACTTATTTATCAAAATACTCATATTAAAATACTACAATCATTAGAGAATAGTCAAAATCACAAAATAAATAAATATAACATTGCTACTTTATATTAATTACTAAATCATAATAAATATATATAAAATCACAATGTCACAACAAGTATATAAAAATAAAAGAAATCAAACACAATATTGTTACTATCCCAAGATAACTATTTATAAAATAAATAATTAAAATAAGATATATTTAGAAATAATTAAATATAATTAAGTGTACATACACTTAATATTAGTCAAACACACGAGAAAATATCATATTAATTACCAACTCACATATACACGTAAAATCTCCTAAATTTTATTCTTTAAAATATTTACACTAATATACTATTATTTTTAGAAAAATATATAAAATAATAAAATATAACATTTATCATTCATATAACATATTTGGTCAAATATGTACAAGATTAACACATCATAGAAAACACACCTATAAAGAAAATTAATTATAAAACTAATCAACATATATTCTAAAATAATTTTAACACAAAATTAATTATCTAAAATCCTATTTAATTAATAAAATAGTTTATTATAAAATTTGGGGTGTTACAATTCTCCCCTCATTAAAGAAATTTCGTCCTCGAAATTTTTGGTGAATAATAAATAAACTAATATCTAACTAACTACCATCAAGATTCAAACTTAGTCACAAATGATATAATAAACATATTTAGGTCATTTACTACTCACTTAGACATAACTTGTCAAGAATCCTAGCATGATAAGGTAATATGACACAACAAATCAATTAACACATATCAAATACGCTATCAAGTTCAACTAACAACTTAAACAATATTCTACTAGTTTTGGTCTCTTTAAAGAATGTCTAAATCCTAACAACAATTATTCTACAGGTTTCAAAAACTTAGACATCTAGAGAAACTTTTAAAATATTTCACACTTTCAATAATAAGAAACAAAAACGCATATAACAACTCAATGACATGCAGTCACTTAAGCGTATAATCATAGTGAAATGGGAGAAATATTTTCACATATGGTGTCAAACACACTCAAAGTATAACTTAATTTTAAAGTCTTATAAACAAAATTCATTTATAGTACTCATACAATAGTTCTAGTCCTTATGAAATGAGAGAATATAGAACAAATAAGATACCAACACAATGTCCTTATTCATTTTAAGCAAATTACTTAGAAGATCAAACATACTTAATTGAATGTTTAATTTAAGTACACACCACCAACCTAATATTCGCGTCACATAATCAATTATTAACATTCAACATTGATGCCACATAAGACTCATAATCACTCAAAGTTGTATAAGAGGTGAACATGGTTTCTAACTATTTCCAAAATAAAATTAATAAGTATCTATAACAATAAGAACAATGGGTTATCGTTGCCTCTTTTATCGACGATGAGTCATCGGGGTAGCTAGTCCCTCCTACTCATGTAGTCAACTACTTAAGGTAACTATAACTACAGTCATTCAAATTCAAACATGGGTACTTAAAAGTATTTTTAACGTGGTTCAGGAGTGCGAAGGCGGCGCCACAACTCCTACTCCTTACCTCAAGTTAAAAAACTTACTTAATTACACATTCACAATAATTTACTTGTAATTTACAAGTAGTAACAACAACACTTACATCAATATATAATCAATAATCCGATTGAAGAAATATAGAGCTATTTCACTTTTAGATGATCTCAACTACTCTAACGCTATACACTAATTTCCAACAATTAGAAGACTTGAAACACAAACAATTTCATATTTACATAATCATATAACATTCACATTACTAATCCAAAAATTAGCACCAAAATTTTACGTTCATCTCATAACTCAAACAATGTAAGCTATCCTCATAGAACTCTAATTGCTCCAAATTGATCACGCTCAAATTTTCTTTTGAATTAATCATCACTTAAAAGTTACAACAAACTACAACATATAGCAAATAAGATAAATAATTATTTACTAGAAGACACAACACGCTACCAAACCAAATTGAATCAAGTACTACATAAACCACTTTAAAGGTTACACATTTAGCACACACAAAAAAAATCATTGGGAATTCAAACCATTTCCTTAAATCACTTTTCAATAAATCACGTCTAAATAAAAACAACTAAAACAAATCATATTTCTAAATACAATTAAAAATAAAATAAATCACATGTATTTTTAAAATCTATAAGATTTCTAAAATCACTTGTACTTTAATCATCAAAAACACATTTCTAAATAATTAATCATTATAAAAATTATTATTTTCAACTTATATTTTGAAAGAAGATTTAAATTATATATATAGATAGATAAAAAGTTTTCCAATAAATTAACACTTCCAAAATAGTTCTAATTTATTTTCTCAAAATTTACAACAACAAAAAAAATTGGTAAAATAAATTTTAGTCTTGGGACAAGTAATCTACATGATGCACTCTACACATACCAATCTACATGATACATACCATTTTGTTAGGTTAATTCATGTAACAAGAAAAGATGTACAAACAACATGTCACTTTCTCATATTAAACTCAAATATACATTTCAACAATGATAACACAACAACTATAATTCTACTAAAAAAAACATTATACTCATAAAATACACCGATTATAGAATCCAAAATTTAGATAACGTTTTAAAAAGAGTTTCACCATTGAGGTGGTTCTTTTTAAAAACTTTGTTTTTTTTTTAATTCTATTTTCTTTCTCTTTCTCGGTTAGTAGACATTTTATTATTTGGCCCTTTTTGTTTGTACCATTATAAATCACTAATGAATTATTAAAATCTAAACTACAACATCGAGTTAAACTCTAATGAGTTCATAATATCATAATCATAAAATCAACCATTTCAAAAAATATCCCAACACCCTCACGATTCAATATTCACAACATCCCCTAACAAACATAACAACAACTCTTTTTAATTTTCTTAAAAACAATACATCGTAAAACATGCTGTAAATTTTAAGCTATCTTAAACATTAAATAAAATCAGTAGTATAAAATTATTGTTATTTTATAAATCAACAAAAATTCAACTCAATTTAATTTCTTTAAAATAATCAAGAGTAATTCAAATAAAAGTTATTTTAATCTTACAAAATAAGTAAACTTTAACTCCTTCAAAATGTCATTTTAAAAAAATTCTAAGTTCTACTAACTTTTAATATTCAAGAATTACTATTGCTAATAATATGAATTTCATACTATTTAAAATCATGACAATCATTCTAAATTATTTTCAAAACCAATATCAAAACTCTACTCATCTAGATACAACCATCAACACTATCAAGTGATTTAAAGTTAACATTCACAATTTAAAATTGATTTTTTTTTCACACAAGCCAACATAAAATCAAAATAAGAATTTTTTGTCAAAATTAAAACTTTAAACATAAGAGATATAATTCCTATCTAACTCACAGTTTAGAAAGAAGCATCTTTTTTTTTTCTCTAAATTGAGTTTCAACAAAAATAATAATAATTTGTACCTAGTAAAAGTCAATACTCAAGTTTTAAACATATAATTCATGTGGAAATCAATGTTTCAATCAATTAGTTATTAGATCAAACACTTTAAACAGATTCATATCAAGACTAAATATTTAAAATTGATTAAGGGTGAAAATGGAACTTTAAAACAACCAACTAGTGAGGTCTGACATTTGATAACTAAGGTTGGGATTAATAACTTGAAACATACAGGTGGTCAATCAAAATTATTATTTCCAACTATTCATATAAAATAAGAGTGCAAAAATCATAGTTCGGTAGACAAACAACAAGCAACAAGATCAATCAACAAGTAACTAACATAATCTTGTCAACAATTAAAATTAACTCAAATCTTAACAAGTAATTTCATACTTTATTTACTCACTCAGTTCAACAAGTAACTAACATAATCTTGTCAATAATTAAAATATACTCAAATCTTAACAAGTAATTTCATGGTTTATTTACTCATTTAGGTAGGAACTTAGAATCCATAACACAATCAGGGTAAGCAAATCTTAACAGTTAATTAGTAATCACAAAAATATGTATAATAATACAAAAACACATAACACTTAACACAATAATATAACGGTGAACAAAAAACATGTTAGTGAAAGGAAGTATTACTCAATAAAACACAACCGACACAACTAACATTTGACTAACACTAAACCGACACTTGACCCACTCGGCCTGATTGGACAGACCTGCTCTGATACCACTAATGTGACACCCTAAACCCCAAAATAATATATTATAATTTACAATAGAATTTTTAACTTATATTTCGCAGAAGGTAAGACAAATACGTTTTTAAAAGAATAAAAACTTTGATAATTAATTTAAAATATCACGTTTCTCAAAAATCAAAAGAAACACTTTAAACTTTTTCTTCCTATAAAATAGTGCAAATTCCATAAAATTTGATTTAAGTATAATTACTTGATTCAATTCTAAAAATTTACTAGTACTTATATGGTTTTCATACAAAAAGTCGTTTCAAATTAAATAAGTAAAATACAAATTACAACCCTTATTCCCGGTATCACCTATCAGAGCGGGGTTCCTCCCAACTTGAGCTTCAAGATTCATTAACCTGTAACAACTGCGATTTCGCAAATGCAGGGCCAAGCCAGTCAAACACAAACAACGAAGGAGGTGAGTTTTGAAATCATGTTAATAGTGTAATATAAGTAAAGAGAACACGCAATTAATCATAAATAAATCGCATCATTAGACAAACATTTTTCAAGGAAAAACATAACATTATAAAGTCAAAACCAAGGGAAATCAATACATTTCACAATAACATCAAATCATCTACGAAATTATCATCGCACACAATACATATTAATCACAACAAACAATCACACAAAAATGCAATGATATGCATGAGCTTAGACTCTACTTCACAACGTGGTACCATTCTAACTCTGAAGTACTTGGTTAGGAGGCCATGATACTATGCCACCATCTCGGTGGACGGACAATTCAAATTGGCCCTGTCCTCATAGATCCCCTCAACTCAACCCGAGACACATATACGCGACAGTCGAGGTAAACGTGTGTTGCATGGTAGCTCCCGACATTTGGAGTGCTACCTCCAAGTCACCTAGGAATTCCCCACCCGAATACCTCCAAGGTCTAACAATCTTGCCTTAAGGCTCAAGAGTAGACCGCCACGATCAGGCTCAATTCAGTTGTACTTCCCCGAAATCGCTAGGCTTGTCAGGCCCTACCTATATGATGACAAAATAATCTCCACTTCACAAATTCTCAATATTTATTTTCTCCCCTCGTTGGCCTATGATACTCCATTAAGATCGTCATCTCAAACACAAATTAGAATCACAATTATTTCATTAGAGGTTAATTTTACTTAAACATGACTTTTTATTTTTTTATCAATGCAATGATAATGATTGAATAAAAAAATATCAATCTTTTCATCACCAATTCATAACATCACTATTATAAATCACACATTATTATCATTACATAACTCATCACAAATTTATAGCGTCACTATCATCAATCATATATCATCACACAAACTTATCACAATTTATAACATCACAATTATTAATCATACATCATCATCATCACATAAAATTATCACAATACACACATATTTTATTATCACATCACATAAACTCATCTAATCCAACATATGAACCAAATTCATTCGACATCCAATATCACAATAATATCAAATATCACACATTTAACAAAAATAAATCAAATATCACAATAATATCAAATAACACACATTCAACGAAATTAAATCAATCAACACCTTATAAATATTTCTATTCCACATTTTAGTCTCACAATTCCCATATTTGCACATTAATTAATTTATCACTCAAAGGACTATTGCCGTACGTAGCAAGCCCCGGATGAATCTTTGGGAAATACAGTTTTCCCGTTCATCTCACAATATATTACACTCATGAATTCAAACGCTCTCTCACCCCTTACCTTATTTCGAAGCTCTTACACAAGAATAAGATTCCACGAGCAAACAGTCTTTGTTCTTTGACTCTTTGTCCTGCTGCTGTGCGAGCACGATTTCTTCCTCTCCAGACGTCGTTTCGCCGATCCGACCGTTGAAAACGAAGCCCTGAGTGTTGCGAACCTACTGTCCAAATTTCAGCCCGATCCAACGGTTAACGAATGCGTAATCGATGTTTTTCTGAGACTGATTTAACAAAATCGGGAATAAGGTTTATTCTTCTCTTTTCTCTTTTGGTGATTGTCTTTCCTCTAAAAAACATACTGAAATTTGGACGAGAACGGAGAATTTTCTGAAAAAGTTATCGATCACCGGTGCCAAAGGATAGGTTGTTGTTGTATTTCTTTACGGCTGCCCAACTCCTTTCCTTTCCTTTTGTTTTTTTTTTTTTGTTTTTATTAACAATTAGGGTTCACACATGGGTCAAACACATTGGTCTCTTTATTTACTTTTTTTTTTCTTTTATTACTATTATTATTTCATAACTAATATATGATAAATTAGAGTAATTAAAATAATTAACCTTTAAAAAAAATACATATTACTAACAATTGAAACTCTCATATTCAAAATAGTCACTATAATTATACTTATTTATCAAAATACTCATATTAAAATACTACAATCATTAGAGAATAGTCAAAATCACAAAATAAATAAATATAACATTGCTACTTTATATTAATTACTAAATCATAATAAATATATATAAAATCACAATGTCACAACAAGTATATAAAAATAAAAGAAATCAAACACAATATTGTTACTATCCCAAGATAACTATTTATAAAATAAATAATTAAAATAAGATATATTTAGAAATAATTAAATATAATTAAGTGCACATACACTTAATATTAGTCAAACACACGAGAAAATATCATATTAATTACCAACTCACATATACACGTAAAATCTCCTAAATTTTATTCTTTAAAATATTTACACTAATATACTATTAATTTTAGAAAAATATATAAAATAATAAAATATAACATTTATCATTCATATAACATATTTGGTCAAATATGTACAAGATTAACACATCATAGAAAACACACCTATAAAGAAAATTAATTATAAAACTAATCAACATATATTCTAAAATAATTTTAACACAAAATTAATTATCTAAAATCCTATTTAATTAATAAAATAGTTTATTATAAAATTTGGGGTGTTACAATTCTCCCCTCGTTAAAGAAATTTCGTCCTCGAAATTTTTGGTGAATAATAAATAAACTAATATCTAACTAACTACCATCAAGATTCAAACTTAGTCACAAATGATATAATAAACATATTTAGGTCATTTACTACTCACTTAGACATAACTTGTCAAGAATCCTAGCATGATAAGGTAATATGACACAACAAATCAATTAACACATATCAAATACGCTATCAAGTTCAACTAACAACTTAAACAATATTCTACTAGTTTTGGTCTCTTTAAAGAATGTCTAAATCCTAACAACAATTATTCTACAGGTTTCAAAAAAAATTAGACATCTAGAGAAACTTTTAAAATATTTCACACTTTCAATAATAAGAAACAAAAACGCATATAACAACTCAATGACATGCAGTCACTTAAGCGTATAATCATAGTGAAATGGGAGAAATATTTTCACATATGGTGTCAAACACACTCAAAGTATAACTTAATTTTAAAGTCTTATAAACAAAATTCATTTATAGAACTCATACAATAGTTCTAGTCCTTATGAAATGAGAGAATATAGAACAAATAAGATACTAACACAATGTCCTTATTGATTTTAAGCAAATTACTTAGAAGATCAAACATACTTAATTGAATGTTTAATTTAAGTACACACCACCAATCTAATATTCGCGTCACATAATCAGTTATTAACATTCAACATTGATGCCACATAAGACTCATAATCACTCAAAGTTGTATAAGAGGTGAACATGGTTTCTAACTATTTCCAAAATAAAATTAATAAGTATCTATAACAATAATAACAATGGGTTATCGTTGCCTCTTTTATCGATGATGAGTCATCGGGGTAGCTAGTCCCTCCTACTCATGTAGTCAACTACTTAAGGTAACTATAACTAGAGTCATTAAAAGTTACAACAAACTAAAACATAGATTTCCAAGTAGCAAATAATTAAGATAAATAATTATTTACTAGAAGACACAACACTCTACCAAACCAAATTGAATAAAGTAGTACATGAACCACTTTAAAGGTTACACATTTAGCACAAAAAAAATCATTGGGAATTCAAACCATTTCCTTAAATCACTTTTCAATAAATCACGTCTAAATAAAAACAACTAAAACAAATTATATTTCTAAATACAAGTAAAAATAAAGTAAATCACATGTATTTTTAAAATCTATACGATTTCTAAAATTACTCTTACTTTAGTCGTCAAAAACACATTTCTAAATAATTAATCATTATAAAAATTATTATTTTCAACTTATATTTTGAAAGAAGATTTAAATTATATATAAAGATAGATAAAAAGTTTTCTAATAAATTAACACTTCCAAAATAGTTCTAATTTATTTTCTCATAATTTACAAAAAAATAAAATTATATATTTATATACATTAAAGTAGTGTACATGACACAATGCATAATGCATACTTGGTTATGATAATGAATTACACTAATTGACAAATCTACAAAATAACAGTCTCCTCTCACACCAACTACTCAACATGTCTATAGATAGATCCTCAGTTTCAATCAAGGCACAAAATTGGTCTAAAGCATACCAATCTACATGATACACTCTACACATACCAATCCACATGATACATACCATTTTGTTAGGTTAATTCATGTAACAAGAAAAGATGTACTAACAACATGCCACTTTCTCATATTGAACTCAAATATACATTTCAACAATGATAACACAATAACTATAATTCTAAAAAAAAAAAACATTCTACTCATAAAATACATCGATTATAGAATCTAAAATTTAGATAATATTTCAAAAGAGTTTGACTATTGAGATAATTCTTTTAAAAACTTTGTTTTTCTTTTCTTTCTCAATTAGTAGAAACTTTACCATTTGACCCCCTTTCTTTTTAATTAGTACTATTATATATCACTAATGGGTTCTTAAAATCTAAAACTCTAACATCAAGTTAAACTCTAATGAGTTCATAATCAATAAATCAATAATTTCAAACAAATATCCCAACACGCTCACATTTCAATATTCACACCATCCCCTAACCAACATAACAACAACTCTTTTTAATTTTCTTAAAAACAAGACATAATAAAACATGCTGTAAATTTTAAGCTATTTTAAACATTAAATAAAATCAGTAGTATAGAATTATTGTTATTTTATAAATCAACAAAAATTCAACTCAATTTAATTTCTTTAAAATAATCAAGAGTAATTCAAATAAAAGTTATTTTCATCTTACAAAATAAGTAAATTTTAACTCCTTCAAAATGTCATTTTAAAAAAATTCTAAGTTCTACCAACCTCTAATATTCAAGAATTACTATTGCTAATAATATGAATTTCATACTATTTAAAATCATGATGATCATTCTAAATTATTTTCAAAACCAGTATCAAAACTCTACTCATATTGATACAACCATCAACACTATCAAGTGATTTAAAGTTAACATTTACAATTTAAAATCGAAGTCAAAATTAATACTGTAAACATAAGAGACATAATTCCTATCTAACTCAAAGTTTATAATGAAACATCTTTTTTTTTCTCTCTAAATTGAGTTTCAATTAAAATAATAATAATTTTTATCTAGTAAAAGTCAATACTTGAAGTTTTAAACATATAATTCATATGGAAATCAATGTTCCAATCAATTAGTTATTAGATCAAACACTATAAACCGGTTCATATCAAAACTAAATATTTTAAATTGATTAAGGGTGAAAATGGAACTTTAAAACAAATAACTGGTGAGGTATGACATTTGATAACTAGGTTACGTGAATGAGATTAATAACTTGAAACATCCAGGTGGTCAATCAAAATTATTATTTCCAACTATTCACATAAAACAAAAGTGCCAAAATCATTGTTCGGTAGACAAGAAACAAGCAACAAGATCATTCAACAAGTAACCAACAAAATCTTGTCAACAATTAAAATTAACTCAAATCTTAACGAGTAACATCATGGTTTATTTACTCACTTAGGTAGGAACTTAGAATCCATAACACTCAGGGTAAGCAAATAATAAACAGTTAATAAGTAACTTCAAAAATATGTATAATTATACAAAAGCATATAACACTTAACACAATAACATAACAGGAAAAACATGATAGTGAAAATAATTATCACACAAGAAAACACAATTGACAAGACTGACATTCGACTAACACTGAATCGACATTCGACCCACTCGACCTGATTGGACAGACCTGCTCTGATACCACTAATGTGACACCCTAAACCCAAAATAACATTTATAATAATTTATACTAAATTATTTGAAGAAAACTCGCGGCGGATGAAGAAAATCTGTTCAGGAAAATAAAAACTTTTATATCTATTTTAGGATATCACGTTTCTCTAAATACAGATGTAACAATTCAACTATGTTCCTCAATTAAAATTCAATGAGCTTGATTTAACTAGAATTTCTTGATTTAATTCCCAAGACTTACTCGTACTAAGGTTTTCATATAAAAAGTCATTTGTAATTACATAAGTAAAATACACATTACAACTCTTAATTCCCGGTATCACCTATCAGAGCGAGGTTCCTCCCAAACTTGAACTTCAAGACTCATTAACCTGTAATGCGATTTCCCAAACGCATGGCCAAGCCAGTCAAACATAAACAACGAACGAGGTGAGTTTTGAAATCATGTTAATAGTATAATATAAGTAAGGAGAACACGCAATTAATTCTAAATAAACCGTATCATTAGACAACCATTATTCAAAGAAAAACATAACATTATAAAGTCAAAACAACTCAAGGAAAGTCAATGCATTTCACTATAACATCAAATCATCTAAGAAGAATTATTATCGCACATGACACATATTAATCACAACAAAACAATCACAAGAAAATGCAATGCTATGCATGAGCTTAGACTCTACTTCACAATGTGGTACCATTCTAACTCTGAAGTACTTGGATAGGAGGCCATGATACTATGTCACCATCCCGGTGGACGGACAATTCAAATTGGCCATATCCTCATAGATCTCCTCAACTTAACCCCGAGACACATATATGCGATAGTCGAGGTAAACGTGTGTTGCATGGTAGCTCCCGACATTTGGAGTGCTACCTCCAAGTCACCTAGGAATTCCCCACCCGAATACCTCCAAGGTCTAACAATCTTGCCTTAAGGCTCAACAGTAGACCGCCACAATCAGGCTCAATTCAGTTGTACTTTCCCGAAATCGCTAGGCTTGTCAGGCCCTACCTATATGATGACAAAATAATCTCCACTTCACAAATTCTCAATATTTATTTTCTCCCCTCGTTGGCCTATGATACTCCATTAAGACCGTCATCTCAAACACAAATTAGAATCACAATTATTTCATTAGAGGTTACTTCAATCTTTTCATCACCAATTCATAACATCACTATTATAAATCACACATTATCATCATTACATAACTCATCACAAATTTATAGCGTCACTATCATCAATCATATATCATCACACAAACTTATCACAATTTATAACATCACAATTATTAATCATACATCATCATCATCACATAAAATTATCACAATGCACACATCTTTTATCATCACATCACATAAACTCATCTAATCCAACATATGAACCAAATTCATTCGACATCCAATATCACAATAATATCAAATATCACACATTTAACAAAAATAAATCAAATATCACAATAATATCAAATAACACACATTCAACGAAATTAAATCAATCAACACCTTATAAATATTTCTATTCCACATTTTAGTCTCACAATTCCCATATTTGCACATTAATTAATTTATCACTCAAAGGGCTATTGCCGTACGTAGCAAGCCCCGGATGAATCTTTGGGAAATACAGTTTTCCCGTTCATCTCACAATATATTACACTCATGAATTCAAACGCTCTCTCACCCCTTACCTTATTTCGACGCTCTTACACAAGAATAAGATTCCACGAGCAAACAGTCTTTGTTATTTGACTCTTTGTCCTGCTGCTGTGCGAGCACAATTTTTTCCTCTCCAGACGTCGTTTCGCCGATCCGACCGTTGAAAACGAGGCCCTGAGTGTTGCGAACCTATTGTCCAAATTTCAGCCCGATCCAACGGTTAACGAATGCGTAATCGATGTTTTTCTGAGACTGATTTAACAAAATCGGGAATAAGGTTTATTCTTCTCTTTTCTCTTTTGGTGATTATCTTTCCTCTCAAAAACATACTGAAATTTGGACGAGAACGGAGAATTTTCTGAAAAAGTTATCGATCACCGGTGCCAAAGGATAGGTTGTTGTTGTATTTCTTTAAGGCTGCCCAACTCCTTTCCTTTCCTTTTGTTTTTTTTTTGTTTTTATTAACAATTAGGGTTCACACATGGGTCAAACACATTGGTCTCTTTATTTACTTTTTTTTTTCTTTTATTACTATTATTATTTCATAACTAATATATGATAAATTAGAGTAATTAAAATAATTAACCTTTTAAAAAAATACATATTACTAACAATTGAAACTCTCATATTCAAAATAGTCACTATAATTATACTTATTTATCAAAATACTCATATTAAAATACTACAATCATTAGAGAATAGTCAAAATCACAAAATAAATAAATATAACATTGCTACTTTATATTAATTACTAAATCATAATAAATATATATAAAATCACAATGTCACAACAAGTATATAAAAATAAAAGAAATCAAACACAATATTGTTACTATCCCAAGATAACTATTTATAAAATAAATAATTAAAATAAGATATATTTAGAAATAATTAAATATAATTAAGTGTACATACACTTAATATTAGTCAAACACACGAGAAAATATCATATTAATTACCAACTCACATATACACGTAAAATCTCCTAAATTTTATTCTTTAAAATATTTACACTAATATACTATTATTTTTAGAAAAATATATAAAATAATAAAATATAACATTTATCATTCATATAACATATTTGGTCAAATATGTACAAGATTAACACATCATAGAAAACACACCTATAAAGAAAATTAATTATAAAACTAATCAACATATATTCTAAAATAATTTTAACACAAAATTAATTATCTAAAATCCTATTTAATTAATAAAATAGTTTATTATAAAATTTGGGGTGTTACAATTCTCCCCTCATTAAAGAAATTTCGTCCTCGAAATTTTTGGTGAATAATAAATAAACTAATATCTAACTAACTACCATCAAGATTCAAACTTAGTCACAAATGATATAATAAACATATTTAGGTCATTTACTACTCACTTAGACATAACTTGTCAAGAATCCTAGCATGATAAGGTAATATGACACAACAAATCAATTAACACATATCAAATACGCTATCAAGTTCAACTAACAACTTAAACAATATTCTACTAGTTTTGGTCTCTTTAAAGAATGTCTAAATCCTAACAACAATTATTCTACAGGTTTCAAAAACTTAGACATCTAGAGAAACTTTTAAAATATTTCACACTTTCAATAATAAGAAACAAAAACGCATATAACAACTCAATGACATGCAGTCACTTAAGCGTATAATCATAGTGAAATGGGAGAAATATTTTCACATATGGTGTCAAACACACTCAAAGTATAACTTAATTTTAAAGTCTTATAAACAAAATTCATTTATAGTACTCATACAATAGTTCTAGTCCTTATGAAATGAGAGAATATAGAACAAATAAGAGACCAACACAATGTCCTTATTCATTTTAAGCAAATTACTTAGAAGATCAAACATACTTAATTGAATGTTTAATTTAAGTACACACCACCAACCTAATATTCGCGTCACATAATCAATTATTAACATTCAACATTGATGCCACATAAGACTCATAATCACTCAAAGTTGTATAAGAGGTGAACATGGTTTCTAACTATTTCCAAAATAAAATTAATAAGTATCTATAACAATAAGAACAATGGGTTATCGTTGCCTCTTTTATCGACGATGAGTCATCGGGGTAGCTAGTCCCTCCTACTCATGTAGTCAACTACTTAAGGTAACTATAACTACAGTCATTCAAATTCAAACATGGGTACTTAAAAGTATTTTTAACGTGGTTCAGGAGTGCGAAGGCGGCGCCACAACTCCTACTCCTTACCTCAAGTTAAAAAACTTACTTAATTACACATTCACAATAATTTACTTGTAATTTACAAGTAGTAACAACAACATTTACATCAATATATAATCAATAATCCGATTGAAGAAATATAGAGCTATTTCACTTTTAGATGATCTCAACTACTCTAACGCTATACACTAATTTCCAACAATTAGAAGACTTGAAACACAAACAATTTCATATTTACATAATCATATAACATTCACATTACTAATCCAAAAATTAGCACCAAAATTTTACGTTCATCTCATAACTCAAACAATGTAAGCTATCCTCATAGAACTCTAATTGCTCCAAATTGATCACGCTCAAATTTTCTTTTGAATTAATCATCACTTAAAAGTTACAACAAACTACAACATATAGCAAATAAGATAAATAATTATTTACTAGAAGACACAACACGCTACCAAACCAAATTGAATCAAGTACTACATAAACCACTTTAAAGGTTACACATTTAGCACACACAAAAAAAATCATTGGGAATTCAAACCATTTCCTTAAATCACTTTTCAATAAATCACGTATAAATAAAAACAACTAAAACAAATCATATTTCTAAATACAATTAAAAATAAAATAAATCACATGTATTTTTAAAATCTATAAGATTTCTAAAATCACTTGTACTTTAATCATCAAAAACACATTTCTAAATAATTAATCATTATAAAAATTATTATTTTCAACTTATATTTTGAAAGAAGATTTAAATTATATATATAGATAGATAAAAAGTTTTCCAATAAATTAACACTTCCAAAATAGTTCTAATTTATTTTCTCAAAATTTACAACAACAAAAAAAATTGGTAAAATAAATTTTAGTCTTGGGACAAGTAATCTACATGATGCACTCTACACATACCAATCTACATGATACATACCATTTTGTTAGGTTAATTCATGTAACAAGAAAAGATGTACAAACAACATGTCACTTTCTCATATTAAACTCAAATATACATTTCAACAATGATAACACAACAACTATAATTCTACTAAAAAAAACATTATACTCATAAAATACACCGATTATAGAATCCAAAATTTAGATAACGTTTTAAAAAGAGTTTCACCATTGAGGTGGTTCTTTTTAAAAACTTTGTTTTTTTTTTAATTCTATTTACTTTCTCTTTCTCGGTTAGTAGACATTTTATTATTTGGCCCTTTTTGTTTGTACCATTATAAATCACTAATGAATTATTAAAATCTAAACTACAACATCGAGTTAAACTCTAATGAGTTCATAATATCATAATCATAAAATCAACCATTTCAAAAAATATCCCAACACCCTCACGATTCAATATTCACAACATCCCCTAACAAACATAACACAACTCTTTTTAATTTTCTTAAAAACAATACATCGTAAAACATGCTGTAAATTTTAAGCTATCTTAAACATTAAATAAAATCAGTAGTATAAAATTATTGTTATTTTATAAATCAACAAAAATTCAACTCAATTTAATTTCTTTAAAATAATCAAGAGTAATTCAAATAAAAGTTATTTTAATCTTACAAAATAAGTAAACTTTAACTCCTTCAAAATGTCATTTTAAAAAAATTCTAAGTTCTACTAACTTTTAATATTCAAGAATTACTATTGCTAATAATATGAATTTCATACTATTTAAAATCATGACAATCATTCTAAATTATTTTCAAAACCAATATCAAAACTCTACTCATCTAGATACAACCATCAACACTATCAAGTGATTTAAAGTTAACATTCACAATTTAAAATTGATTTTTTTTTCACACAAGCCAACATAAAATCAAAATAAGAATTTTTTGTCAAAATTAAAACTTTAAACATAAGAGATATAATTCCTATCTAACTCACAGTTTAGAAAGAAGCATCTTTTTTTTTTCTCTAAATTGAGTTTCAACAAAAATAATAATAATTTGTACCTAGTAAAAGTCAATACTCAAGTTTTAAACATATAATTCATGTGGAAATCAATGTTTCAATCAATTAGTTATTAGATCAAACACTTTAAACAGATTCATATCAAGACTAAATATTTAAAATTGATTAAGGGTGAAAATGGAACTTTAAAACAACCAACTAGTGAGGTCTGACATTTGATAACTAAGGTTGGGATTAATAACTTGAAACATACAGGTGGTCAATCAAAATTATTATTTCCAACTATTCATATAAAATAAGAGTGCAAAAATCATAGTTCGGTAGACAAACAACAAGCAACAAGATCAATCAACAAGTAACTAACATAATCTTGTCAACAATTAAAATTAACTCAAATCTTAACAAGTAATTTCATAATTTATTTACTCACTCAGTTCAACAAGTAACTAACATAATCTTGTCAATAATTAAAATATACTCAAATCTTAACAAGTAATTTCATGGTTTATTTACTCATTTAGGTAGGAACTTAGAATCCATAACACAATCAGGGTAAGCAAATTTTAACAGTTAATTAGTAGTCACAAAAATATGTATAATAATACAAAAACACATAACACTTAACACAATAATATAACGGGGAACAAAAAACATGTTAGTGAAAGGAAGTATTACTCAAGAAAACACAACCGACACAACTAACATTTAACTAACACTAAACCGACACTTGACCCACTCGGCCTGATTGGACAGACCTGCTCTGATACCACTAATGTGACACCCTAAACCCCAAAATAATATATTATAATTTATAATAGAATTTTTAACTTATATTTCGCATTAGGTAAAACAAATACGTTTTTAAGGGAATAAAAACTTTGATAATTAAATTAAAATATCACGTTTCTCAAAAATCGAAAGGAACACTTTAAACTTTTTCTTCCTATAAAATAGTGCAAATTCCATAAAATTTGATTTAAGTATAATTACTTGATTCAATTCTAAAAACTTACTAGTACTTATATGGTTTTCATACGAAAAGTCGTTTCAAATTAAATAAGTAAAATACAAATTACAACCCTTATTCCCGGTATCACCTATCAGAGCGGGGTTCCTCCCAACTTGAGCTTCAAGATTCATTAACCTGTAACAACTGCGATTTCGCAAACGCAGGGCCAAGCCAGTCAAACACAAACAACGAAGGAGGTGAGTTTTGAAATCATGTTAATAGTATAATATAAGTAAGGAGAACACGCAATTAATCATAAATAAACCGTATCATTAGACAAACATTTTTCAAGGAAAAACATAACATCTTAAAGTCAAAACCAAGGGAAATCAATACATTTCACAATAACATCAAATCATCTACGAAATTATCATCGCACACAATACATATTAATCACGACAAACAATCACACAAAAATGCAATGATATGCATGAGCTTAGACTCTACTTCACAATGTGGTACCATTCTAACTCTGAAGTACTTGGTTAGGAGGCCATGATACTATGCCACCATCTCGGTGGACGGACAATTCAAATTGGCCCTGTCCTCATAGATCCCCTCAACTCAACCCGAGACACACATACGCGACAGTCGAGGTAAACGTGTGTTGCATGGTAGCTCCCGACATTTGGAGTGCTACCTCCAAGTCACCTAGGAATTCCCCACCCGAATACCTCCAAGGTCTAACAATCTTGCCTTAAGGCTCAAGAGTAGACCGCCACGATCAGGCTCAATTCAGTTGTACTTCCCCGAAATCGCTAGGCTTGTCAGGCCCTACCTATATGATGACAAAATAATCTCCACTTCACAAATTCTCAATATTTATTTTCTCCCCTCGTTGGCCTATGATACTCCATTAAGATCGTCATCTCAAACACAAATTAGAATCACAATTATTTCATTAGAGGTTAATTTTACTTAAACATGACTTTTTATTTTTTTATCAATGCAATGATAATGATTGAATAAAAAAATATCAATCTTTTCATCACCAATTCATAACATCACTATTATAAATCACACATTATCATCATTACATAACTCATCACAAATTTATAGCGTCACTATCATCAATCATATATCATCACACAAACTTATCACAATTTATAACATCACAATTATTAATCATACATCATCATCATCACATAAAATTATCACAATGCACACATCTTTTATTATCACATCACATAAACTCATCTAATCCAACATATGAACCAAATTCATTCGACATCCAATATCACAATAATATCAAATATCACACATTTAACAAAAATAAATCAAATATCACAATAATATCAAATAACACACATTCAACGAAATTAAATCAATCAACACCTTATAAATATTTCTATTCCACATTTTAGTCTCACAATTCCCATATTTGCACATTAATTAATTTATCACTCAAAGGGCTATTGCCGTACGTAGCAAGCCCCGGATGAATCTTTGGGAAATACGGTTTTCCCGTTCATCTCACAATATATTACACTCATGAATTCAAACGCTCTCTCACCCCTTACCTTATTTCGACGCTCTTACACAAGAATAAGATTCCACGAGCAAACAGTCTTTGTTCTTTGACTATTTGTCCTGCTGCTGTGCGAGCACGATTTCTTCCTCTCCAGACGTCGTTTCGCCGATCCGACCGTTGAAAACGAAGCCCTGAGTGTTGCGAACCTACTATCCAAATTTCAGCCCGATCCAACGGTTAACGAATGCGTAATCGATGTTTTTCTGAGACTGATTTAACAAAATCGGGAATAGGGTTTATTCTTCTCTTTTCTCTTTTGGTGATTGTCTTTCCTCTCAAAAACATACTGAAATTTGGACGAGAACGGAGAATTTTCTGAAAAAGTTATCGATCACCGGTGCCAAATGATAGGTTGTTGTTGTATTTCTTTACGGCTGCCCAACTCCTTTCCTTTTGTTTTTTTTTTTTGTTTTTATTAACAATTAGGGTTCACACATGGGTCAAACACATTGGTCTCTTTATTTACTTTTTTTATTACTATTATTATTTCATAACTAATATATGATAAATTAGAGTAATTAAAATAATTAACCTTTTAAAAAAATACATATTACTAACAATTGAAACTCTCATATTCAAAATAGTCACTATAATTATACTTATTTATCAAAATACTCATATTAAAATACTACAATCATTAGAGAATAGTCAAAATCACAAAATAAATAAATATAACATTGCTACTTTATATTAATTACTAAATCATAATAAATATATATAAAATCACAATGTCACAACAAGTATATAAAAATAAAAGAAATCAAACACAATATTGTTACTATCCCAAGATAACTATTTATAAAATAAATAATTAAAATAAGATATATTTAGAAATAATTAAATATAATTAAGTGTACATACACTTAATATTAGTCAAACACACGAGAAAATATCATATTAATTACCAACTCACATATACACGTAAAATCTCCTAAATTTTATTCTTTAAAATATTTACACTAATATACTATTATTTTTAGAAAAATATATAAAATAATAAAATATAACATTTATCATTCATATAACATATTTGGTCAAATATGTACAAGATTAACACATCATAGAAAACACACCTATAAAGAAAATTAATTATAAAACTAATCAACATATATTCTAAAATAATTTTAACACAAAATTAATTATCTAAAATCCTATTTAATTAATAAAATAGTTTATTATAAAATTTGGGGTGTTACACGACTAGCCTTCGTAAATCCTTGTCTATTTGTTGCAGTCGAATAACACGCATTTAAATCACAAGATGAGGAACAAGCTGATATCAAACTCTTTCAAAGTAGACTTCTTTCTTCATGGAATCACTACAAATCAGTCTTATTAAAATTACCATTTTTTTTTGAAATAATAGACATCCAATTTTTTAAGTTGTTGAAAATGATATCATTTTTTTTTTGAAATAATAGACAGCCAATTTTTTAATGGAAGGATTTCACAAAAGGGGGAAACTATCATTATTAGTGAAAAAATGATATTGTCGCAAGACAAAACACGCAATATATGTTAAATCGATGAGACGGTTGTGTTGTTAAGAAGACTTTGACATGCGAAGGTACTTCTTGGGGAATTCGGGGTTGGAGTTGAAGGAGGAGTTTCACGGGTAACCTACGTAGAATCTCCGCCACCAGATCGATTGGAAGAGTGGGTACTAGGGAGTGACGGTTATCGTAGGGTTCTGAGATCGATTGGAAGAGTGGATACTGAGAAGTGACGGTTATGGTAGGGTTCCGGTTTTTGTTTTGCAAGTTAGAAGAAACGGCGTCGTTAACAAAAGTCATTTCCATAGCACTGGAGTTTGTTTAATTCATCATTTTTTTATAAAAAAATCATTAATAAATAAATAATTTATTTTACTCCTCCATACTAAAAATATTTTCTCTAAAATATTCATATTAAAATACTAATAATTTTCATAAAGATAATTAGGTAAAATAAATAAATAGAACATTAATAATTTATTTTATTCACTAAATTAAATATCTATAAAATTCTAACACTACAACAAATACACATGTAAGGAAAATTGATCATAATCATTAATCAACATATATTCCAACGCATGCAATACTAAATTAATTCTTTAAAATCTTATTAGATGAATAAAATAATCTATTATAAAATTTTGGATATTACACCCTAAACCCCAAAGTAATATGTATAATAATTTATATCATATTTCTATAAAATTTGCAACGGATAATTAAAGATTTGTTTCAAAGAAATAAAAACTTTTATTTTAAATTTAGGATATCACGTATAATTACTTGATTTAATAAGCTCAATAAGCTTATTAGTACTTATATTATGTACAATCTCACCTATCAGAGCGGGGTTCCTCCCAAGTTGAACTTCAAGATTCATTAACCTGTAACTGCTGCGTGTGACACCCTAAACCCAAATTGATATAAAGAGTAAAATGCACTAGTTTTGAAAGAGATTCGCAACGGTCCAAAAGTAGAGTGTAAATTTTTTTTTTTAAAATATAAGGATTAGGACATCACACTCACACTTAAGCAAGACCTTTGCATAAAATTTCTTAATAAAAAATCATTTAACTTCAAATATAGCTGAGTTTCATTAAACAAATATTATTGACATAAAAACCTGTTCAAAACTTAGGGAAAATTAATTTATATCTTCGAATAAAAGATCGAATATAACACAATTGATCAATATAGTTTACAAAACAAAAATTAGTTCGTAACTCGATAAAATACAACGAATTACTCCCACCCAGTATAACCTATCAGAGCATGGATCATTAATCGATAACCTGAAATAACTGCACTCTCGCAAGCGCCAAATAGAAGCAACGAGGGGTGAGTTTCAAAATTATGTAATAGTATAAAATACACGAGGAGAACACGCAATTAGTCAAAACAGCACAACTAAAAAAATATTCAAGAACATAATATCAAAGGTTATTCTAATTCAATCACAATAAAACAGTTACAAGGACGAAATGCTATGCATGTCCTATACTCTATACTTCATCATTTGGTACCATTCTACTCTGAAGTACTTGGTTAGGAGGCCTGATACTATGCCACTACAAGAGTGGATGGACAATTCATGAATGGCCAAGTCCTCATAGATCCCCTCAACTCAACCCGAGACACATATACGCGACAGTCGGGGTACTCTTGTGTTGCACGGTAGTTCCTGGCCTTAGGGAATAACCCACTAATCCACTTAGGAATTCCCACCTAGATGTACCCCCAAGGTCTATCAGTCTTACCTTACAGTTCGACTGTAGCCCTCCACGATCAGGCTCATTCAGTTGTACTTCCCCGAATCACTAGGTTTGTCAGACCCTCCCTATATGATGACAAAATAATCCTAACTCCAAAATCTACAACACATGTCTCATACTTACTCAATTATCACAACTCAATAAATTTCAGTTTGACTTCACAATATTCATCATATTATATGTAAGCAATCCCAATATTTAATTTACACTACTCACAATACACAGTCTAGTTTCATCAATCACATAATAAGGAATCAATTTAGGTGGCACATTCAAGTAATATCACAATTTCAATCAAGTAGCAAGAACACTCAAGTACATATCATTCAGACAATAACAACCAGCATAAGATTTCATATAATCAGACAGCATGCAATCTTGAAATAAATAGATTCATGGCAATTTTATAGGTTGCTAAATTATATTTTAGTCCTCACCGTTACCATTCATATATTATTAATTAATTATTATTACTCAATAGGTCTCAACCGTACGTAGTAAGCCCCAGATGAATATCTGAGAATTTCGGTATTCCCGTTCATCTCACGCTATTTTATACTCATAAAGTTGAACCTCATCTCACCCCTTACCTCGATTGAAGGTTCCGTCCAATGAATCTGATATGCTAATGAGTTGTTTCTTCGTCGGTCGTCGTCTCTAATAATCCGTGAAAGAATTATAGCCACGCAACCACCAAATACAAATAAGTTACTTACTATAAATAAATAAATAAACAATCTACTATATGTAATACAACCCAAAAATATATTTAATTTGGTTAAAACATACCTATTACTATAATCAAATTTTGTTTAAAATTAAATAGGATAAAGGGAACTTAATATATCGAATAATACATGTATAAGTAAATAGGATTAAATACGAGTAAGTATAGCGTGTTTATATGTATAACTAAATAAGATAAAAAGGAACTAAGTAACCGTGTTTATATATATAACTAAACAGGATAAAAGGAACTATGTAAACATGTTTATATATATACACATAGTTTTGATTTTCAAATAGGGATCTATATATATCTCATGAATACAAGTACTAATATTTAGTTACAGATTATTACTGACCACACTCAATTTTATATTATAATTAAAATGAACTAAACCCTTTAGATTTAAGTTGCAGTGCTTTTCATGATATATGATTAGGGTACATACTGTTTATCTTGGGGAGAGGGGATATACTAAACATTGTTAGAGAATAATATATGTTGTTTTATTTTGTCCTTACCAACAATTATTCACACAGTAACTAGCATAAATTGTGGTGCCGTTATTCGACACTAATTGCTTACTTATCAGAAATTTAAATTTAATTGTTACAAATTTCATATTATTAAAAATTGAAATAATATATATATATATATATGCCCTGTACCCATATAATTTGATCAAGTAACTATGACTACACATATACTGCTCATGATCAAAAGAAACGACGTGCAATTAGTGTTCATCTAGACCCAAGCCTTTTAAATTTGGATATTGAGGAAATAGGAGAGTAAAATCATATTATGAACGCCAATATGAGCGACGACAGTCCTCTAACAACCTTAAGAGTTTATGACAATCTCATGAATCAAAATTTAATTTCAACATAATGCAACTGAATTTTTATACTAACCTTAGAAATTAAGTAAACATGCTGATGTTCCTCCCTTTTCTTACAGAAAATGTGGACTAATAATTCTTTGAAAATGGGATTGGAGTGTTCGATTTTATGGTTGTGGCACTATTCATTTGTATAGAAGGGATAGTATTTCATAGGTAATTGGAACAAGACTTTTTTTGGTGGAGGCGGCTACTAGTGTTCAGAACAAAACCTAATAAAGTATATATATATATATATATATATATATATATATATATATATATATTAGTAGCAGGCTATGTTTATGCTGATCTTCTAGGTGTCTTTCCTATTACTCTTAAAAGGATAAGGTGTTAGTAACATAGTTTAATGTGTCAGTTCATTTTTTTTTTGTTTGCCTAAAATTAAGCAAATAAATTTTATTTAATATTAATAATTCAAATAAATTATCAAGATAAAAATACACAAATGTGTAGGAAATTATCACACCACAACAAATACACATATGCTATGATTTATTATAATATTACCATTATATATTAACTATAAATTTGGGGTGTTACACTGCGATTTCGCAAACACAGGGCCAAGCCAGTCAAACACAAACAACGAAGGAGGTGAGTTTTGAAATCATGTTAATAGTATAATATAAGTAAGAAGAACACGCATTTGATCATAAATAAGTGTTCTTCTTACTTATATTATACTATTAACATGATTTCAAAACTCACCTCCTTCGTTTTTGTGTTTGACTGGTTTGGCCCTGCGTTTGCGAAATCGCAGTTATTACAGGTTAATGAGTCTTGAAGTTCAAGTTGGGAGGAACCCCGTTCTGATAGGTGATACCGGGAATAAGGGTTGTAATTTTTATTTTACTTATTTAATTTGAAAAGACTTTTTGTATGAAAACATTATAAGTACTAGTAAGTTTTTAGAATTAAATCAAATAATTATATTTAAATCAAGCTCATTGAGATTGCACTGTTTTAATTGAGGAACAAAGTTGAATTGTAACATGTGTATTTAGAGAAACATAATATCGTAAATTAGATATAAAAGTTTTTATTTTCTTGAGAAAATTTTCTTTATACTCTGCGAGTGTTGTGCAAATAATTTAGTATAAATTATTATAAATGCTATTTTGGGGTTTATAGTGTCACATCTACTCCAAGTTTTGCCATGGGTTGTTTTAAGAAAATCTAGAAGATTTGCTATACTAATAGTGTTGAGAAAATAAGTAAATAAATTGGAACTATTTTTGAAGTTTTGATGTGTTGGAAATTTCTCTCTCTTTTATAAAAGTGGTCTGATTTTCTTTCAAAATATAAGTCCAAAATAATGATTTGAAGAGTGATTAAATATTTTGAAACGTATTTCTGGTAGTTAAGGTATGGGTGAAATTTTACCAATCTTATTGATTTTATGAATAATTTAAAAAGAAAATGTGTTATTTATTAAAAAAAATTAAATTAAAGAAAGGTTTTGAATTATGTCAAATAAATAAATAAATCGTTTTATTTTGAGTAATGATGAGTGATACTTACATAATAATTAAAGTGCATAATTTGACTTTTTAGAATACTATTTAACCTTGAAAAGGATTTTTGCACGACTTCTTCATTGTTGTTGCTATAGTGTTATACTACCTTATAGTAATTAGTTACTTATTTTATCTACTACTTGAAAAGTCTTTGTCGAACTTTGTGATAAGTGATAAGCACTAATTAAAAAAAAGTGACAAATTTGGAGTAGTTGAACTCTTATGAGAATATTTTACGTGTTTAAAATCATTGTCTGAGTTGTGAAATAAATGTAGAATCATTGTGCCAAATAGGTGGTTTAGTTATTTGGATGTGATTATGTGAATATGAAAATGTTTGTGTTTTGGGTGTTCTAAGTGTTTGGAATTAGTGTATAGTGTTTACAGTAGTTGAGTTTGTTTAAAAAGTGGGATAATTATATATTTATTTATTTTGATTGTTGATTCATATTAATATAAGTGTTATTTCTTTTGTTGTTGTTACTAGATGTAAATTATAAATAAATTATTTTGAATGTATAATTAAGTGAGTTTTAACTTGAAATAAGGAGTAAAAGTTGTGGCGCCGCCTTCGCACTCCTGAACCACGTTAAATATGCTTCTAATTATCCATATTTGAATTTGAATGACTCCAGTTATAGTTACCTTAAGTAGTTGACTACACGAGTAGGAGGGACTAGCTACCCCAATGACTAATCGTCGATAAAAGATGCAACAATAACCGGTTGTTATTATTGTCTCATTTGGTAAGGACCTAGAACTATGATATGAGTTCTATAAATGAATCTTGTGCATAAGACTTTGAAACTAATTTAGACTTTGAGTGTGTCTGAAACTATTTATATGTGAAAATATTTGTCTTATTCCACTATGATTATACACATTCGTTTCTAAAAATAAAAAAAAAAATAAAAAAAAATTAAGTGATTATATGTCATTGAGTTGTTATATGCATTTTGTGACACCCTAAACCCAAATTGATATAGAAAGAAAAATGCGATAGTTTTGAAAGAGATTCGCAGCGGTTCCAAAATAGAGTATACAAATTTTATTTTAACTATAAGGTTCAAGACGTCACACTCATACTTATACAAAATGCTTGCATAAAAATTTTCAATTAAAAATCCGTTACAATCGAATATAGTTGAGGTTTATTGAATAAAAATTTCTGACATAAAAACACGTTCTAAACTTAGAGACAATTAATTTCTACTTCTGAATGAAAGATAAAAATAACACAATTGATCGATCGAATTTACAAAAATCTAAATTAGTTCATAACTCAAAAAAATACGACAATTTACTCCCACCCAGTATCACGTATCAGAGCTCACCAACCGATAACCTGAAATGACTGCGCTCTCGCAAGCGCCAAACACAAGCAACGAGCGGTGAGCTTCGAAAACATGTAATAGTATAAAATAATTGAGAAAAACACGTAAAATATATTAAACACCGTATCATATCAAATCAACATTAACAAGAATAATAAAGGTAAAACATTGATACAATCCACAACATCAAGTAAGTCAACACACAAATCAAGTAATGTTATGCATGCTCTTATACTCTAGACTCCTCCTCTTTCTTTGGTACCATTATAACTCTGAAGTACTTGGTTAGGAGGCTTGATACTATGCCACCACGCAAGTGGACGGACAATTCAATTTGGCCAAGTCCTCATAGATCCCCTCAACTCAACCCGAGACACATAGTCCTCAGTTTGACGCTTTCGTACGATATAGGAATCCAAACAGCTTTCAGCAACCATAACATGTCGACAACGCGCAACGAACGAGTCCAAATGTATCGACGAATTTGTAGAGTCAATGAAATATGGCTGATAATTTACGCGGAGCATAAAAATTAGTTTTACATAATTAATAAACATATTAAGAGAAGAAACATATTCAAAACCAAGTGAAACAAGTAAATAGAAAAGGCCTCACCGACGCGCTGGATCCTTGATGGACAAAGAACAAGGTTGTTTGCTCGTGGAAACGTATACGTGTGTAAAAGCGTCGAAATAAGGTAAGGGGTGAGAGAGTGTTTGAATTCATGAGTATAATATATTGTAAGATGAACGGGAAAACCGTATTTCCCAACAATTCATCCGGGGCTCGAATGTACGGCAATTGCCCTTTGAGGGATAAATTAATTAATGTGCAAATTTGGAAATTGTGAGATTAAAATATAGAATAGAAATATTTGTAAGGTGTTGATTGATTTAATTTCTTTAAATGTGTGGTATTTGATATTATTGCGATATTGGGTGTCGAAGTAATCTTTTTGTAGATGTGTGATTAGATGAGTTTATGTGACATAATAATACAAATGAATGTGTTGTGATAATTTTATGTGATGATGATGTATAATTAATAATTGTGAAGTTATAAACTTGTGATAAATTTATGTGATGATGTATGATTGATGATAGTGGTGCTATATAATTGTGACGAGTTTATGTAATGAGATATGATTAATGATAGTGATGTTGTGAATTTGTGATGAGAATATTGAAGTATCCCCATAGTTTGTGAAAATAATTGTGATTTCAATATGTGCTTGAGATGACGGTCTTAATGGAGTATCATAGGCCAACGAGGGGAGAAAATAAATATTGACAACAAAGTAAAATAGTCCCTGTTATACCCTAGTTTTGTTGTGATAATATTATTAGATCTTCATAATTTATAATGGTAAACTCTAAACTAAATCTTTTTTTGAAAAATTCCGATAATATTCAGAAATTAAAAACCAACAAAACCTACAAATTTGAATCCAACCAAACCTAATATATATCCATCGAACAAACAAACGTGTCAAATAAAATGAAAAAAAAATTATAGATAGCAGGAAAGTATAATTTATAATTTGCAAAAAATAACATGTATATCAAATATACTTTCAAGTTCAACTAACTTCTCAAACAATATTGTATTAGTTTCACTCTCCTTAAAGAATTTCTAAATCCAACAATAATTACTCTACAGGTTTCACAAAAGTTAGACATATAGAAAAACATTTAAAAAAATTTCACACCTTCAAGAATTACAAATAGAAATGCCTATAACATCTCTATGACATACAATCACTTAATCTTAAAAAAAATTGGGCGTATAATCATAGTGAAATAAGATAAATATTTTCATGTATAGTTAAACACATTCGAAGTCCAACAGAATTTTCAAAGTTCTATAAACAAAATTCATTTATAGAACCCATACAATAGTTCTAGTCCTTATGAAAAGATAGAATATAGAACAAATAAGATACTAACGCAATGTCCTTATTCATTTTAAGCAAATTACTTAGAAGATTAAACATACTTAATTGAATGTTTAATTTAAGTACACACCACCAACCTAGTATTCGCGTCACGTAATCAGTTATTAGTATTCAACATTGATGCCACATAAGACTCATAATCACTCAAAGTTGTATAAAAGATGAACACCTAACTATTTCCACAATAAAATTAATAAGTATCTATAAAAATAATAACAACTACTTAAGGTAACTATAACTGCAGTCATTCAAATTCAGACATGGATAATTAAAAATATCTTTAACGTGGTTCAGGAGTGCGAAGGCGGCGCCACAACTCCTACTCCTTACTTCAAGTTAAAAACTCACTTAATTACACATTCACAATAATTTATTTGTAATTTACAAATAGCTACAACAACAAAAGAAATGACACTAACATCATTATATAATAAACAGTCCGATTGAAGAAATATACAACTATTTCACTTTTAGATGCTCTCCACTACTCTAAACTCTATACACTAATTTCCAACAATTAGAACACTTAAAACACAAACAATTTAATATTTACATAATCATATACACACATTCACATAGTTAATCCAGAAATTAGCACCAACATTTTACAATCATCTCATAACTCAAATGATGATTCAAACACATGTAACATACTCTCATAGAAGGCTAACTGCTCCAAATTGATCACACTCAAATTTTCTTTTGAATTAATCATCACTTAAAAGTTACAACAAACTAAAACATAGATTTCCAAGTAGCAAATAAGATAAATAATTATTTACTAGAAGACACAACACGCTACCAAACCAAATTGAATCAAGTAGTACATAAATCACTTTAAAGGTTACACATTTAGCACAGAAAAAAAAAAATCCTTGGGAATTCAAACCATTTCCTTAAATCCCTTTTCAATAAATCACGTCTATATAAAAACAACTAAAACAAATCATATTTCTAAATACAATTAAAAATAAAATAAGTCACATGTATTTTTAAAATCTATAAGATTTCTAAACTCACCCATACTTTAATCGTCAAAAACACATTTCTAAATAATTAATCATTATAAAAATTATTATTTTCAACTTATATTTTGAAAGAAGATTTGAATTATATATATAGATAGATAAAAAGTTTTCTAATAAATTGACATTCCCAAGATAGTTCCAATTTATTTTCTTATTTACTCAAAATTTACAAAAACAAAAACAAAATTGTATATTTATATACATTAAAGTAGTGCACATGACACAAAACATACGGCATACTTGGTTATGATAATGAATTACACTAATTGAAAAATCTACAAAATAACATTCTCCTCTCACATCAATTACTCAACATGTCTATAGATACATCATCAGTTTCTATCAAGGCACAAAACAGGTCTAAAACATAACACACCATCAATTTTACAAACAGCATGTCACTTTTTCATATTAAACTCAGACATACATTTCAACAATGATAACACAACAACTATAATTCTACTCATAACATACATCGATTATAAAATCTAAAATTTAGATAACTTTTCAAAAAGAGTTTGACTATTGAGATAATTCTTTTTAAAACTTTGTTTTTCTTCTCTTTCTCAATTAGTAGAAACTTTATCATTTGACCCCCTTTCTTTTTAATTAGTACTATTATATATCACTAATGAGTTCTTAAAATCTAAAACTCTAACATCAAGTTAAACTCTAATAAGTTCATAATATCATAATCAATAAATTAATAATTTCAAATAAATATCCCAACACGCTCACATTTCAATATTCACACCATCCCCTAACCAACATAACAACAACTCTTTTTAATTTTCTTAAAAACAAGACATACTAAAACATGCTGTAAATTTTAAGCTATTTTAAACATTAAATAAAATCAGTAGTAAGAGTAATTCAAATAAAAGTTATTTTCATCTTACAAAATAAGTATATTTTAACTCCTTCAAAATGTCATTTTAAAAAAAAAAAATATGTTCTACCAACCTCTAATATTCAAGAATTACTATTGCTAATAATATGAATTTCATACTATTTAAAATCATGACGATCATTCTAAATTATTTTCGAAACTAATATCAAACTCTACTCATATAGATACAACCATCAACACTATCAAGTAATTTAAAGTTAACATTCACAATATAAAATCGATTCTTTTCGTCAACCAAGCCAACATAAAATCAAAATAAGAACTTTTTAGTCAAAATTAAAACTTTAAACATAAGAGACATAATTCCTATCTAACTCAAAGTTTAGAACGTAACATCTTTTTTTTCTTCTGAATTGAGGTTCAACAAAAATAATAATAATTTATACCTGGTAAAAGTCAATACTTGAAGTTTTAAACATATAATTCATACGGAAATCAATGTTTCAATCAATTAGTTATTAGATCAAACACTTTAAACAGGTTCATATGAAGACTAAATATTTTAAATTGATAAAGGGTGAAAATGGAACTTTAAAACAAATAACTGGTGAGGTATGACATTTGATAACTAGGTTATGTGAATGAGATTAATAACTTGAAATATCCAGGTGGTCAATCAAAATTATTATTTCCAACTATTAACATAAATCAAAAGTGTCAAAATCATAGTTCGGTAGACAAGAAACAAGCAACAAGACCATTCAACAAGTAACCAACAAAATCTTGTCAACAATTAAAATTAACTCAAATCTTAACAAGTAATATCATGGTTTATTTACTCACTTAGGTAGGAACTTAGAATCCATAACACAATCAGGGTAAGCAAATAATAAATAGTTAATTAGTAACTTCAAAAATATGTATATTTATACAAAAGCATATAACACTTAACACAATAACATAACAAGAAAAACATGATAGTGAAAATAATTATTACACAAGAAAACCCAATTGACATGACTAACATTCGACTACAACTGAATCGACATTCGATCCACTCGGCCTGATTGGACAGACCTGCTCTGAAACCACTAATGTGACACCTTAATTCCCAAAATAACATTTATAATAATTTATACTAAATTATTTGAAGAAAACTCGCGGCGGATGAAGAAAATCTGTTCAAGAAAATAAAAACTTTTATATCTATTTTAGGATATCAGGTTTCTCTAAATACACATGTAACAATTCAACTTTGTTCCTCAATTAAAATTTAATGAACTTGATTTAACTAGAATTTCTTAATTTAATTCCCAAGACTTACTGGTACTGAGGTTTTCATATAAAAAGTTATTTGTAATTACATAAGTAAAATACACATTACAACTCTTAATTCCCGGTATCACCTATTAGAGCAGGGTTCCTCCCAAACTTGAACTTCAAGACTCATTAACCTGTAATGCGATTTCGCAAACGCAGGGCCAAGTCAGTCAAACACAAACAACGAAGGAGGTGAGTTTTGAAATCATGTAAATAGTATAATATAAGTAAGGAGAACACGCAATTAATTCAAAATAAACTGTATCAATAGACAAACATTCTTCAAAGAAAAACATAACATTACAAAGTCAAAACCACTCAAGGAAAGTCAATACATTTCACTATAACATCAAATCATCTAAGAAGAATTATTATCGCATCACAAATTTAGAACATCACTATCATCAATCGTAACTCATCACATAAACTTATCATAAATTTATGAAATCACAATTATTATTCATACATCGTCATCGTCACATAAAATTATCACAACACATCCATCTTTTATCATCATATCACATAAACTCATCGAATCAAACATATACATAAAATTAATTCGACACTCAATATCACAATAACATCAAATACCACACATTTAAAGAAATTAAATCAATCAACACCTTACAAATATTTCTATTCTATATTTTCATCTCACAATTTCCATAATTGCACATTAATTAATTTATCCCTTAAAGGGCTACTGCCGTATGTAACACCCCAAATTTTATAATAAACTATTTTAATAATGAAATATAATTTTAAATAATTAATTTGGTGTTAAAGTTATTTTAGAATACATGTGATAAATTTCGTGATTAGTTTGCGTTATACGGGTGCTTTAGATGATGTGTTACTATTACACATATTAGACTACATGAATAATCTAAATAACAAATATTATATTTTATATATTTTTCTAAATAGTATTTTAGTGTAATATTTTAAAGAATAAGATTTTAGAAGATTTTACGTGTATATACTTATTATACCAAATTAATGTAATATTTTTCTGTGCGTTTGACTGATATTAAGTATGCACGTAATTATATTTCAATTATCTTTAATTATTTTCTATTTTTAGTTATTTATTTTATAAATAATTATCCCGGAATAGTAGTGATATATTGTGTTTGATTTCCTTCATTTTTATATACTTGTTATGACATAGAGATTT
>JBBPBP010009777.1:9873112-9884331 GCA_037974735.1 Cicer chorassanicum | reverse complement strand
CGGAATAGTAGTGATATATTGTGTTTGATTTCCTTCATTTTTATATACTTGTTATGACATAGTGATTTTATATATATTTATTATGATATAATAATTAATATAGAGTGTTGATGTTATATTTATTTATTTTATAATTTTGACTATTCTCTAATGATGGTAGTATTTTAATGTGAATATTTTATAAAATAAGTATAATCATAGTAATTATTTTGAATATGAATCTTGGTTATTAATGTATTTTAAAAGATTAACTACTTTAATTATTTTATTTTATAAAATATGGGTTTTGAAATATTAATAATTTTGTCCTTGTTTTCTTTATATGTGTGCTTGTCAAGTTGTGCCTATTTTATACATATTCCATTGATTTAGTGGCTTATATAAAATATTGATGTTATATTATTTTATTGTCATTTTAACTATTCTCATAATATAATAATCTTTTAATTTGATATTTTGAAAGTTATTATTATTTTAGTGGCAAATAAATAAATTAAAATAAATATTTAATTAGTTGGACCTTGTGAAAAAAATAAAATAAAATGGAGTTCAATGAGTTAGGTTAACAATAACTAATATGTTAAAAAATAAAATAAAATAAAAAGAATCAAATATACCCTAATATGAATGCGCTACGGTAGAAAGATAGAAAGAGAGAGAAAAGGCAGCGGCCATACTAAGAGAAAAGAAAAGAAATCGGTTCCGGCGATCGACAACTGTCCAGAAAAACTTCCTCCGTTTTCGTTCAAATTTCAGTATGTTATTTAATTTATTGAGTTAGTCAATTAAACACAATTTTCCAGATTTTTAACAACCCCAATTTCTCTCTAAAATACCCGACTTCTCCGTTTGTAGAATTCGTTATTTTGCACCGTTCTTCTTCACCGTAAGTCCGATTTGAGTGAAACCAACGCCAAAACGATCGTGTGAAAAGTGACTATATTATCCACTTATTGGTTTTCTGATTTATGGTAAGATTCCTTGACCGAATTTCGAAATTAATTTTAGAGTTTCTTCTCATAATTTATTTTTAACGTTTACCCATAAATTATCGAGTTAGATCGATTGAAGGATAAAGAGTCGGAGAATAAAGGTTGTTTGTTCGTGGAATCGTATTCGTGTGTGAAAGCGTCGAAATAAGGTAAGGGGTG
Organism: Cicer chorassanicum; assembly: GCA_037974735.1. Taxonomy (NCBI): domain Eukaryota; kingdom Viridiplantae; phylum Streptophyta; class Magnoliopsida; order Fabales; family Fabaceae; genus Cicer; species Cicer chorassanicum. The sequence continues at coordinate 9,883,180 of JBBPBP010009777.1, read as the reverse complement.
AGAGAGAGTTTAAATTCATGAGTATAATATATTGTGAGATGAACGGGAAAACCGTATTTCCCAACGATTCATCCGGGGCTTGCTATGTACGGCAGTAGCCCTTTGAGTGATAAATTAATTAATGTGCAAATATGGGAATTGTGAGATTAAAATGTGGAATAGAAATATTTATAAGGTGTTGATTGATTTAATTCCATTGAATGTGTGTTATTTGATATTATTGTGATATTTGATTTATTTTTGTTAAATGTGTGATAATTGATATTATTGTGATATTGGATGTCGAATGAATTTGGTGCATATGTTGGATTAGATGAGTTTATGTAATGTGATAATAAAAGATGTGTGCATTGTGATAATTTTATGTGATGATGATGATTCATGAATAATAATTGTGATTTCATAAATTTGTGATGAGTTATGTAATGATAATGATATGTGATTTATAATAGTGATGTTATGAATTTGTGATGAACATATTGAAGTAACCCCTGATGAAATAATTGTGATTCCAATTTGTGTTTGAGATGGTGGTCTTAATGGAGTATCATAGGTCAACGAGGGGAGAAAATAAATATTGAGAATTTGTGAAGTGGAGATTATTTTGTCATCATATAGGTAGGGCCTGACAACTGAATTGAGCCTGATCGTGGCGGTCTACTGTTGAGCCTTAAGGCAAGATTGTTAGACCTTGGAGGTATTCGGGTGGGGAATTCCTAGGTGACTTGGAGGTAGCACTCCAAATGTCGGGAGCTACCATGCAACACACGTTTACATCGACTGTCGCGTATATGTGTCTCGGGTTGAGTTGAGGGGATCTATGAGGACAGGGCCAATTTGAATTGTCCGTCCACCGGAATGGTGGCATAGTATCATGGCCTCCTAACCAAGTACTTCAGAGTTAGAATGGTACCACATTGTGAAGTAGAGTCTAAGCTCATGCATAGCATTGCATTTTCTTGTGATTGTTTTGTTGTGATTAATATGTGCCGTGTGCGATAATAATTCTTTTTAGATGATTTGATGTTATAGTGAAATGTATTGACTTTCCTTGAGTGGTTTTGACTTTATAATGTTATGTTTTTCTTTGAAGAATGTTTGTCTAACGATACAGTTTATTTAGAATTAATTGCGTGTTCTCCTTACTTACATTATACTATTAACATGATTTCAAAACTCACCTCCTTCGTTGTTTGTGTTTGACTGGCTTGGCCCTGCATTTGTGAAATCGCAGTTTTTACAGGTTAATGAGTCTTGAAGTTCAAATTTGGGAGAAGCCCCGCTCTGATAGGTGATACCGGGAATGAGAGTCATAAGTTGTATTTTTATTTGTTTAATTAGAAAAAACTTTTGTATGAAACCTTAAAACTAGTAAATTTTTGGAAATAAATTAAGAAATTCTAGTTAAATCAAATTTTATGATGATTGCACTATTTTGGAGGAAAAAAGTTTAAAGTGTTCATTTTGAATTTGAAAGAATGTGATATCCCAAATTAATTATAATGTTTTTTTTATTACCTTGAAAACGTATTTGCTTTACCCGCTGCCAATTAAAGTTAAAAATTCTATTATAAATTATTATATATTATTTTTGGGTTTAGGGTGTCACACCGTATGTAGCAAGCCCCGGATGAATCGTTGGGAAATACGGTTTTCCCGTTCATCTCACAATATATTACACTCATGAATTCAAACGCTCTCTCACCCCTTACCTTATTTCGACGCTTTTACACAAGAATAAGATTCCACGAGCAAAAAGACTTTGTTCTTTGACTCTTTGTCCTTCGATCGATCTAACTCGAAAGTTTATGGGTAAACGTCAAAAAAAAATTATGAGAAACTACTCTAAAAACTAAATTCGAAATTCGGTCAAGAAAAATTACCATATATCAAAAAACCAATCAGTGGATGATATAGCCACTTTCCACACGGTCGTTTTGGCGTTGGTTTCACTCAAATCGGAGTTACGATTAAAAAGAACGATACAAAATAAGGAATTTTATAAACGGAGAAGTCGGGTATTTTAGAGAGAAATTGGGATGGTTAAAAATCTGAGGAAGTATGTTTATTTGACTAGCTAAATGAATAAAACAACATACTGAAATTTGGAGAGAAAATTTTCTGGAACAGTTATCGATTACGGGTGTCAAATGATAGGTTGTTGTTGTGGCGGTGCCAAATGATAGGGTGTTGTTGTGGCGGATGTGGAAGCTCCCTTTCTTATTTTTTTTAGGGTTCACATGGGTCAAGCCCATTGTTCTCCATATTTATTTTATGTTTTACTACTATTATTTTTATTTTGCTAAAACAAAATTAATTGTTACTTAATCTCGATTTTAATACTCTTCCAAACATCATCAAATTCTCAAAACATTACTAATATTTCATAACTAATATATGATAAATTAGAGTAATTAAAATAATTAACCTTTTATAAAAATATATATTATTAACAACCCAAACTCTCATATTCAAATTAATCACTATAATTATACTTACTTTTCAAAATACTCACATTATAATAATACTATCATTAGAGAATAGTCAAAATTATAAAATAAATAAATATAACAACAATATTTTATGTAAATTACTAAATCATAATAAATATATATATATATATATATATATATATAAAATCACAATTCCAAAATAAGTATATAAAAATAAAGAAAATCAAACATAATATTACTACTATCTCAAGATAATTATTTATAAAATAAATAATTAAAATAAGATATATTTAGAAATAAATAAATATACTTAAGTGCACATACATTTAATATTAGTCAAACACACGAGATGTATTTTTCTCAAACACAAATTGATTGGAATAACAATAAAACTTAGGTTCAAACTTTTAGTGTTTCCTATCACTTGGTGGTGGAGGTGGAGGTTTGCAACAAGGGGGATTAGTACATATCATTGGCATGCATTCTATTGTTCGTTTTCCACAACAAGGTGGTAAACTTGCTTGTACATTACAAATATGAGCACACACAATAGCAACAAGAAAGACTACAAACTTCAAGAACATCTTCATTATAGTTTGCATTTTTTACCAAGCTTGGCTTGCGAAGAATAGCAATGTTGATATGTTATAGTTAATGGTATGTTAAAGCATTTTTAACTTATTTATAGAGAAAAATAAAATCCTCTATACATTAAAATCCATTATTATTTTTATCATATTAAAGCTTTATTTATTAGTTTACCGATTTATGAAATCTTTACATTTCTTTTACTAACGAATATTAATATTACACTATAATAACGTACAACTTATGCCAAATTTGATATCCCAAACATAATCATACAGGCAAGTTATTTTTATCAATATGTTTTAACAATGAAAATAAACATTAAACACGTTGACATAAAAGCAATTCATAAATGGATACATAATAGATGATTTTTTTGATAGTATGATCCATGAAATCCTCCCTGCATAAATATGATTAAGTCAGGATACATATAAATCATATTATTATTTAAAAAAAATTATGAATTTATTTTGAATGCACCCATATCGTGCTTGAGTAAGTAAAAAAATATTTATATTATATCTAAATTTTAATACCCTTTGTATGTGTTCAATGAGTCTTAAGATCTTCCTAAATTAAGACATGGACACCGTCCCTCAAGCAAAATTATTTTTAGCAAAAAATAAAACATCTTAATTTTAAAAGATTTTACATAAAAATTAACAATAAAAAGTATACATATACAATATATTTATTTTAATTTTATAATTTCGTTGGTTATTAAACGTGATGTGTCCTTTTTTAAAAATAATTTAAAGGGAATTATTTTAAAAATGATAAAAATATTACTACCTTTCTTATATAGAAAATATAAGTAAATGAACTAATGAATATAAAAATATTGTAACTAGTATATCGTAAATGGACCATATTCAATGTTCGAATGAAAATAATTCTCAATAGAAGGTGGAAATAATTTAATTTGTACCATTTAAAATATTATTAAAGGATTTGTAACACCAACTTAGATGATAAAAGAGTAGGTGACATAATTGATCTCATGGCCTTGAGTTGCAACATGCAATTCTCCTTTTCTCCATAATTGGTATATGTATGTTTTGCTCCTATACTATTTGATACATAATAATATTAATGATAACAATCATTATAGTTTTAATATTTCATTTTTAAATTATTATTCCCATGTTCATCATTTAAATTATTTCACTATCGTAATGTTATTTTTTACCCAAATCAATGATCGTAAAGTTCAAAAAAAGTTTCTTTTATTTTATAAATTTCATTATATATGTACATCTTTTATTACGCAACTATATAGAAGCATACAGATAATCCATATCGTGCACAACTAAATATTCATTGATTTAAAGTTGTATATATATTTCTATTCAAAGCATTTAGGATAAAAATATTTTAATTTATTAAAATAATTATGTGCAAAGTTATTTATCTAGAATATAATCTAGAATACCACATTTTTATAATCTATCAGTCATGATATTGCTCAATGATGTAAATTTGATGTTTGAGTGAGAAAGGTCGGTTGCCGTGACTTTCTTTTGTGACATTGTTCCCAAAATTAATATTTCTATTCGAGACACACTATAACTCACCATAGATAATGTATACTATGTCAAATTCAAATTATTTATAAAAAAAGAAATAAAACACCATTCCTAGATCCTTAAGGAAACACACATTAGAAATTGATGCACAACTTTCCACATTTTTTAACTACATGATTCAATATTTATATGCATGATCAAGATGATAAGATAATAACATTAAAATGATATAGAGGTTTTGCCGACGGATGAAACAAATGTCGTTAATTGTACGACAATAGTTCATGATTTGAAGGACTTGTTTATAATTTTTTGTTTTTTGTAACAAGCTATACGAAGGGATATTTATCTTTTCTTATTTTGTTTTTATTTTCATACTTTTGACAATGCCTTTGGAAAAAGCGTTTTCTCAAATTTGAAGAACTTTTATTTTTTATTTTCACACATTTGACGGTGTATATTGAATAAGTGTTTTATAATATTGTGTTTTTTTGTTTGTTTATAGTTATTTAATAGTACTTTTTTTATAAAAAAAAAAAAACAAAAAAAACAAACAAAAACAAACAAAAACAAAAACGTTATCTAAGTGTTGAATTTACAATAGAGCTTTCAAAAAAATAAATTGTTCAAGAGTTTCGTAACTGTTCCTCGTTTATTTTAAAGAGCTTTTTGAGATCAACAAAGCTAAATAGTTCTTGTTATACCATAGTTTTGTTGTGATAATATTATTAGATATAATTAATTTATAATGGTAAACTTTAAACAAAATCTTTTTTGAAAAATTCTGATAATATTCAAAAATTAAAACCCAACAAAACCTACAAATTTGAATCCAACCAAACCTAATATATATCCATCGAACAAACAAACATGTCAAATAAAATGAAAAAAAAATTATAGATAACAAGAAAGTATAATTTATAATTTGCAAAAAAATAATACTTTATGACCCAATCTTATTAATGTAATTATTAAATATGAGATGTGTTTTTCTCAAACACAAATTGATTGGAATAACAATAAAACTTATGTTCAAACTTTCAGTGTTTCCTATCACTTTGTGGTGGAGATGGAGGTTTGCAACAAAGGGGATTAGTACATATCATTGGCATGCATTCTATTGTTCTTTTTCCACAACAAGGTGGTAAACTTGCTTGTACATTACAAATATGAGCACACACAATAGCAACTAGAAAGACTACAAACTTCATGAACATCTTCATTATAGTTTGCACTTTATTACCAAGCTTGGCTTGCGAAGAATAACAACGTTGATATGTTATAGTTAATGGTATGTGAAAGTAATGTTTACTTATTTATAGAGGAAAATAAAATCCTCTATATATTACAATCCATTATTATTTTTATCATATTAAAAAGTTATTTATTAGTTTACTGATTTCTGAAATCTTTACATTTCTTTTACTAACAAATATTAATATTACACTATAATGATGTACAACTTATGCAAAATTTGATATCCCAAGCATAATCATATAGGCAAGTTATGGTAAAGTTATGTAGAATTTTTTTTATGTATTTTAACTCTGAAAATAAACGTTAAACACGTTGACATAAAAACAATTCATAAATAGATACATAATAGATGGTTTTTTTTGATAGTATGATCCATGAAATCCTCCCTACATAAATATGATTAAATCAGGATACATATAAATCATATTATTATGTAAAAAAAATTAAAGAGTTTAATTTGTATGGACCCTCTTGCTTGAGTAAGTAAATAAATATTTATATTATATATAAATTTTAATACCCTTTGTAAGTGTTCAATGAGTCCTAAGATCTTCTGAAATTAAGACATGGACACCATCCCTCAAGCTAAATTATTTTTAGCAAAAAAAAAAAACATCTTAATTTTGTAAGATTTTACATAAAAATCAACAATGAAAAGTATACATATACAATATATTTATTTTAATTTTATAATTTTGTTGGTTACTAATTGCAATCAATTTGACAGACACGGCTTGAATTACTTTAAGAAGTTATAAAACTATTAAACGTGATTTGTCATTTTAAAAAATAATTATAAGGGAATTATTTTAAAAAATTTAAAAATGATAAAAATATTACTACCTTTCTTATATAGAAAATATATGTAAATAAACTAATGAATATAAAAATATTGTAACTTGTATAACATAAATGGACCATATTCAATGTTCGAATGAAAATAATTCTCAATAGAAGGTGGAAATAATTTGATTTGATACCATTTAAAATATTATTAAAGGATTTGTAATACCAACTTAAATGAAAAAAGAGTAGTGGACATAATTGATATCATGACCTTAAGTTGCAACATGCAATTCTCTTTTTCTCCATAATTGGTATATGTATGTTTTGCTTCTATACTATTTGATACATAATATTAAAGATAACAATCATTATAGTTTTAATATTTTATTTTAAAATAATTATTCCCATGATTCAATATTTATATTTTAAATACATTTTTCAATTTTTATATTTTTAAATAAACTAAATCAATGGAAGACCCCTTTTTTTCCCTCTTTCTTCCTTTCTCAATTCTCACTCTTTGCAACCAAGCAATCAAACCTCAAGTATCTATTTGTTTCCCTTACATCGATGAGTTTGAAGATTAAAATGAAACAAGGAAATCTTACTTGTGACACCCTAAACCTCAAAATAACATTTATAATAATTTATACTAAATTATTTGAAGAAAACTCGTAGCGGGTAAAGAAAATCTATTGAAGAAAATAAAAACTTTTATATCTATTTTAGGATATCACGTTTCTCTAAATACACATGTAACAATTCAACTTTGTACCTCAATTAAAACAATGCAATTTCAATGAACTTGATTTAACTAGAATTTTCTGATTTAATTCCCAAGACTTACTGGTACTAAGTTTTTCATATAAAAAGTCATTTGTAATTACATAACTAAAATACACATTACAACTCTTAATTCCCAGTATCACCTATCAGAGCGGAGTTTCTCTCAAATTTGAACTTCAAGGCTCATTAACCTGTAATAACTACGATTACGCAAACGCAGGGCCAAGCCTGTCAAACACAAACAACGAAAGAGGTGAGTTTTGAAATCATGTTGATAGTATAATATAAGTATGAAGAACACGCAAACAATCATAATATACTGTATCATAACCACATTATGATACACCAAAATATTCAAGCAAATAGTACCATATTATAACATCAAAATCACTCAAGTAAAATAATTATCTCATTATAATATGCATCAAATCATCTCATAGAAACTATTATTACTTTTTAAACACATCAGTCACAACAAAACAATCACAAGAAAATGCAATGCTATGCATGAGCTTAGACTCTACTTCATAATGTGGTACCATTCTAACTCTAAAGTACTTGGTTAGGAGGCTTGAAACTATGCCACCATCCTGGTGGACGGACAATTAAAATTGGCCCTGTCCTCATAGATCCCCTCAACTCAACCAGAGACACATATACACGACAGTCGAGGTAAACGTGTGTTGCATGGTAGGTCCCGATATTTGGAGTGCTACCTCCAAGTCACCTAGGAATTCCCCACTCGAATACCTCAAAGGTCTAACAATCTTGCCTTAAGGCTCAACAGTAGACTGCCCCAATCAGGCTTGTACTTCCCCAAAATCACTAGGCTTGTCAGGCCCTACCTATATGATGACAAAATAATCTCCACCTCACAAATTCTCAAAATTTATTTTCTCTCCTCGTTGGCCTATGATACTCCATTAAGACCATCATCTCAAACACAAATTAGAATCATCATTATTTCATCAACTATAGGATTACTTCAATATTCTGATCACAATTTTATAACATCATTAATCATACATAATCATCGTCGTCATATAAACTCATCACAAATTTACAACATCACTATCATCATCAAATAAACTTACATCATGCACTACATTCATATTTTATTATCACTTCACATAAACTCATCTAATCAAACATATGCATCAAATTCATTTGAAATCAAATATCACAATAGTATCAAATACCACACATTTAGCGGAAATTAAATCAATCAGCACCTTATAAATATTTCTATTCCATATTTTAATCTCACAATTTCCATATTTGCACATTAATTAATTTATCACTCAAAGGGCTACTGCCGTACGTAGGAAGCCTCGGATGAATCGTTAGAAAATATGGTTTTCCCGTTCATCTCACAATATATAATACTCATGAATTCAAACGGTCTCTCACCCCTTACCTTATTTCGATTCTTTCACACACGAATACGATTTCACAAGCAAACAACCTTTATTCTCCGACTCTTTGTCCTTCAATCGATCTAACTCGACAGCTTATGGGTAAACGTTAAAAATAAATTATGAGAAGACACTCTAAAAACTAAATTTCTAAATTCGGTCAAGGAAACTTACAATAAATTTGAAAACCAATCAGTGGATAATATAGCCACTTTTCTCACGATCGTTTTGGCGTTGGTTTCACTCAAATCGGACTTACGGTAAAGAAGAACGGTGCAAAATAACGAATTGCACAAACGGAGAAATTGAGTATTTTAGAGAGAAATTTGGATGCTTAAAAATATGAGAAGTTGGATTTATTTGAATAACTAAATGAGTCAAACAACAAACTCAAATTTGGACAAAAATGGTGAAAGTTTTCTAGTAGTGTCAACCATAGCGTTGTTGTGTTTTTTCTCCCTACTACGGCGGCAGCGGCAAGTAACTCCCTTTTTTGTTTTATTAGGGTTAAGTGGGTCAAGCCCATTGGTCTCCTTATTTATTTAATGTTTTATTACTATCATTTTTATTTTGCTAAAACAAAATTAATAGTTACTTAATATCATTTATTTTCATTTTTAATACTCCTCCAAACATCATTTAATTTTCAAAATATTATTAATATTTCATAACTAATATATGATAAATTAGAGTAATTAAAATAATTAACCTTTTAAAAAATTACACATTATTAACAATTGAAACTCTCATATTCAAAATAATCACTATAGTTATACCTATTTTTTCAAAACACTCGAATACTACCATCATTAAAGAATACTCAAAATCACAAAATAAATAATATAACATCAACACTTTATATTAATTACTAAATCATAATAAAATTATATAAAATCACAATGTCATAACAAGTATATCAAAATAAAGGGAATCAAACACAACATTACTAATATCCTAAGATAATTTTTTACAAAATAAATAATTAAAATAAAATATATTTAGAATTAATTAAATATAATTAAGTGCATATTTAATATTAGTTAAACGCACAAAAAAATATCACATTAATTACCAACTCACATACACGTAAGATCGCCTAAATCTTATTCTCTAAAATATTTACACTAAAACACTTTTATTTTTAGAAAAATATATAAAATAATAAATTATAATATTTATTATTTACATCACTCATTTAGTCAAATAGGTACAATTTAAAATATCATAGAAAACAAACATATAAAGAAAATTAAT
>JBBPBP010009777.1:9849507-9872989 GCA_037974735.1 Cicer chorassanicum | reverse complement strand
TTATTATTATTATTATTATTAACTCATTCTACTAGTGCTAAAGGTAACAATTAGTATAGCAACACAAATTAACAAATTCACTCTTTGTATTGATTTATTTAAATATATATATATATATATACATATTTTATTTTATTTTAACTTTTGTAAGTTAATTACAGTTAATATTAATGATTTAAATTAACTACTAAGGCAAACATACCAGACACACATAAAGAAATTAGAACACATAATAATACTCATATAAAAATAGTAGTGTATCATAATACTATTAAAATAAGATAATGACAAATTGGGGTGTTACATTTCTCCCCCTGTTGAAGAAATTTCGTCCTCGAAATTTACCTAACGAAAACAGATCTGGATAAGATTCACGCATTTGACTTTCGACTTCCCACGTAGCACTTTCACCAGTAGCACCTCCCCAGACCACCTTAACCAATGAAATCGTCTTACCCCTTAATTCTTTGATTTTTTGGTCCTCAATCCGTAGCGGTAAGGTCTCAAAAGTTAGATTCTCTTTTATTTGAACCTTGTCTGACTCAATCACATGTGAAGGATCAAAAATGTACTTGCGAAGTTGAGACACGTGAAAGACACTATGAAGATTAGAAAGAGATGGAGGCAACGCGATCTGATATGCTACATTACCAATGCGTTTAAGGATTTGGTAAGGTCCTATAAATCAAGGAGTAAGCTTTCGCATTTTTAATGCCCGACCAACCCCGGTCGTTGGAGTAACTCTCAGAAATACATGATCACCTTCTTGAAATTCGAGATTTTTCCTTCTTTTATCATGGTAACTCTTTTGCCTACTTTGAGACGCTCTCATCTTTTCCTAAATCATTTTTACTTTATCAGTAGTCTGTTGAACAATCTCAGGTCCTAACACAAGGTTATCGCCTGTCTCAAACCAACACAAAGGGGTCCTACACCTTCTCCCATACAACGCTTTGAAAGGGGCCATTCCAATACTAGAGTGGAAGTTATTGTTATAGGTAAACTCTATAAGTGGCAAAAAGCTATCCCAACTTCCATTTTGTTCCAACACACAAGCTCTCAACAAGTCTTCTAGGGATTGATTGGTTTGTTCAATCTGACCATCTGTTTGTGGGTGGTAGGCTGAACTCATCCTAAGCTTCGCACCTAAAGCGCTCTGTAAACCTTGCCAAAACTTAGAGGTAAATCTAGGGTCTCTATCTGACACTATACTTGATGGGATTCCATGCAACTTCACAATTTCCTTTATGTATATCTCAGCTAACCTTTCCATAGAATAAGTTATATTTATCGGAATAAAGTGAGCAGATTTAGTTAATCTATCCACAATAACCCAAATACTATCATACCTTTTTGAAGTTCGGGGTAAGCCTACAACAAAGTCCATAGAGATGCTATCCCACTTCCATTCGGGAATACTCAAAGGTTGCATCAAGCCTGAAGGTTTCTGGTGTTCTACCTTAGACTTTTGACAGGTCAAACAAGCATATACAAACTCTGCAACATCCTTTTTCATTCTAGGCCACCAAAATATCTTCTTGAGGTCCTTATACATCTTTGTGGCTCCAGGGTGAATACTTAGACAACTTCTATGCCCTTCCTCTAAGATCAAATTCCTTAATTCATCTACATCGGGCACGCAAATTCTATCCTTAAACCTCAAAATATCATCCACACCAATTTTAAAATCAGGTTCTCTCCCTTGGTCGATCAACTCTAACTTATCTAAAAGGTGTAAATCCAACTTCTGACTCTTTTTGATCTCTTCTAACAGTCCACTAGTTACCTTTAACATTCCGAATTTAATACTTTCTGGTGTCACTTCACAAACTAAACTAAGGTTTCTAAACTGTTCCAACAACTCACTATGCTTAACCATTAAAGCAGACACACTCAAGGTCTTCCTACTCAAGGCATCGGCCACTACATTGGCCTTTCCAGGGTGATAGTTAAGCTCAAAATCAAAATCCTTAAGAAATTCCATCCACCTACGTTGTCTCATGTTCAACTCCTTCTGATCAAAAACGTACTTAAGGCTTTTATGGTCACTGAAGACCTCAAATCTAGATCCATATAAATAATGTCTCCACATCTTAAGTACAAAAACAACTGCTGCTAGTTCTAAGTCATGGGTAGGGTAGTTCCTCTCATGAATCTTCAATTGCCTAGAAGCATACGCTACAACCTTCCCATCCTGCATAAGTACTCCACCTAATCCTGAACCACACGCATCACAATACACTACAAAAGGTTCACTCTGGTTAGGTAACACTAGGATCAGTGCAGAGGTCAATCGTTTCTTAAGCTCTTGGAAACTACTCTCACAATGGTTGTCCCACACGAACAATTCCCCCTTTCGGGTCAACTTAGTTAAAGGTAAGGCCAACTTAGAGAATCCTTCTATGAATCTACGATAATAACCTGCCAACCCTAGGAAACTCCTAATCTCAGTCACTGACTTAGGTGCTTTCCATTCTAAGACACTCTCTACCTTAGCAGGATCAACAGCTATTCCACCTTTTGAAATTACATGTCTTAGGAAACTCACTTCCTCTAACCAAAATTCACACTTAGACAACTTCACAAATAATTGTTTCTCCTTAAGGGTTTGCAAGACTATCCTTAAATGTTCACCATGCTCCTCCTTAGTCTTAGAGTACACTAAGATATCATTTATAAACACAACCACAAATGAGTCTAGATAAGGATGAAAGATCTGATTCATGTAATCCATAAACACCGCAGGAGCATTAGTCACACCAAAAGGCATAACCAAAAACTCATTATAGCCATAACGGGTCCTAAAGGCGGTTTAAGGGATATCAGAAGACTTCACTCGGATCTGATGGTAACCTGATCTCAAATTAATCTTACTAAACACGCAAGATCCTCTCAATTGGTCCATAAGGTCATCTATCCTAGGTAGTGGATACTTATTCTTGATTGTCACTTTATTAAGCTGGCGGTAATCTACACACAACCTCATAGAACCATCTTTCTTCTTAACCAACAACACAGGTGCACCCCATGGTGACACACTAGGTCTTATAAACTGTTTATCTAAAAGCTCCTCCAATTGCTTCTTAAGCTCAGACAATTCTAAGGGAGACATCCTATACGGTGCCATGGCTATGGGTCCAGTACCTGGTACAAGGTCAATGCTAAACTCAATCTCACGCTCTGGTGGTAAACTACTGACATCTTCAGGGAATACTTCAGGGAATTCACACACAATAGGAACATCTCATATTACCACTTTCTCTTCAAATTCCAATGAGGCTAGGATCATGTATAACTGGGCATCTTCTTTCAAAAGTGCCTTCACTTGGTTGGCGGATATATTGCTAGGCTTCTCCCTCTCTTCTGACTCCATGAATTCAATGGTTTTACTAAAAAAATCTACGCGGACACGGTTGGCAGATAGCCAATCCATACCCAGAATCACATCGACCAGACGCAAAGGTAAACACACTAAGTCAACTCGGAAGTCCCTCCCACACACATGGATAGAAATGTCAAGACAAACACTAAAGGAATCAACGGAATCACTAGATGGGGTATTCACAATCAAATCATACTGCAAACGAGACACAGGTATTCCTAAACGTCTAACACAATCAAGAGACACAAAGGAATGAGTGGCACCACAATCAAATAGCACAAATAAAGGAGTATCACTTATGAGACACGTACCTTGTGGAATCGATCCATCACCATGAACTCATTTATTTGCACATTTCCTTGACCACCACTATAGGTAGTAGCTTGAGCAATAGCTTGAGCAGCAACCTGTGCAGCTTCAGTAGCAGCTTGCGCAGAGGCTCGTGCAGTAGCTTGCTTTGTAGCTTCATCCATGGACTCTAGAGCCTCAGCAATCGCAGCGTCATTCCTTCCACTAGCCATCACTACCTACATCAATCAGATAAGCCAATCGAATATAGTGAGACACTAAGGAGAAGGGAACTAAATTAGTTCTACACCACTAACACAATAATGATCATAACAACAACACACAAATAACAGAGTACACAAGGAAACATAGCAAACACATAACACATTTACGGTTTGATTGCACAGACCAGCTCTGATACCACTAATGTGACACCCTAAACCCCAAATAAATAAATAAATCTTATTTTTAAAACAAAGAAATCCTTCAACATAAATAAATATATAAACATCCAAATATATATATATATATATATATATATATATATATATTTTGCAAAGAATATCACGTAATCATGAACATCTCTCATTAATTCAAAATTTCCATCCAATTCAACAACTTGAAATCATAGCAGTAATCAACAAAATTCCTTTGGAAACACACGTACACAAGTTTAATGATAATTATAAAAGTAGTCCCAACCCGATGTCACTATCAGAGTGGGAATTCCCAAAATAAACTATGTTCAAAAATGACTTTAACAAAAAGGTAGAAAATAGAAGTCTTCGAGATAATACAGCTTCCTACACTTCAAGAGCATTAATCTTCACCTGCAGCTTTCGGCTCGTCAACGTCCATCGCAAACGCCAAACACAAACATCGAGGGGTGAGTTTCGAAATTATGTAACAATATAAAATACACGAGAAGAACACGCAATCAATTAAACAGTACAAATAAGGAGAACATTCAATAATATAATATCTAAGGTTATTCTAATTCAATCACAATAAACAGTTACAAGGATAAAATGTTATGCATGTCCTATACTCTATACTTCATCACTTGGTACCATTCTACTCTAAAGTACTTGGTTAGGAGGCCTGATACTATGCCACTACAAGAGTGGACGGACAATTCACGAATGGCCAAGTCCTCATAGATCCCCTCAACTCAACCCGAGACACATATACGCGACAGTCGGGGTACTCTTTTGTTGCACGGTAGTTCCCGGCCTTAGGGAATAACCCACTAATCCACTTAGGAATTCCCCACTAGATGTACCCTCAAGGTCTATCAGTCTTACCTTACAGTTCGATTGTAGCCCTCCACGATCAGGCTCATTCAGTTGTACTTCCCCGAATCGCTAGGTTTGTCAGACCCTCCCTATATGATGACAAAATAATCCTAACTCCGAATCTCTACAACACATATCTCATACTTACTCGATCATCACAACTCAATAAATTTCAATTTGACTTCATAATATTCATCATTATATGTATATCAGTTAATCGCAATTCAATCCCAATATTTGGTTTACACTACTCACAATACACAATCCAATCTTATCAATCGCAATAAAAATCAACAGGTAGCACATTCAAATAATTTCACGATTTCAATCAAATAGCAAGATTACTCCAATATATATTATTCATACAGTAACAATCAGCATCACATTTCATAAAATCATTCAACGTGCAATCTTGCTATAAATAAATTCACAACAATTCTATAGGTTGTTAAATTATATTTTAGTCCTCACTGTTACCATTCGTATATTATTAATTAATTATTATTGCTCAATAGGGCTAGACCGTACGTAGTGAGCCCCGGATGAAGATCTGGGAATTTCGGTATTCACATTCATCTCACGTTATTTTATATTCAGAAAATCGAACCTCATCTCACCCCTTACCTCAATTGAAGATTTCGCTCAACAAATCTGATCTGCTAACTTGTCGCGTCTTCGTCGACCCTCGTCTCTAATAGTCCGCGGAAAAAATATAATAAATAAATAAATCAACGACTAAATACAGATTAATTACTTTCTCCAATAGATAAATAAATTATTAACTAATAATACATAAATAATTTATCTGCTATTGTAATATAATCCAAAATATATTTAATATCATTAAACACACATATTACTATAATTATATTTTATTTAAACTTAGCATGATAGAAGAACTAAATATTGTGTCACTATATATATATATATATATATATATATATATATATATATAGCTTTGATAGTGAAGGAGTGGAAAGGGGCAAGGCCAATGAACCAGCATCTATGGTCATCCATTACCACCTCGTGATGAATGGAATGATTGGCTATCCAATATATCAGCCAATAGTTATGTTACAATTCCATTTAGTATTCTTATGGAGTTTGACAGTACTGGTGACTTATTTTGCTATCCTAACATATTTTATATATATCACATGAACTCAAGTAATAATAATTAATTACAGCTTAGTATTGGTTTCACCCAATTTTATATTATAATCAAAATAGATTAATCATTCCAGTTGCGAAATCAATTAGACTATTTATTATTAACATATAAATTGTAAATTGTAAAAAAAAATAATAATAAAAACAGGAACTAGAATCTGTCCTATTTGATACTCCGATAACTTTCCAATGATTTCTTTTAGATATAGAAGTTAGAACTATTTCCACCAAATTATAAAAAAAAAAATGTTCGTGGCCCATATTTTGAAATAAAACTCTTCCAATGTATACTATTATTGGTAATTGTAAATATGATATTCATCATCATTGTCAAATTCAATACAGGGAATAAAAGATCTAACCAAACCTGAATTGTAATTAGGAGATTGATTACAAACAGGTAAATGTGTAGTTTATATACCAAAATAAAAATAAAACTGAATTACATAGCATAGATGTAATGTAATTAAACCACTTCTAATTATAGTTGAAATAAAAAATGAATTCTTTACATGTATATTAATTTCAAAATATATGATTAATAATATAATTCAATCATATGCCTAAGTCTACTCTTACTAAAAATTGAAATAAATAATATACACTTCAATCATCATTTGCAAAATAAAAAAAAAAACTATAAAATAACTATCAACATAACAAGCAATCCAATAAAATGAAGGAATAAGGCATAGTATCTGAAACATATTATCAATTGCACGGTACTAGCCAAATGCGAATTTCTAATTTTCAACTATTCTTGTAATTGCTTGACAGGTACATAGGAGAAAGAATGAGGAATGGCATACCTTGGAATTGAAATTAGGATTTGGAAATTGGAATTGGGAATTGGGAGTGAAGCTTGGAATGCGCCTGCTATGCGCTATAACCATTATAGTGGGTGTGGCGCAAAACCGAGACCACAATTGTGATCGTTGCGATCTTATCTTTCATTCTCAACCCGAATCACAAATTGAAATGCCCTATACTCTTTGTCAAAAATCACATATCCGCCTTGTGATCAAGATTCCAGCCACCACGACTATCACCAACGAAAACCGAGACCATATTTGGACTCCACAAAACACCCTCTTTCGTTACCTATGCTTGGAATCACCAACAGTTATACTTCACAAAATGGGTTTTCACCCTCGTCGCGGCTGTGTTGTTGAATTCCGGCCAGCACGTTCATCATCTTAAAAAACTGATATCCTTTTTGGATTCCTCTCGTCGAAACCTTCAAGAAGCACTACTCGTTTTTGTGTTTTGATGAAGTTGATGTCGGACCCTGTCTGCGATCCAGTGCGTCGGTGAGGCCTTTTCTATTAACTTGTTTCACTTGTTTCACTACGCTCGCTTATTTTGCGAGTAGTTACTTCTATCCACACTCATGTATAAGAGAAACTTCAAAAATATATTTTTAGATATTTACTCATGTGTTCATTGGTTATATATTTTTAACGTTACAAGAAGGATATGTTGTGGTTGTTGCCTTATTGCAACTAGGGATGTATTAAATATTTTGGAGATTTTGTTTTAATCTTAAAAATTAGGTATTTAATTAAAAAATATAATTTTAATAATTAAAAAAAGGATAAAACAAATTTTATTTTCTATAAAATTTCAAAATTTTATTTTAGTCCTTATAAAAAACTTTCAACTATTTAGTCTCTAAATTTTTTTTTATTCACTTTTAGTTTCTATTTTAAATTTTTTTATAAAAAAAGTAATATTTTAAGTCCTTAAAAAGGTTCCTATAAAATCAAAATACAAACCAAAAATAAATTAAAAAAATTAAGAACTAAATTTAAAACATAATAATTTTAATTTTATAGAAATAAAAATATATTTAACTAAAAAATTCAATCTCTCTTTATAATTTTATTTATTGGGCAGTTAACCCTGGCTGTATGCTTCGGATTTTGTCCACATGAATGTTGATTTGAATTCAATGATTGATGTTTTCTATTTTTTTTATATGTTTTTATTAACGGACGAAAAAATAGTAAAAATAAGACAATTCGCGTCTGATGAGATATAAACCCCAAACCTTTTCACAAAAAATGGCAAATGAGATATAAACCCCGAACCTTTTCACAAAAAATGGCAAATGAGATATAAACCCCAAACCTTTTCACAAATAATGGCAAAATAAAGAAAATATGTGTTTGATGGAATTTGTTTGATGTGAGTATGCAATTCTTATCAAGGATTTTAAAGTTTCTTTAAAAAAATTAGTCTATGGTTTACTGTTTGCATTCAATATATATAAATAAGTTGACCAATCAAACTTAAAACTTAGTGTTCTAAATACACTTTAAAATTTATTAGTACAACTTTCATCATCATTATTTTTATTTTGGTTAAAATTTTCAACATACCCACAACACAATATCCAATTGCTGATACTCGCAAATTTTTACCTTTTTCTTTGTAAATAGTTTTTTTTTACATGTAATCAATAGATAAGATGAGAGTCCAATACCTTTGATATAATAACGCAGTGATTGCATGATAAAAGCATCGTCGATTTGTCGCATACCAAAGAGATAAATAAATGAACTTGCAATGTCCGTGACCCCGAAAACATAAATGCTATCGTTTTCACTTTTCATGTCAATTCTATTTTCGTTACTTTCTTTTCCTTTAAACTTTCGAGCAAAATTTATTTAGGGAAAAAAAGACCAAGTTGGTCATAAATGCATGGTAGGTTTTTAAGTGCTAAGATTGTGTACCAAATGCTGCTCATCTGATGTCTCTGATTTGATATCTTAATTTGCGAAAATTGCTTTGTTGGTTGGTTGGTTTTAAGTAGGCCTCTTTAAAAAATGTTTAAAATTTCAATAATTATAGATGCTCTCTTTAAAACTTCAACAATTATAGATGTCGTCTTTTAGACGTGTAGATGTTAATTGTCGTCTTAATTTTTATGCTTAAGATATTCACTTGAATAATACTGATTAGATAAAAATAAAAAATATGTATTTCGTATTGAATCAACATCACTCAAATTATTGTCTTATTTATAAAGATGAAGATAGTCACAAGTTATTACTTCTGAATAGTATTGTCGATTGTTGTTCGAATTTCCAATAATTTTTAAATATTCATGTATGGTGAACCACTTATAAAAATGGTCTACCGAAAATCCCACCAAATTCTATTATTATTAATCCAATCTCTCATATTTGCCACTCTACTTTTTCTATTTCGTGACAACAAATAAAGATTTAGGGATTGGGATTTCAAATAGTTCTCTCCTAACCATAAATCATTCCAAAATGCCATGCTATCACCTCTTCTCAATTCTTTTTACCAGCTGTGCAAACCAAATAGTTTAAAATTCATCCAATTTTCCAATTTGTATGACATCTCGCCACCACAAAGAGTCATTTCTTTTGATTTCAAAATCTTACAATTTATTAACAACCGACTCATATCTAAAGGTAAAATGGTCATGCAAAATCATATTTACTTTATAGCATACCTCCATCTCCACTTACTCAATGATGTCAAATTGAACACTTCCATGTTTTTAATACCAAATCCTTCATCCTCCTTTAGGAGACACACTTTATTCCAACTCATCCAATTAAATTAATTTCCTTTTATCTACACCTTCTCCCTAAAGAAACTGTTTCTGAATTTGAGAAATTTCATTAATAACTTTCTTTAGTGCTTTGAAAAATGAGAAAAAAATATTAGCAAACTACTCATAATTAGAGCTGTTAATAAAGTTTCAAAGTCCAAAATCTCTCTACAAAATTTCATACTAAGTCCATAATATTAAACTCCCTATTGAAATAAATTTTTTAAAGTCTGATCTATTTTTTATTATTTTTTTTGAGTTTAAGTGAAATAATATTAGAAAAATTTCTCAAAAAAATCAAAAATATTTTTTCTCAGAAAAAATTCTAAATCATTTTTTTCTCGAAAATTTGTAAACAAAATAAAATTTTTATTTTTCTTAAAAAAATCGATTTTTTGTTTCGAATTAAAAAAGTTTCGAGAAAAAATTAAAACAATTTGTAAATCTTTTTATATCGAAAAATTTTGAGAATAAAATCTAAAAAATTTTATTTCTCAAAAAAACAATTCAAAAAATATCGATTTATTCTGAAAAAGTGGGCTCATAGGCCCCATTAAGTCCACCAAATTTTAGGAATTTTTTAGTTTTGAGGCATTTCTTTTTGTGACTTTTTAAACTATGAAATTTTGTGGCCGCTTCAATATATAGGATAAGACCAATAATTAGTGGGTTTGTGAAATTGACTAAGTTAACAAATCTACTACTCTTCCGCCAATAAACAAGTGCCTCCCATTTCATAAAAAAGTACAAAATCGACTTCCAAATTGATGATCTTCTAGGGATTGGTTCCCATCAGTAGACCCAAAAATGAAAGGGGACTTTGTTAGCATTACTAGATAGAAAATTAGAGGCAACAACTAAAGCATGATCTTCCAAGTTCAAACCATATAATTTTATTTTGAAGAAATTCACCATTAGTCCGGACACAGATTCAAAGCTCCTCTAAATAGTTTTTATACTCCATAAATCATCCCATGTTCCATTATCCGCCAAATATAAATTGTAATATATTAAAATGTTGATGCTCATGTATCTTGTAACTTTTGAATATTTCGCAATCCACCACTTTTTGAACCAAACTTATCAATCCTTCAAGTCTAAATCAAAAATAGAAAAAAGGGTAAGAGAATCCTCTTGTCTTAACCCCTTACCTACCATGAAATCAAAGTAGGACTTCCATTCACTAAAAGAGACATGGTACTCAAAAAAATATATGCCCATTTATCGTACATTTTTTCAAAATCTACTTTCAACATCAAGCACTTGTCTTTCCTTCTTTTCACGAAGTCAATTAACTCATTTAAAACTACCACTTCATCAACTAATTTTCTTTCAAGTAAGAAAGTTGTCTAATTATTTAAAATAACTCTCCCCAAAATACACTTCAACCCGTTTGCAAAAATATTTGTCAAAGACTTGTACATATACATTCACTAGACAAATATGCCGATATTATTAATATTCCTGTGGACAATCAACTATTTTTTTGTTAATTTTAAATCAACACATATTTTATAAAATAAAAATTTAAAATATTTAAAAAGAAAACTATTATTTTATGGAAAATTATGTATTTAATACATTAAAAAAATTCACAATGAATAATTGACTTGTTTAGAATCCTTGGCCATTACCTTAAGACACTCCAGAGCAAGATTTAAGATTTGAATTCATGGATTTTTTAAAAGAAAAAAACTAATAATTTGAGTGTTTTAAAATCACGTCAATAGCAAGTAATTTGATGGTAATAGACTTCAATTTTTTTTATTGAGATTGCATAGATTAAATGTAGTCAACTATTTTTATTAATAGTTGTAATTTAATTTATCAATAGTCGTAATAAATTTAGAAAAAAATATAGGGATCATTTTACGAGTCATATTTTATAAGATAAATAAAAAACTTTAAGATTTTAAGTTTTAGATGATATTTAAAATTCTCTAAATTTAATTTTAATAAAATATCTAATACAATTCTTTTATGTTGAAATTTTTTCAAATTTGTTATTAAATAAAATAGTTTTAAACAATGAATTTGAATTGTATTCAAAAATTACATTACCTCGTAAAACTTTCTAATTCAAACACTCTAAAGTCTAACATAAGAGGGAAAAAAGACAAAAGATGCAAACACGACACCAATTTTTTAGAACAAGATAGGAGGACAATAAACAAATGAAAGAAAAATTATTTTTAATACCAACAAAAATAATGTAGTTATTGATTTTAAAAATCTTTAAAATAATATTTGTTTTTGCTAAAAAAAGATAAAATTTATTTAAATTTATTTAAAACATAGGTGTGACCTTCACTTTATAATTGAAAACGTTTAACTTTAATTATCACTATTTTTAATAATTGTTATTTGTTGACAACTTCACCAAATCATAAGTGTGATTATCATGCAAGGATTTCATCTCATTATGCATTGCTTCCAACCACTTTTGACTTTCTTCACTCTCCATGGCCTCTCGAAAACACTCAGGTTCCCCTTCATCAGTCAAATTCACATACTCATCAGAAACATACCTTGTAGATGGTTGTCTCTGCCTCTTAGACCTCCTGAGTTGGGTTAGAGATGATTCAGAAGCATCATTAAGATTCTCATCGTGTGACATCTCATGATCTTCACTAGTTGGAATATTTACCTCATCTCCAAGTCGATGATCATCAACACAATCATGTGGCTCATCATTCTGATCATTACCATTAGTAGTATCCAAATCAGGAGCAGGTGACCGAACTGGATCACCATCAGATAAGACGTTATCTCTCTCAGGTGTAGACTTCTCCACCTTATCAATGTCTTCAATAGTTTGGTCTTCCATGAACACTACATCACGACTTCTAATAACCTTTTTGTTTATAGGATCGTACAACTTGTAGCCAAATCCATCCTCACCATAACTAATGAAGATACATTGCTTTGACTTTGCATCCAACTTGGATCTTTCGTCCTTCGGAACATGCACAAAAGCCTTGCAACCAAAGACTCTCAAGTGATCATACTTGACATTCTTCCCAAACCATACCTTGTTTGGTACCTCACTATTCAAAGCGATAGTAGGAGTAAGATTAATAACATGCATCGCCGTGTACAGTGCCTCACCCCAATAATGTTTAGGCAACTTAGCTTCAGAGAGCATACACCTCACTCTCTCAACAAGTGTTCGATTCATCCTCTCTGCTAAACCATTCAGCTGAGGAGTTTTAGGAGGAGTCTTTTCATGTGCTATACCCTGTTGTTTGCAATAGACATCAAAGGGTCCGCAATACTCACCACCGTTGTCAGTACGAACACGTTTCAGCTTCTTGCCTGTCTGCCTCTCAACCAAAGCATGAAATTGTTTGAATTTCTCCAACACTTGGTCTTTTGTCTTCAGAACATAAACCCATATTTTCCTGGAACAATCATCAATAAAAGTAACAAAATAAAGTGCACCACTAAAAGATTTTACCTTTAAAGGGCCACAAACGTCAGAATGCACCAACTGAAGCAACTCTGACTTTCTAGAGGGAGGATGCCTTTTGAAGGATACTCTAGTTTGTTTACCAATTATGCAGTGAGAACATTTCTCCAAATCTACATTATTCAATCTTGGAAGCACATCTTTTCTAGCTAAACACTTTAACCCCTTTTCACTGATATGGCTAAGCCTTCGGTGCCACAAAGATGATTCCATATCCACGACATTCACACTGTCTTTTGCAACTAAAGCTTTTGTCCAATACAGTTTACTAATTTTCTCCCCTCTAGCCACAACCAAGTTACCTTTACTGAGTTTCCACTTTCCAGAAGCAAAATGATTATCAAAACCACTTTCATCAAGCATATGCACGGAGATCAAATTGAAGCGAACATCTGGAGCATGTTTGACTTCTTTAAGCAACAATTGCATTCCCATGTTGGTTTGCAAGCATACATCACCAACACCAATTACCTTAGATACACCATCATTACCCATCTTCAAAACTCCAAAATCACCTGAAGTATAAGATGTGAAGAACTCCTTCCTCGGTGTAACATGTAGTGTAGCACCACTATCAATTATCCACATGCTCTCATCAGATACAAGATTAATTGACTCATAGTCACGGAGAATAACAAGATCATCACTAGTAGCAGTAGTAACACGATCATCATCACTATCATCATCACGACCTCTTTGTTTCTGCTTACCTTTCTTGCCTTTGTTCTCCTTTTTCCACAGAAAACAATTCTTCTGTATGTGCCCTGTTTTATGACAAAAATGACACTCCACATTTTTGTATCTAGACTTGGACTTGCTTCTGCTGTTTTCTCTACCACCCTTCGGTTCTTTTTTCTGACTTCTCCCCCTATTTTCAGTGACAAGAACTTCAGATTGAGATGAAGAACCTTGTGCCTTCCTTCTCATCTCCTCATTCAAAACACCACCCTTAGCCGTTTCCAAAGAAACAACGCCATTAGGAGCTGAACTCGTTATAAAAACCCGAAATGTCTCCCAAGACTCTGGTAAAGATAACAGTAAAAATAGTCCCAATAGCTCATCATCAAACTTGATACCCATTCCAGACATTTGATCAAGGAGCCCCTGAAATTCACTCAAGTGGTCCGAAATAGATGTTCCCTCCTTATACTTCAAACTTATGAAACTATTCAGTAAGAATAATTTATTATTCCCTGATTTAGAGGCGAACAAAGTTTCTATCTTATCCCACATAGTTTTTGCATCTGTCTCATTAGCAATATGATTATAAATATTATCTTCTACATATTGCCTAACAAAACCACATACCTGTTGATGTTCAAATTCCCAGTCTTCCTTAGATTTAGTATCCGGCTTTTTCGAGCCAAAAATAGGAAGATGCATATTCTCCACAAATAACAAATCTTTCATCTTGCCTTTCCACAAATGGTAATTAGTACCATTCAAGCGTACCATCTTTATATTCATATTTGCCTCCATCCTTCAAGCAAGTCAAATAACCCTTTAACCAAGAGCTCTGATACCACTCTGATGGGGAATAAACATAGAAACACAATAACAAGTAATACGCAGCGGATATAAAATTCCCCCAACTTGCAAGAACCCGCGAGGAGCAACAACAAATATATGGCAGCAAATTAATCAAAATAAAAGATTGTAAAGAACACCGATATTTTAACGTGGAAAACCCCTCAATGCAAGAGTAAAAACCACGGGTCGTCCAGACCAAAGAAATAGCTCCACTATAATCAAATAAGGGTACAAGAGAGTCTCAAAATGATGCACCAAGTGTGCCTACAACCAGCCAAAATAACAAAGCACTAAAGCTTACAAATGAAAAGCAAGAAGAAGAAAAACACCAAAAAAACCTGCTACTGTGCAAGCACGATTTCTCCCACTCCAGACGTCGTTTCGCCGATCCGACCGTTGAAAACGAAGCCCTGAATGTTGCGAACCTACTGTCCAAATTTCAGCCCGATCCAACGGTTAACGAATACGCAATCGATGTTTTTCTGAGACTGATTTAACAAAAACGGGAATAGGGTTTACTCTTCTCTTTTCTCTTTTGGTGGCTGCCTTTTCTCTCAAAATAGTCTCTCTCTTCTAACCCTAATTAGACCACTCTCCACTTAAATAAGTGAGACACATGGACTACAATATTTGGGCTTTTCTCCACATAGATTTATTGCTCTTAGTAACTTTTTTTTAAAAAAAGAACTAAATTGAATTCAATTAAAACTTTTGAAGCACAAGTTGTGTCAACAAAAGAAAAACAGATATAATTAGAGTTACATGAGTTTATATATTGAACCCCATTCAACCATTCAAAAAATTAAACTAGAACCACAACTACCAGTACACCTTTAATATCAATCATTAAAAGAACCAAGACAAACATGAGAATTACTCCACCATTGATTGAAATCAAACTCAAACCCTTTAGAGTTAACTTTAAACCACCACCAAGAGACAATCTTTATTTGATCAATTAGATAATCCAATAAATTATCTTTTTGACCAAAAATCCGACTACTCTTCTATTTCCAAACTATCCAAATGCATGTCATCCAAAATTACATGAAGTTTCATGCGAGAATTTTTTAATTGGGATATGTAAACCTCAAAACTGTTGAACATGGTTAAAACCACCATGTGAAGACAAACTCTCAACGAATCCAAAATTGCATACCAAAGTACATACAATTGAAAAATATATGCTGTGAATTTTCTTCTTTACCACAATCTGCAACACAAAGAGAAGAGTTGTTGAACAAAATGCCACATTTTGTCAAATTATCTTTTATGGGCACTCTATCACCGAGTAACCTCCATGCAAACAATGAAACTTTTAAAAGTACCTCATTATTCAAATGAACACGAATATAGGTGACCTCTAATTCTCCTCGTCACATGTAAGTACTTTGTACACACTTTTGACACTGTACACCATCTCATGCTCAAATCCCCACACCCACCTGTATGAAATATTTTCCTACAAAGACACATAAGCTAACAAAACCCAACACTCCCTAAACAAATCATCTTCCCATGCAAACAAACCTCCACCCAATCCCTTTAACCCCCAACTCTCTCTTTTCATGTTCCAAACAAACCTTATTCCATTTAATCCAATTAATCTTACGAGACTCCTCACTCCCACCCCACAAAAAGGATTTGAAAAAGGGTTCAGGATGAGAGATAATACCTGAAGAAGCATTAAAGAAAGAAAATAAACTGACAATGCAGGCAAGACAATTTTTTGAAGAACAAGGCGACCACCCATAGATAGGAATCAACCATTCAAGCTAGATAGTCTCTTTTTAACCCTCTCGATTAGAAGATTTCAAAAAGAAGTTGACCTTCTTGCAATTAAGACTATGGGCAGCTTCTTATGTCCAAGAACCCCCAATATTCCCCCCACTAACATACTCTTATGGAAGTTGACCTTCAATCTAGACACTAGTTCAAACAACACCAGTAATGCCTTAATTGTTCTAATATTTGACCAATTTTGCTCCTCCAAAATAACGATGTCATCTGCAAATTGAAGATGAGAAAATCGGAACTTAGGAAAATAACTAACTTGAAACCCTTTGAATAACCCGTTATCTACTTCAACACTCATTATAACTTTCAAGCCTTCCGCTACTATCAAAAACAAGAACAATGACAATAGATCTCCTTATCTAAGACGCCTTCCAAGTTTGAATTCCTGAGTGGGACTACCATTTACCAAAACTAAAGCGGATGCTGAGCTAATATACTCCAAAATCCATTTCCTCCACTTAAGTGAGAACCTCATTTTAACCAATAATGCTTCCAAATAGCTCTATTCCACCTAATCATAAGCCTTTTCAAAATCCACTTTAAACAACAACAACTTTTTCTTGATTCTTTTAGCCTCATCAACAATTTCGTTCGCTATCAAAATACCATCTAAAATTTGTCTCCCCTATCAGAACCTTAAAGTGTTCTTTATTAGGGCTGATTCTTAGAACTTGGGTGCCATGTGCAAAGTTTGAACTTGATTCCCTTTTCTTTAGACACATTCTTTATTCTTTTTATAAGTCTTATAATGATAGTGAATTTCATTATATTTGATGTGATATCTAGTCAATTCATTATGTTTTTTGATACATATTAACTAATTCATCTCATATCTCATGACTAAGATAATGAATTTCATTGTTTAATGCGATTAACATGCTTTTGCATGACAAAATCTCATCCAACAATCATCTCAACAAGAATTTTTTTTTTAGATCCGAAAAATTGTTGGTCAAAGAGATTCTTATGAAAAACAATTTGATTTTTTGGTTCTTTTTAACATACTTGAGAGATCAAAGAGTATTAAGAGTAGCGACATCGTTAAAGACAATTTTGTTTTTTGTTCTCTAGGGTCTAATTTTAGTAATAAAAATACAAAAATGTCCATTATTTTTTGTACATATTCATTCAACTATAAAAGTCCAATAATTTAAAATTTAGATTTTTTTTTTATTAAAATAAAATTTGAATTTTGAACCTAAATATAAGAAGAAAAAAAACATTAAACTACTTAAACCTTAACATTTTTTACTATATAATTTTTTATAGTAATTTTTTTTACTCTAATTTTGTTATATTATACAACCAATTTTGATTTCCTAAAAGTTTTGAACTTGTGAAGTCGTAGTAGACCTTAAACATACTCAAAACCGCTACACTTATATATCTTAGATTAGAGTTTGAGTTTCATCATTTCTTCTTAAATTTTTATTAAAAAGAAATTTTGAATTAACCATTTAAAACTAGGGTATAGAAAAAAAAATGGGTCCTACTCTTTTTGAACCATTCTGATTTGTATTTACTCGAGAAATCTCTCTCTATTTGTTACTCATTCAAGTTTGAATTCTTCTTTCACACTCGCAGACGCGCACTCTGTGGTCGTCATCGTATCTTCTTTCTTATTTATTGTTATTGTTATTGTTACAGTAATCATCATCATATCTCGCATAGTACTACCACATTACACGCTCTCACCCACCCAAAATTCTCATCATTCACCAAACCCTTTCCCTCTCCTCTTCATTCTTTCTTCAATACACTTTTGATCAAAACCATCATTACATTACAGTTACAGGTATATATTTATTTGTCTCTTTCTCTTCAACCCTTTCTCTTTTTTCTTTTTAATTCAATTATTTTTACTATTTTGTTTCTGGGTTTTTAGTTTTTTACCTCCTCTTGTAAAATTTTGTGTCTAAAGTTTCAATTTTTAATTTTTGAAAATATTTTAATTTTTGAAAATATTTTAATTTTTAATTTGATCAATTTTGTTTTTTCAATTTTTAGTTGTGTTTTTTTGTTGCTATTTTAAGGTGGTGTTTGGTTTGTGTGTGTTGTTGGGTAGATCTGTTTGATGTTTTTAAGGTTAGGGTTTTTGAATGGTGGAATGGAATGGAACAGTTTGTTGTTAAGTCTGTACTTGTTTGTTTTGCTTCATCACTTAAAAGGGGGCATGCAAATTTTTCAAATGTGAAGAATGGTTGGTTTGGATTATCTTGCATATGTGGTTTGTACATTTGTCTTGTTCATGTGTTTATACTTTCTATTTTACTTAATGCTTAAAATAATGTTTTTGGTGTATGGTTTTGTGTGGGGTTTAAGGCTTTGTTTGGGAGTTTGGAGGGGAGGGGAGGGCTTTGGAGGGAGGGGAGAAATCTTTCAAATTTTTTGAACATAATGTTTTTGGAGATAATGATAGATGAATACTTATTATTAATATACCTTTTAATATTGAGAATATTATAATGATAGATGAATACTTATTATTAATATGCTTTTAATATTGAGAGTATTATAACAACATAGATTGAATTTGGAGAATTTACGAACCCCTTCAAAATCCTTCTCCAATGCAATTTTTGAGTTCTCCCAAATTTTGGAAATTTTGTACTATAAAGAAAAATAAATCCCACAAAGCCCTCCATTCTTTCGACTCCATCCTTCTTTTTTTTAAAGCCCTCCTAACTCACACCCTAAGGGTTTTTGTTTTTAGCTATACAACACTTTCAAGCTGGGAGACTAGCCCAAATGTATGAGATATTTGGCAACGTTTTACTCAGTTTTAAAAATTGGATTGATAACTGACTGGTACGCTCTTGGTTGTGTCTAGTGTTGTCAATTGAGGATTGCGGAAAATAGTGCTTTGTTCAAATTCTGTTACGCTATAGTGCTATATATAGTGCTGCTAGTGGCTATTTGATAACACTTTGTACTAAATAGTGTAATGCGGAGCAATCACGAATTGTTCAATTTCCGCTGTGCTATAGTGCCGCTTATAGTATGTATTTTCAACACTGGTTGGTTGTACCGTAGTCTGGTTGAACCACAATTACTCAATTGTTTTTTTTAATACTTCTTATTTATTTGTCATCCGGTTCAACTTTGATTGAACCAATTGAACTATGAACCAAAGGTCTAACTCTCTGGTCTGGTTTTTTAGTTTATTTTTATGTCTTATTAATTTATGGTTGTTTGGTGTCTTGTCCTTCATTCATTTGTCTGATTAATAAGATTATTGTAGTTTTGATTCCTATGAGTTAGTTTGTTTAGGCCACCATTTGTTGCTATGTAAGGCATGTTAAGAGGGTGGGTACTTTCAGTTAAAAGTTCATGTTCTTCTTTATAAGGGAAGGCTTCTAACACTATAATGGTTATGATCATGACTCCTGTTTTATTTGAAATAGAGACTACTGTCTTTCGGTGTTGAAATGTAAATCATCTTATGTTAGGTAGAGCATTAAGTGGTATTTGATAAATGTTTATCTTATGATGGGGAAACACTACTGTTACCTTGTGTTAATGTGATTACTTTTTGAGGGATAAATTAAACACAGCTAATTGATAATTATTTCTGGCAATAAATATATATACAGTACTAAAAAATGGACCATGAAACTGAACCGTATGAATAGTTCTTATGAATGATGATTTCTGTTGGCTTTCATTAGATTTCTTCTATTTGCTTTTGTAAGTTCTGACCGTTAACAGTTACAAATCACATGTTAAATTGTTGAATGTGTTTCAAACCCAAATTTGATAGCTGCCTCTAGAAAGTAAGCATACATATTCCTCCCTGTAGGAAAGCTGCTAACAGTTGATGATAGAATTGCCATAGAATGAAAGAGTTCATTGTTTGATTGTCACAAAAATAATCGGTTTTTTTGAAAGAAATAAGTTGGAATGATAAATAGGATTTCTATCAATTTTTATTCTTGATTGATTGTAATCTGATCATTTTGTTTTCTTTCACAAAGGGGCTTTTGGTGGTTGGATGTAAAACTATGGCGTCTAGTAATCCATTCTTTGATGATATACGAAGCAGATCTGGGGTTGATCCTCCTCAAACTGAAGAGTCAACAGAAATTCCTGAACTCGTAAATGATCCTGTACAGTCTGTTGTTAAACCTAATGGGACTGTTTCGAGCAGTGTTCGTGAGCTTTTAGAGTGCCCTGTGTGCTTGAATGCTATGTACCCTCCAATTCACCAGGTTTTTTTTTCTTTCGTTTTCTATTTTGATGGTTCGTTTTTTATTCATCGATTCCTAAGATCACTTGTGATTATAACTTACAAAGGTCGTTGTGCTTTTAACACTGATTTATTCTTGCATTGTACCATTTCCATTTTATGTTTCATGTTTTTGCAATGCCCCTTGTTTTTCTATTTAGGGTTTAATTGAATTCTCAAAAATAGGATAAAGTTTATATACGATAACTGACTTTCAAAATTGAAAAAATAGCTCAAAAGCAGTTCTAATTATGCCAGCTGAGAAGCTTATGGCCCGTTTGTTACAGATTAAAATATAAGTGTTTGTTTACCATAATGAAAATCACTTTTCAATAAATTCATCTATGAAAAATGATATTTATGAAAGGCTTCTCAAAGCAGCTTATCATTTTTCGCAGTATATAGATTTTTTTTTTAGATTCTCATTTTCTGAAAAATCTCTTAACAAATGGATGATCAACTCCTAAAAGTGATTATTTTTTAGAAAACTAGTGATGACTTTTGGTAGTGGTCTGTTCTTTCTAAGTCAGTTTTGTCAGAAACACCACTATCTATTGTGTACATGTTTGTTAATATATTTCTAGTTAATTACTAACTAGGGACAAGATTGCATTTTATACCTTTAAAACTATTGATGCATCACAAAAGTAATATTTTCCAAGAGTATTTGTCAATGAACTAGTTAAGGGTCAAAGATGATTTTCCAAATGTCTTGTGGCTGATCTATGCTGAGTGAGATGATTGATAGTGTTTCTTTCAAATCAAAATGAATATATCCTACAAATTTGCAAGAAAGGACATTTTTATTTTATTTTTTATTTTTTATTTTCTTAACATCTTTTGTTTTGTTGTTGATCATTGTTGCAGTGCTCGAACGGTCACACTTTATGCTCTGGTTGCAAGCCAAGAGTCCATGACCGGTGCCCTACTTGTCGGCACGAGCTTGGCAATATTCGGTGTCTAGCATTAGAGAAGGTGGCTGCATCTTTAGAACTTCCCTGCAAATATCAAGGTTTTGGGTGCATAGGCATATACCCGTATTACAGCAAGCTAAAACACGAGTCTCAATGTGCATTTCGACCTTTTAACTGTCCGTATGCTGGTTCAGAATGTGCTGTCGTCGGTGATATACCTTACCTGGTGGCACACCTGAAAGATGATCACAAAGTGGACATGCATAGTGGTTGCACTTTTAATCATCGCTACGTAAAATCAAATCCGCAAGAAGTTGAAAATGCCACGTGGATGTTAACGGTATTGTTCAGCTGAACTTATTCTCTCTGCATTTTATTGACATTGCAAATTAACTACATGGGTGGTAGATAGTGTTATTTTTGTGTAATTGTATTTTAGTGTAATTGAAAAAACTGTAACAAACGAGCTCACAGGGTATTGAAACAAGAAAAGTAATCATATTTTAGTGTTGGAACATCTCAAAGTTGAGTTTGATATTATAAAATGCACTGTAACATACAATCTTGTCTTTGTACTGTAGATTTCTTATGCAAACTATACGTGTGTAACTGCTTTCTGGGATTCATTTTTGTTTCTTAGGTTTTTAGTTGCTTCGGTCAGTATTTTTGTCTACATTTTGAAGCTTTTCAACTGGGAATGGCTCCTGTCTACATAGCATTTTTGCGGTTTATGGGTGACGATAACGAGGCAAAGAACTATACCTACAGTCTCGAGATAGGTGGAAATGGAAGGAAAATGACATGGCAAGGGGTGCCTAGAACCATTAGGGATAGTCATCGCAAAGTCCGCGACAGTTTTGACGGTCTCATCATTCAGAGGAACATGGCTCTCTTCTTTTCCGGCGGCGATAAGAAGGAATTGAAACTACGAGTTACAGGGAGGATTTGGAAAGAACAATGATTTTTGACTTATTTGCTTCATCTAGCTATTATATTAAACAGAATAGGTTAGTGCACTTAATTATTTCTTGTAGTGGTATGAATCTTCATGTATTGCATTTTGTAATTTAGGAGGCAACATCTCTTTGCTTACCTTAAATTAAATACATGGACATGAAGGTGTAATTTAATGCTATGATTTTTTTTAATATAGATGTAGAACCTTAGTGTGTGCCTAATATTATACTTTCTTTTGAATCTTTTGATTTTGTTTCTTGCATTGCATAGGAAAAGGGTCCAAAACACTTGTTGGAAAAAGGTCCGAAAAAACACTGTAAAACAGAATATATATTCAATTTAGTAGACATGAAAACATAACTTGCACCCACATGACTAAATATGTCTTGACTTTGATGAGAAAAATACTAATTTAAGTGAGTGCGGGTGAGTTTTTTTTGGAAATTCCAAGTTGAAATTGTAGATGGGATGTTGTTGATGTGTCCCAAAATTGCTCTCAAACTCAATGCGTTAGTAATATTTTTACATTTAAATATGTTTTTAGTTGTTACAAAAGTTGAATTTTTTGAGTTATATATGTTTAGTTTTTATAAAATTTTAACATTTTAATTTTAATTTTGTATTATAAAAATACAATTTTTAGTTTCTACAAAATTATTATGCATTCAGTTTTAATCTATGATTTTTATATTTTTGAATGAATTTTTGCAAAAATATTTATAATATTATAAGTTCCTCCATAAAAAATAACTAAAAATTCGACTTCAAGATTAAATTTAATTAATCTAAAGTTAAAAAATTCTTAATTTTTGTAGAAATTTTTTTTATTAAATTTTAAATATGCTTGTAAAAAATCATTCAAAAAT
>JBBPBP010009777.1:9825143-9847141 GCA_037974735.1 Cicer chorassanicum | reverse complement strand
GTAGTATTTTAATGTGAATATTTTATAAATATAATTATAGTAATTATTTTGAATATGAGTCTTGGTTATTAATGTATTTTAAAAGATTAATTACTTTAATTATTTTATTTTATAAAATAGGGGTTTTGAAATATTAATAATTTTGTGTTTAATTTCTTTATATGAGTGCTTGTCAAGTTGTGCCTATTTTATATATATTTCATTGATTTAGTGGCTTATATAAAATATTGATGTTATATTTTTTTATTGTCATTTTAACATTTTAACTATTCTCATAATATAATAATCTTTTAATTTGATATTTTGAAAGATATTATTTTAGTGGCAAATAAATAAATTAAAATAAGTATGTAGTTAGTTGGACCTTGTGAAAAAATAAAATAAAATGGAGTTTAATGAGTTAGGTTAACAATAACTAATATGTTAAAAAAAAAAATCAAATCAAATATACTCTAGCGCTACAGTAGAAAGATATTAGAAAGAGAGAGTTCGTGACATTGCAAATTGAGAAAAGGCAGCAGCCGCACTAAGAGAAAAGAGAAGAAAATCGGTTCCGACGATCGACAACTGTCCAGAAAAACTTCCTCCGTTTTTGTTCAAATTTCAGTATGTTATTTAATTTATTGAGTTAGTCAATTAAACACAATTTTTCAGATTTTTAACAACCCCAATTTCTCTCTAAAATACCCGACTTCTCCGTTTGTAGAATTCTTTATTTTGCACCGTTCTTCTTCACTGTAAGTCCGATTTGAGTGAAACCAACGCCAAAACGACCGTGTGAAAAGTGGCTATATTATCCACTTATTGGTTTTCTGATTTATGGTAAGATTCCTTGACCGAATTTCGAAATTAATTTTAGAGTGTCTTCTCATAATTTATTTTTAACGTTTACCCATAAATTGTCGAGTTAGATCGATTGAAGGACAAAGAGTCGGAGAATAAATGTTGTTTGTTTGTAGAATCGTATTCGTGTGTGAAAGCGTCGAAATAAGGTAAGGGGTGAGAGAGCGTTTGAATTCATGAGTGTAATATATTGTGAGATGAACGGGAAAACCGTATTTCCCAACGATTCATCCAGGGCTTGCTACGTACAGCAGTAGCCCTTTGAGTGATAAATTAATTAATGTGAAAATATGGAAATTGTGAGATTAAAATGTGGAATATAAATATTTATAAGGTGTTGATTGATTTAATTCCATTGAATGTGTGTTATTTGATATTATTGTGATATTTGATTTATTTTTGTTAAATGTGTGATATTTGATATTATTGTGATATTGGATGTCAAATGAATTTGGTGCATATGTTGGATTAGATGAGTTTATGTGATGTGATAATAAAAAATGTGTGCATTGTAATAATTTTATGTGATGATGATGATGTATAAATAATAATTGTGAGTTCATAAATTTGTGATAAGTTTATGTGATGAGTTACGATTGATGATAATGATGCTCTAAATTTGTGATGAGTTATTTAATGATGATGATATGCGATTTATAATAGTGATGTTATGAATTTGTGATGAAAATATTGAAGTAACCCCTGATGAAATAGTTGTGATTCCAATTTGTGTTTGAGATGACGGTCTTAATGGAGTATCATAGGCCAACGAGGGGAGAAAATAAATATTGAGAATTTGTGAAGTGAAGATTATTTTGTCATCATATAGGTAGGGCCTGACAAGTCTAGCGATTCCGGGGAAGTACAACTGAATTGAGCCTGATCGTGGCGGTCTGCTGTTGAGCCTTAAGGCAAGATTGTTAGACCTCGGAGGTATTCGGGTGGGGAATTCCTAGGTGACTTGGAGGTAGCACTCCAAATGTCGGGAGCTACCATGCAACACACGTTTACCTCGACTGTCGCGTATATGTGTCTCGGGTTGAGTTGTGGGGATCTATGAGGACAAGGCCAATTTGAATTGTCCGTCCACCGGAATGGTGGCATAGTATCATGGCCTCCTAACCAAGTACTTCAGAGTTAGAATGGTACCACATATTGAAGTAGAGTCTAAGCTCATGCATATCATTGCATTTTTGTGTGATTGTTGTTGGAACCAAGTTGGTTTTATATTTAGAGTTTTGATGTTAACAAAAGTATTTTATGAGAACAATATATTTGACTTCAAAGAGTATGAAAGAAGATTAATGTTTTTGAAGAAAATCTGAAATAAGATTTGATTCAAATTTATAATTGAAGAAAAATCTTAAATAAGATTTGATTCAAAATTATAATTGATGAAAATCTAAAATAAGATTTGATTCAAATTTATAATTGAAGAAAATCTTAAATAAGATTTGATTCAAATTTATAATTGAAGAAAATCTAAAATAAGATTTGATTCAAATTTATAATGGATGAAAAATCTAAAATAAGATTTGATTCATATTTATATTTGAAGAAGATTTGAAAAATATTTGAAGAAGATTTGAAGAATATTTGAAGAAGATTTGAAGAATATTTGAAGAAGATTTGAAGAAGATTTGAAGAAGATTTGAAAAATATTTGAAAAAGATTTGAAAAATATTTGAAGAAGATTTGAAGAATATTTGATATGAAGAATTTACAAAGTCAATCTACACAAAATTGGAACAGAATCATTCTGAAGAATTTACAAAGTCAATCTACACAAAATAGGAACAGAATCAATTTGAAGAATTTGCAAACTCAATCTAAACAAGATACAATTCAGAATTAAATAAGGACTAAGTTGAAGCCCAATTTTTCACTATAAATAGACACTCAAGGCTGAAGGAGAAAAGCATCAAAAAGTAGAAGAACTCAAGCTCAAGATTCCAAATTCATCTTAGAGTTCAAAGAGAGAAACACTTGTTCAAGTTAGAAATATCTTTTGAGTGTTCTTTTCTTAAAGTGTGAGAGTTATTGTTATTATCAGCTTTGTTAGAAGCAACTACTCAAGTTTCAATCTCTTGTATCCAACCCGATAGTGGTTTAGTTCCTTTTTCAATCTGGGGTCGTCAGGTTGTTAGGAGAAGACTTGGCTTGTAGGGTCAAGGTGGTTAGTTCCTCAAAAGTATGGGATTGTCAGGCTGTTTGGGAAGACTGACTTGGAGGGTCAGGTGCTTTGTAATTCAAGGTTTTTGAATTAGTGGATTAAAGCCTTCTGAATGAGGGGACTGGATGTAGCCAAGTTAGTGGTGAACCAGGATAATTCTACGCGTCAAATTATTTATGCTTTCATTGCTTGCTGCTTCTAAATTCGATTGCTTCTACTCCAAGTAAGTAACCAAATTCAAACTAATTTTTAATTATTTATAAATTATTAAAAAGGTATCAACTTTGTGCAAACACAATTCAACCCCCCCTTCTCGTGTTCGCACCTTCAATTGGTATCAGAGCTCGGTCTCAAGGCTGAGCACTTTACAGTGTTTGAGAAAAGATCCAAGGGTTCAATATGTCTGGATTCAGTGAAGAAGCTGTTGGAGGAAATATCAACAGACCACCTCTGTTTGATGGAGAACGTTTTGAGTATTGGAAAGACAGGCTGAGAAGTTTCTATATTTCACAAGATCCTGAACTTTGGGACTTGGTGGAAGATGGTTATATTGCTCCCAAGAATACTAATGGTATTGAAATTCCAAGAAAGGAGATGAATGCTGATCAGAAGAAGATGTACAAGATGCATCATAAGTCCAGAACATTCATGATAAATGCAATCACCTTCAACGAGTTTGACAAGTGCACCAACAAAGACACAGCAAAGAGTATTTATGATAGTCTGATACTAACCTATGAAGGAAGCAAGCAAGTTCAAGAAGCAAAGGCCAACCTCCTAGTCAAAAAGTATGAGTTGTTCAAGATGGAAGAAGATGAAGACATTGAAACAATGTTTTCCAGATTCCAGACCCTGGTATCAGGATTAAAGGTACTTGAGAAGAGTTATACTACTGCTGATCATGTGAAGAAAATTCTTAGGAGTCTGACAAGTAAGTGGAGACCTAAGATCACTGCCATTCAGGAAGCAAAAGATCTGAATACTCTAAAGCTGGAAGAATTAATCAGCTCTCTCAGATCACATGAAATTGAGCTTGAAGAAGATGAGCCCAAGAAGAAGAACAAGACTCTGGCCTTGAAATCTAAGCAGAAGAAGGTTCTAAAGGCAACATCAGATTCAGAGGATAGTGATTCAGATAATCAGAATCTGAACTCAGAGGAAGAGGAGATTGCTTTCATAACCAGAAAAGTTCGAAAGATGTGGCACAACAGAAAGAAGAAATTTCCCCAACGATATTCCAAGCAATCCAACAAAGGAAATGATGATAAAAGCATTATCTGCTATGCATGCAATGAACCTGGACATATCAAGTCAGAATGTCCAAATATGGAGAAAGGAAAAAGGAAAGATTCCAGACCCAAGAAGAAGAGTTTGATGGCTACATGGGATGATTCTGAGGAATCCTCTGATGATGAACAAGTAGATTTGGGTATGATGGCTCATACCAACTCTACCTCTCGATCCAACACAGATTCTAACTCTGAAAGTGAATCAACAGATGAAGAAAGTGAGGTATTTTCTGAATTTACTCGATCTGATTTAATTACTGCTATAAATGATTTTTTAAATATTAATCACAAATTGTCTTTAAAACTGAAAACACTTAAGAAAGAAAATACAAATCTAACTGAAAACATTAACGTTTTAAAGAATGAAAATACTGAATTTAAAACAGAAAATACAAATCTGAAAATTGATATTACTAAACTTAAAATAGAGAATGCAAATATGAAAACTGATATTACTGAACTTACAACAGATAATGCAACTCTGAAAACTGATATTATTGAACTTAAAACAGAAAATGCAAATCTGAAAACTGATATTGCTGAACATAAGGCTGAAAATCTAACTCTGAAAAGTAATTATAGTTCAACATCAATTGAAAATACCACATGTAACTCTAATAAGCATGAAGAAGTATTTCAAGATTTTATTGACAATGGTATGGAAAGAAGCAAGTATGCATCTATGATTTATGGGGTTAGTAGGAATGGTAAAAGAGGAATAGGATTTCAAGAAAAAGTAATTGAATCTAAGTTTATTCCGTCTGATGATTTATGTATTATTTGCTATAAGAAAGGTCACAATAAAATATCTTGTCCTATGTTAACCACATGGAAAGACAAGAAATCTTTAAGATCTAACAAACCAGGACCCAACCAAATTTGGGTACCAAAAGATAAAATTGTTTATGTTGCAGATGTTCTAAGCAATCAAATTGAAACACCAGTCATGGTGCCTGGTCAATGGATGCTTGCAATATATGAAGGCAAAAAGGTCTATGTTCCAAGCTCTACCAAACAGAAGCCAACTGACTCTGTTGGAAGAAGGAATGGTCAACACAATACTTATCAGAACCAGAACCATACGATGAATCAGAAACATCAGAAATATTTGGAGTATCAACATACTCAAAACTGGCAGAGAAATCACACATATCAACAGAACTGGAACTACCATAAGAATCAGAATTACCATCAGAGAAACCCGATACATCAGCAGAAACAGAAGTGGCAGATTAAAAGTCAGAATCAGGAGACTTCTTTGAACACTCCAATCAAATTCATGAAGACTACAAACCTGGATGGGAATTCAAATCCCTTCATCCAGACTCTCTAATCAGAGAATATGCAAACTCAGAATCTGAAAACCACAAAAGAAGAACATGGTTTTCATAGTGAAACTGAAACTGTTAACATACAGGTGATATCTTTCTTTAAATTTAATTATTTTCTGATATTATGTTAATGTGATAACAAGAAGCTTGATCATAAAAATCAAAGCTAGATAAGTATTTTGCAGGTTCTCAAGAATTTAAGAGGAATGATGTTTAAGATCTAGTACTTAGACCAGCGAAGAACATTATTGGAACCAAGTGGGTTTTCAGAAACAAGCTAAATGAAAAAGGTGAAGTGATCAGAAATAAGGCAAGACTTGTCGCACAAGGCTACAATCAGCAAGAGGGCATTGATTACACTGAGACATTTGCTCCAGTGGTCAGGTTAGAAGCTATTTGTATCCTACTTTCTTTTGCTGCAAATAATAACATTACATTATTTCAAATGGATGTTAAAAGTGATTTTCTAAATTATTATATAAGTGAAGAAGTTTATGTTAAACAACACTCAGGTTTTGAAAGTTCTGAATTTCCAAATCATGTTTTTAAACTTAGGAAATCCTTGTATGGTCTAAAACAAGCACATAGGGCGTGGTATGATAGACTTAGTAACTTCTTATTTAAAAATAACTTTGAAAGATGACAAGTTGAAAATACACTCTTTAGATAACATTCTTATTATTCAAATTTATGTTGATGACATTATATTTGGATCTACTAATGGCACTCTTTGTCAAGAATTTTCTAAATTGATGCAGCTTGAATTTCAATTCAATATGATGGGAGAACTTAAGTTCTTCTTAGGGATACAAATTCAACAAGTCAAAAGGTATATACATTCATCAAACTAAATATACAAAAGAGCTTCTTAGGAAGTTTAAGATGAGTAATTGCAGACCTATGGCTACACCAATGCACCCTACTTGTTCACTTGAAAAAGATGATTCAGGCAAAAAAAAAAAAAAAGAAACTTAGTGGATACTGTGATTCTGATTATGCTGGAGATAAACTTGAGAGAAAGAGCACCAGTGGCAACTGCACATTTTTAGGTAACAATTTAATATCATGGTCAAGTAAGAGACAAAACACCCTTGCAATGTCAACATCAGAGGCTACAACATCCTAGATGAAACATCAACTTGAAGACTACAACATCCTAGAATCCAACATTCCCATCTATTGCGATAACACTTCTGCCATTTGTCTAGCCAAAAATCCTATCTTACATTCTAGAGCTAAACACATAAAGATCAAACACCACTTCATTAGGGACTTTGTTCAAAAAGGGGTACTAACCATTCAATTTATAGACACTGAACACCAATGGGCTGACATATTCACCAAACCACTACCTGAAGATAGGTTTGACTTCATCAAGAAAAACCTAAACCTTACATTCATACCTGACTGATGTTGTGATCACTTCAAAGTATTTTAGTTTTACACTAGTTATTATATTTTCTTATATTATGTTATATTTATTTTATTAAAAAAAAAAGAAAAAAAAAAAAACAGAGTTTCACATTCAATTCTTTTTGTCTGATGACAAAAGGGGGAGAAATATATTTGATAAAGTGGAGATAAAATGATACTAAGATTTAGGGGGAGCCCTAAGTTAGGGGGAGTCAAAGAAATATAAAGAAAAGTTGTTATCAAAAATACAAGTTTTGTCATCATCAAAAAGGGGGAGATTGTTGGAACCAA
The DNA here is from genome assembly GCA_037974735.1 of Cicer chorassanicum. NCBI lineage: Eukaryota > Viridiplantae > Streptophyta > Magnoliopsida > Fabales > Fabaceae > Cicer > Cicer chorassanicum. The sequence continues at coordinate 9,839,801 of JBBPBP010009777.1, read as the reverse complement.
GTTGGTTTTACATTTAGAGTTTTGATGTTAACAAAAGTATTTTATGAGAACAATATATTTGACTTCAAAGAGTATGAAAGAAGATTAATGTTTTTGAAGAAAATCTAAAATAAGATTTGATTCAAATTTATAATTGAAGAAAAATCTTAAATAAGATTTGATTCAAATTTATAATTGAAGAAAATCTAAAATAAGATTTGATTCAAATTTATAATGGATGAAAAATCTAAAATAAGATTTGATTCATATTTATATTTGAAGAAGATTTGAAGAATATTTGAAGAAGATTTGAAAAATATTTGAAGAAGATTTGAAGAATATTTGAAGAAGATTTGAAGAAGATTTGAAGAAGATTTGTAAAATATTTGAAGAAGATTTGATTAAGATTTGAAGAAGATTTAGTGAAGATTTGAAGAAGATTTGATTAACATTTAATGAAGATTTGAAGAATATTTGATCAAAATTTAATGAAGATTTGAAGAATATTTGATATGAAGAATTTACAAAGTCAATCTACACAAAATTGGAACAGAATCATTCTGAAGAATTTACAAAGTCAATCTACACAAAATAGGAACAGAATCAATTTGAAGAATTTGCAAACTCAATCTAAACAAGATACAATTCAGAATTAAATAAGGACTAAGTTGAAGCCAAATTTTTCACTATAAATAGACACTCAAGGCTGAAGGAGAAAAGCATCAAAAAGTAGAAGAACTCAAGCTCAAGATTCCAAATTCATCTTAGAGTTCAAAGAGAGAAACACTTGTTCAAGTTAGAAATATCTTTTGAGTGTTCTTTTCTTAAAGTGTGAGAGTTATTGTTATTATCAGCTTTGTTAGAAGCAACTACTCAAGTTTCAATCTCTTGTATCCAACCCGATAGTGGTTTAGTTCCTTCTTCAATCTGGGGTCGTCAGGTTGTTAGGAGAAGACTTGGCTTGTAGGGTCAAGGTGGTTAGTTCCTCAAAAGTCTGGGATTGTCAGGCTGTTTGGGAAGACTGACTTGGAGGGTCAGGTGCTTTGTAATTCAAGGTTTTTGAATTAGTGGATTAAAGCCTTCTGAATGAGGGGACTGGATGTAGCCAAGTTAGTGGTGAACCAGGATAATTCTACGCGTCAAATTATTTATGCTTTCATTGCTTGCTGCTTCTAAATTCGATTGCTTCTACTCCAAGTAAGTAACCAAATCCAAACTAATTTTTAATTATTTATAAATTATTAAAAAGGTATCAACTTTGTGCAAACACAATTCAACCCCCCCTTCTCGTGTTCGCACCTTCAATTGGCATCAGAGCTCGGTCTCAAGGCTGAGCACTTTACAGTGTTTGAGAAAAGATCCAAGCGTTCAATATGTCTGGATTCAGTGAAGAAGCTGTTGGAGGAAATATCAACAGACCACCTCTGTTTGATGGAGAACGTTTTGAGTATTGGAAAGACAGGCTGAGAAGTTTCTATATTTCACAAGATCCTGAACTTTGGGACTTGGTGGAAGATGGTTATATTGCTCCCAAGAATACTAATGGTATTGAAATTCCAAGAAAGGAGATGAATGCTGATCAGAAGAAGATGTACAAGATGCATCATAAGTCCAGAACATTCATGATAAATGCAATCACCTTCAACGAGTTTGACAAGTGCACCAACAAAGACACAGCAAAGAGTATTTATGATAGTCTGATACTAACCTATGAAGGAAGCAAGCAAGTTCAAGAAGCAAAGGCCAACCTCCTAGTCAAAAAGTATGAGTTGTTCAAGATGGAAGAAGATGAAGACATTGAAACAATGTTTTCCAGATTCCAGACCCTGGTATCAGGATTAAAGGTACTTGAGAAGAGTTATACTACTGCTGATCATGTGAAGAAAATTCTTAGGAGTCTGACAAGTAAGTGGAGACCTAAGATCACTGCCATTCAGGAAGCAAAAGATCTGAATACTCTAAAGCTGGAAGAATTAATCAGCTCTCTCAGATCACATGAAATTGAGCTTGAAGAAGATGAGCCCAAGAAGAAGAACAAGACTCTGGCCTTGAAATCTAAGCATAAGAAGGTTCTAAAGGCAACATCAGATTCAGAGGATAGTGATTCAGATAATCAGAATCTGAACTCAGAGGAAGAGGAGATTGCTTTCATAACCAGAAAAGTTCGAAAGATGTGGCACAACAGAAAGAAGAAATTTCCCCAACGATATTCCAAGCAATCCAACAAAGGAAATGATGATAAAAGCATCATCTGCTATGGATGCAATGAACCTGGACATATCAAGTCAGAATGTCCAAATATGGAGAAAGGAAAAAGGAAAGATTCCAGACCCAAGAAGAAGAGTTTGATGGCTACATGGGATGATTCTGAGGAATCCTCTGATGATGAACAAGTAGATTTGGGTATGATGGCTCATACCAACTCTACCTCTCGATCCAACACAGATTCTAACTCTGAAAGTGAATCAACAGATGAAGAAAGTGAGGTATTTTCTGAATTTACTCGATCTGATTTAATTACTGCTATAAATGATTTTTTAAATATTAATCACAAATTGTCTTTAAAACTGAAAACACTTAAGAAAGAAAATACAAATCTAACTGAAAACATTAACGTTTTAAAGAATGAAAATACTGAATTTAAAACAGAAAATACAAATCTGAAAATTGATATTACTAAACTTAAAATAGAGAATGCAAATATGAAAACTGATATTACTGAACTTACAACAGATAATGCAACTCTGAAAACTGATATTATTGAACTTAAAACAGAAAATGCAAATCTGAAAACTGATATTGCTGAACATAAGGCTGAAAATCTAACTCTGAAAAGTAATTATAGTTCAACATCAATTGAAAATACCACATGTAACTCTAATAAGCATGAAGAAGTATTTCAAGATTTTATTGACAATGGTATGGAAAGAAGCAAGTATGCATCTATGATTTATGGGGTTAGTAGGAATGGTAAAAGAGGAATAGGATTTCAAGAAAAAGTAATTGAATCTAAGTTTATTCCGTCTGATGATTTATGTATTATTTGCTATAAGAAAGGTCACAATAAAATATCTTGTCCTATGTTAACCACATGGAAAGACAAGAAATCTTTAAGATCTAACAAACCAGGACCCAACCAAATTTGGGTACCAAAAGATAAAATTGTTTATGTTGCAGATGTTCTAAGCAATCAAATTGAAACACCAGTCATGGTGCCTGGTCAATGGATGCTTGCAATATATGAAGGCAAAAAGGTCTATGTTCCAAGCTCTACCAAACAGAAGCCAACTGACTCTGTTGGAAGAAGGAATGGTCAACACAATACTTATCAGAACCAGAACCATACGATGAATCAGAAACATCAGAAATATTTGGAGTATCAACATACTCAAAACTGGCAGAGAAATCACACATATCAACAGAACTGGAACTACCATAAGAATCAGAATTACCATCAGAGAAACCCGATACATCAGCAGAAACAGAAGTGGCAGATTAAAAGTCAGAATCAGGAGACTTCTTTGAACACTCCAATCAAATTCATGAAGACTACAAACCTGGATGGGAATTCAAATCCCTTCATACAGACTCTCTAATCAGAGAATATGCAAACTCAGAATCTGAAAACCACAAAAGAAGAACATGGTTTTCATAGTGAAACTGAAACTGTTAACATACAGGTGATATCTTTCTTTAAATTTAATTATTTTTTGATATTATGTTAATGTGATAACAAGAAGTTTGATCATAAAAATCAAAGCTAGATAAGTATTTTGCAGGTTCTCAAGAATTTAAGAGGAATGATGTTTAAGATCTAGTACTTAGACCAGCGAAGAACATTATTGGAACCAAGTGGGTTTTCAGAAACAAGCTAAATGAAAAAGGTGAAGTGATCAGAAATAAGGCAAGACTTGTCGCACAAGGCTACAATCAGCAAGAGGGCATTGATTACACTGAGACATTTGCTCCAGTGGTCAGGTTAGAAGCTATTTGTATCCTACTTTCTTTTGCTGCAAATAATAACATTACATTATTTCAAATGGATGTTAAAAGTGATTTTCTAAATTATTATATAAGTGAAGAAGTTTATGTTAAACAACACTCAGGTTTTGAAAGTTCTGAATTTCCAAATCATGTTTTTAAACTTAGGAAATCCTTGTATGGTCTAAAACAAGCACATAGGGCGTGGTATGATAGACTTAGTAACTTCTTATTTAAAAATAACTTTGAAAGATGACAAGTTGAAAATACACTCTTTAGATAACATTCTTATTATTCAAATTTATGTTGATGACATTATATTTGGATCTACTAATGGCACTCTTTGTCAAGAATTTTCTAAATTGATGCAGCTTGAATTTCAATTCAATATGATGGGAGAACTTAAGTTCTTCTTAGGGATACAAATTCAACAAGTCAAAAGGTATATACATTCATCAAACTAAATATACAAAAGAGCTTCTTAGGAAGTTTAAGATGAGTAATTGCAGACCTATGGCTACACCAATGCACCCTACTTGTTCACTTGAAAAAGATGATTCAGGCAAAAAAAAAAAAAAAACTTAGTGGATACTGTGATTCTGATTATGCTGGAGATAAACTTGAGAGAAAGAGCACTAGTGGCAACTGCACATTTTTAGGTAACAATTTAATATCATGGTCAAGTAAGAGACAAAACACCCTTGCAATGTCAACATCAGAGGCTACAACATCCTTGATGAAACATCAACTTGAAGACTACAACATCCTAGAATCCAACATTCCCATCTATTGCGATAACACTTCTGCCATTTGTCTAGCCAAAAATCCTATCTTACATTCTAGAGCTAAACACATAGAGATCAAACACCACTTCAATAGGGACTTTGTTCAAAAAGGGGTACTAACCATTCAATTTATAGACACTGAACACCAATGGGCTGACATATTCACCAAACCACTACCTGAAGATAGGTTTGACTTCATCAAGAAAAACCTAAACCTTACATTCATACCTGACTGATGTTGTGATCACTTCAAAGTATTTTAGTTTTACACTAGTTATTATATTTTCTTATATTATGTTATATTTATTTATTCAAAAAAAAAAAGAGAGAAAAAAAAAGAAAAAAAAAAGAAGAAAAATAAATAAATAAATAAATAAAATAAAGCAGAGTTTCACATTCAAGTCTTTTTGTCTGATGACAAAAGGGGGAGAAAGATATTTGATAAAGTGGAGATAAAATGATACTATGACTTAGGGGGAGCCCTAAGTTAGGGGGAGTCAACGAAATATAAAGAAAAGTTGTTATCAAAAATACAAGTTTTGTCATCATCAAAAAGGGGGAGATTGTTGGAACCAAGTTGGTTTTACATTTAGAGTTTTGATGTTAACAAAAGTATTTTATGAGAACAATATATTTGACTTCAAAGAGTATGAAAGAAGATTAATGTTTTTGAAGAAAATCTTAAATAAGATTTGATTCAAAATTATAATTGATGAAAATCTAAAATAAGATTTGATTCAAAATTATAATTGAAGAAAATCTTAAATAAGATTTGATTCAAATTTATAATTGAAGAAAATCTAAAATAAGATTTGATTCAAATTTATAATGGATGAAAAATCTATAATAAGATTTGATTCATATTTATATTTGAAGAAGATTTGAAAAATATTTGAAGAAGATTTGAAGAATATTTGAAGAAGATTTGAAGAATATTTGAAGAAGATTTGAAGAAGATTTGAAAAATATTTGAAGAAGATTTGAAGAATATTTGAAGAAGATTTGAAGAAGATTTGAAGAAGATTTGATTAAGATTTGAAGAAGATTTAGTGAAGATTTGAAGAAGATTTGATTAACATTTAATGAAGATTTGAAGAAGATTTGAAGAATATTTGAAATGAAGAATTTACAAAGTCAATCTACACAAAATTGGAACAGAATCATTCTGAAGAATTTACAAAGTCAATCTACACAAAATAGGAACATAATCAATTTGAAGAATTTGCAAACTCAATCTAAACAAGATACAATTCAGAATTAAATAAGGACTAAGTTGAAGCCCAATTTTTCACTATAAATAGACACTCAAGGCTGAAGGAGAAAAGCATCAAAAAGTAGAAGAACTCAAGCTCAAGATTCCAAATTCATCTTAGAGTTCAAAGAGAGAAACACTTGTTCAAGTTAGAAATATCTTTTGAGTGTTCTTTTCTTAAAGTGTGAGAGTTATTGTTATTATCAGCTTTGTTAGAAGCAACTACTCAAGTTTCAATCTCTTGTATCCAACCCGATAGTGGTTTAGTTCCTTCTTCAATCTGGGGTCGTCAGGTTGTTAGGAGAAGACTTGGCTTGTAGGGTCAAGGTGGTTAGTTCCTCAAAAGTCTGGGATTGTCAGGCTGTTTGGGAAGACTGACTTGGAGGGTCAGGTGCTTTGTAATTCAAGGTTTTTGAATTAGTGGATTAAAGTCTTCTGAATGAGGGGACTGGATGTAGCCAAGTTAGTGGTGAACCAGGATAATTCTACGCGTCAAATTATTTATGCTTTCATTGCTTGCTGCTTCTAAATTCGATTGCTTCTACTCCAAGTAAGTAACCAAATCCAAACTAATTTTTAATTATTTATAAATTATTAAAAAGGTATCAACTTTGTGCAAACACAATTCAACCCCCCCTTCTCGTGTTCGCACCTTCAATTGTTTGTTGTGATTAATATGTATTGTGTGCGATGATAATTTCGTAGATGATTTGATGTTATTGTGAAATGTATTGATTTCCCTTGGTTTTGACTTTATAATGTTATGTTTTTCCTTGAAAAGTGTTTGTCTAATGATACAGTTTATTTATGATTAATTGCGTGTTCTCCTTATTTATATTATACTATTAACATGATTTCAAAACTCACCTCCTTCGTTGTTTGTGTTTGACTGGCTTGGCCCTGCGTTTGCGAAATCGCAGTTGTTACAGGTTAATGAATCTTGAAATTCAAGTTGGGAGGAACCCCGCTCTGATAGGTGATACTGGGAATGAGGGTTGTAATTTGTATTTTACTTATTTAATTTGAAACGACTTTTTGTATGAAAACCATATAAGTACTAGTAAGTTTTTAGAATTGAATCAAGTAATTATACTTAAATCAAATTTTATGGAGATTGCACTATTTTATAGAAGGAAAAAGTTTAAAGTGTTCGTTTTGATTTTTGAGAAACGTGATATTTTAAATTAATTATCAAAGTTTTTATTCCCTTAAAAATGTATTTGCTTTACCTTCTGCAAATGAAAGTTAAAAATTCTATTATAAATTATTATATATTATTTTGGGGTTTAGGGTGTCACACATATCATGGGCAAGAGAGGTTGGCTATCAAAATCGAGTAGCTGTTATCATAACTAGATCTGACGTAGAGATCAGAAAGAGAGGAAGGAAATCTAAATTAATCCTTGGTTGTGATAGAGGTGGAAAATATCAGTCAAATAAAAGTAACTCAGGTACTTCAACAAAAATGTGTGGTTGTCCGTTTAAACTTCGATCGAGACCATTGAAAAATGCTAAGGGATGGATTATTAGTTTAGTGTGTGGACTTCACAACCACGAGTTAGTGGCTACTTTTGAGAATAATGCATTTGTGGGGCGCTTAAAAGATGAAGATAAGAATCATGTTGACGAGCTGACAAAGTATCACGTTGCACCGAGGCATATCTTGTCATCTTTGAGAGATCGAGATAAGGAGAATGTAACTAATATTTCTCAAATTTATAACAGACGAAGCACATACAGGAAGAATTTGAAAGGACCTAGAACTGATATGCAACATCTATTGAAGTTACTTGAAGCTGAGAAGTATGTATGTTGGACTAGGACTCATGGAGACTCCAACGTTGTGAGGGACATGTTTTGGACGCACCCAGATTCCATAACTTTGTTGAACATGTTCCATTTTGTATTGATCATGGATAACACCTACAAAACCAACAAGTATAGGTTACCATTGTTTGAAATTGTTGGTGTAACTTCAACTGGGTTGACATTCAATGTTGCATTTGCTTATATGGATAGTGAGCATCAAGAAAACTTATGTTGGGCATTGGAGAAGTTAAAAGAGTTGTTTCTTGCAAACACTTCATTTTCTCAGGTGATCGTGATTGATAGAGAACTTGCTTTAATGAATGCTACTGAAGTTGTATTTCCATCTTCAACAAATTTACTTTGTCAACTTCATATTAACAAAAATTTTGGAGCCAAATGCAAACAGTATATATTAAAGAAAGATATGCAGGAACCCATTCTTGAGTTGTGGAAGAAAATTGTTTATTGTTCTGAAGAAAAGGAGTATAAGGAACTTTTGCAAATGTTTGAGCAAACATGTGTTGATAATATTATTTTCTTTGACTACGTCAAAAACACATGGTTGAGTCCTCACAAGGAAAGATTTGTTCAAGCATGGACCAATCGAGTATTGCATCTAGAAAAATACTACAACTAATAGAATTTTTTTTATATTTATACTTATATATGATTAAACATGCATGATAGAATTTTTATTGAATTTTGTTTATATATGATTAATTTTGTTCATATATGATTAAACATGCATGATAGAATTTTGTTTTATTTTTATACTTATATATGATTAAATAATATCAAATTTTGTTTATGTTTGAATATTAGGGTTGAGTCTGCTCATTGGTCGTTGAAGAAATTTTTGGAACACAGTAAAGGAGATTTCTGTAAGGCCTGGAATGGTATGAATGACATGTTAAAGTTCCAAATTATTAAGATAAAAGGTTCATTTGAGACAAGTAATGGTCGCAAAGAGCATATACACAACAATCCTTTCTATGGGAATTTGAATTGGGTTGTATCCAAGAAAGCTTTAGCTGATATTGTTCATGAGTATGCATGGCAACGGGGCGGGGCGGGGACGGGTTTCGCCTCCTCCACCCCCGCACTCGGCTAATCGGGGAAAACCCGCACCCGCACCCGCACCCGTTTCATAGCGGGTGTAAAATTTAGGCACCCATCCCCGCCTGCAACGGGTCTCGGGTTTCCCCGCCCACACCCGCATCCACTCATATATATATATATATATATATATATATATATATATATATATATATATATATATATATATATATATATATATATATATATATATATATAATTATAAATTTAAAAATCATATCTATTATAATTAATATAATAAAATAATTATTATTAGACAATAACTAAATTAAAAAAAAATTCTGTAGAGATAATATTATAATTTTTAATATTTAAAAAATATTAAGTATATTCAATATATATATATGTATATAAAATTTAAAATTTGCAATAATATTACTTGCGGGGCGGGTACGGGGTGGATATCACCACCCCCAAACCCGTCCCCGCCCCCGAATTTTAATTTCGGGGAAAATCCGCACCCGCACCCAATTAGAGTGGGTTTTCCCCGCCCAAATCAAGCGGGTTCGGGTGGGTACCCGTGGGTGCGGATTTTATTGCCATCCCTATTCATGAGTACAAGAGAGTCAGCTATGTCGGTAACGACAAAGCTGCATGTTGTTGTACACTTAGAAAGACTCATGGATTACCTTGTGCATGTGAGTTGGCACAATACAAGTTGGAAGGTGTTCCAATCCCATTGGAGTCTGTTCATATACAATGGAGGAAATTAACAATGAATAGTGATCAAGAAGAAGAACAGTTGGAAAATGATTCAAAGTTGGACATTACATCAGAGATGAATGCTATTTGGAAAACATGGAAAACACTTAATGTTGCTGGAAGAAAGGCATTGAAGAGCAAGTTGCTTGAAATTGCATATCCAGAAACAACATCAATGTGTGCACCACCAGATAAGATCAAAACAAAAGGTGGTGTGAAGAAGAAAAGAGGCAATAAGCCGAATGGATTTGACGTATATCACGACCCTTCATTTTTTGAGCATGTTAATGCATCCCAACAAGTATCCAAAGAAGCATCACAACAAGCATCCAAACAAGTCTCCCAGCAAGCATCCAAACAAGTCTCTCAGCAAGCATGTATGAAGAGTCAGGTTAGAAAATATTTGGACGAGTTTCCTCCTCTAATTCATCCATATATTGAAGACATAGTCAATGTTAAAGCAGATGGAAATTGTGGATATCGTGCTATTGCTGCTTTACTTGGCCATAGTGAAGAATCTTGGAGCATTGTGCGTCGACAGTTGTATACAGAGATTAAGTCCAAACCTGATTTATATCTTGCTTTATTCAAGGAACGTTTGGAAAAAGTGACTGACTCTTTACTTGTAACTGATTTGGGAAACCAACCCAAGGAGAAGTGGATGAGCATTTCAGATATGAGTTACGTGATAGCAACAAAATATAATATTGTTCTCGTTACATTGGCAAAAACTTTTTGTTTGACTTTTTTCCCATTGACGGGTGCACACACTGGAGACCTTTCACGTCATCGTATTATCAGCATTGGTTTTGTTAATGAAGTCATTGGGTTCAAGTTAAATTGAAATCAGCATGTCAATTACCTCCACTTGCATGGCATTGGAAGGAGCACCGTAGTGATGAGTCTACATCATGGGCTACAGCTTATGCAGAACGTCTACAACATTGGGATTCATTAGAGTTAGAGGGTACATCAGATTATATGTCTTTAGCAGATGATTGACGCTTTTGTAACATTTTATTCAATACATATTATATGTAGTTTTCAATTAGTTTACATTCCTTTTTTGTAACAAAATTCATTCACGTAAGTCAATCAAGATAAATAAATATAAATAATAAAATAACACAATAAAAATAAGTATAAACCAATAAGTGTTAATACTACCGGAAATAAAAATAAGTCTGGACAAATAAGTCTGAATACTATCGGAAATAAAACATAGGTCTAAACAAATAAGTCTGAATAATAAAAATACAACATAAGTACTACTGATAATCCCCTCCTCTAGAAATGTATAAAGCCCTCTCTAATAAAACACGCATGTCATCATCAACATCTAGTCTATCTAAATCTAAACTCTGTTGTATCAGACCACCGATATGTTGACAGTTTGTATACCATTCCCCATGACTACGATCAGCAGCATCACTAGGACCAACAGCATCAGTGGAACCTCCAGCATGACTAGGACCAGCAGCATCAACATGACCAGCATCATCAGTGGGACCAGCACTAGGACCAGCATCTGCAGTAGCGTAAGGGGTCATCATAGGATGAGATATCCTATAGTACCACTGGATGTACCCCTCAACAGTCTCGTGTGGATATGTAGCCCGATGCAACACTGCACGAAGGGCTCGAACAGAGTTCCAGTACATACTCCATTCAACATCCACATCACGTACTACAAGTACCGGTGGCGTAGGAGGGATAAGATGAGTATATCCGAACTGTCGGATGTACCTCTCTGGTAAATAAGGTACCATAGTGGAACACCAACAAATATGACCAGTAAACAACGACACAGACTGAAACTGTATGGTAGAGATATCAGGGAAGTGCTCATATATCCAGGTCTGTAAATAATAAAAAATACAAATAATTAATTAACCATATTATTAAATAACAATATAATAAGTATGAAAAATAATATAATAGTACCTGAAAGAGATATAAATATCCACCCATCTGCTTCGTTGCCGGCAGTGTACTATCTCTAAGATAGTCATATAAAACAACAAGTGTTGTTGGTCCCCAAGCCCATTTGCCACATGTATCAAGATCTTAAAATAGAAACAAATATTTAGCAGATACTAGTGTAAAACTTTTATATGCTAAAATGGTACATCATACTAAATGTAGTAGGTATGCCCTAATTGCACAATCGTACCGTCCATCACGCAACTGTGTAAAAAATACAGATTTCAACCACTCAAAACTGTACGATGCACGTCTATCCTGTTTAATTACAATAAAAAAACACACAATAAATTATAATTTAAATAATGAATATAAAATTTAAATATAAAAAATTATACTACAAATATATTAAAATAAATAAATAAAATAATTAATATTATGTAATAAATAAATAAAATAATAAATAATTAAAATAATAAATATTATTTGCTCACCTCCCCATTCCAGACTTTCACAGCTTTGTGGTCCTCATAATTCTTTAGGACAGATAAATCATAAGGACCTCCATGAAATAATGGAGCATCAGGCAGTTGATCCTGCTGCTGATCATCAATATAATCATGATGCTGATGCTGATCCTGCTGCTGTTGATCCTCCTGCTGATTCTGCTGCTGAACATCGATTTCTTCATTCATCCTTCTTCGTTTCTCGACGGCAGCTCTCCTATTTGACTGTGTAGGAGGCCGAACTCTAGAATGTTCACCGCTGGTTTTTGCACCTCTGGTCCTCACCGTAAACAATAGAATAAAAAAATGTATCAAATACTTAAAAAATAACAAAATATAAAAATTAAAAAAAAAAAAAAAAAAAAAAAAACTACCGAAAATTTTAGTGAGATTTGAAATTTCTGGTGAGAAACCTGGAAATTTCAAATTTTCGGTACACAAAATACATGAAATTTCCTGTATATATTTTGTTTACCGGAAATTTCAATGAAATTAAAATTTCCGGGAAAAACCAAAAAAAATCTAAACTCACTTTTTCTGGAAATTTCAGAATGAGGGGTACGAGGAATGTGGCTGGATTTTACTAAGTTTTGATGGTTATTTAAGTAATTTCAATCAAAAAAATTTAAAATGGGGGGTACAACACTAATTGGGGGTACAAAAACTAATTTTCACCAGCTGGAGTTTTTTAGGCCCAATAGGAGGTCGCTGGCTGGGGGTGCGACCTCCTACTAGCATGTACAATTTTTTTTTGGTTGTTTTGTGCCTATAATACATTAATTAATTAATTAATTATTAATAATACATTAATAAATAATAGGGTTAATTGCAATTTTAGTCCCCTATTTATACTGATTCACGAAATTGGTCCCCCTATTTTAAAAGTCGACAATTTTGGTCCCTCCTGATTTTTTAGCTAAAAAATGATGACGTGAGATGTTTTAAATAATATGGCATATGATACGATGATGTAGACTGATTAACACCCATGAAATTGGAATAAAACGTCGTATAAACTTAACTTTCAACTTCGAATTTTTTTTCGTATTTTTAATTTAATTGATAACATATGAATAATTAATGAATCTAGATGGTTTATATCATAGAATTGTATGTCACGTCTTTTAAAATATATCAAATTCGTGAATCAGTATAATTAGGGGACTAAAACTGCAATTAAGCCTAAATAATAATTATTATTAATTAATTATAAATAATAATAATAGTTATAATAAATAATACATTAATAATAAAAATAAATAATAATATTAATAATAATAATAATTAATTATTATTATTATTATTAAAAATGATGATAATTAAAAATACAAAAATTATATTAAAATTTCAAATAAAATACATTAAAAAAGAAAAAAAAATCTATTTTTATTATTCATGTATTGTTTATTATTATTATTATTAATTTATTAAAACAGAAAATACATCAATTAATAATAATAATAATAATAATAATAATTGATGTATTTTTTTTCTTTTTAATTTATTTTCTTTGAAATTTAAATATAATTTTCTATTTTTAATTATCATCATTTTTAATAATAATTAATTAATTAATTAATTAATTAATTAATTATTATTAATGTATTATAGGCACAAAACAAAACGACAAAAAAAATTGTACATACTATTAGGAGGTCGCACCCACAGACAGCAACTTTCTATTGGGCTTAAAAAAAATTTCTTCACTCGCTCCTTAGCCTGCGACCTCCTATTGGGCCCAAAAAGTAGGACGGATAAATAAATTTGAGAGTAGAATAATTTGATAAAAAAATATATCAAAAAAAAAATCCTCATTTTCATCCAAACATAATTAGTTCATAATTTCACAATATTCCATTACTCAATTTGTAAATGAGTAATTTTTGGACTAGGAACTTTATTGATGGGGGATAGGTGGGAGTTAATTACTACAAGTACACCAATTTTTAAGACAATCAACAACTTGTGGGGGTGTACAACTAAAGTGTTGTTTAATACAATCAGCATCTGTGCCACATGGAAATTCGAACGCTCTGTTCACTATCTTGGCTTGTGATTCCATATGCATATCTACATACACAAATAATACATGGACATAAGAATAAGTATGCGAAAAATTAAAGGATTGCAAAGTAAACTAGCATAAGTAAAAATACAAAATCAATACAAAATCAAAATCAAAAGATACTACGTAAAATAAATTACTCATTAGATTTTGACCTGATGATATGATAAAAAAAGCCAACAAGAATGCCATTGCTAGAGAATAATATCTTGTAGTCTCCATCTTTTTGATAGAATATTTGTTTAATGATATGATTCTATATATATAGCAATTGGTGATGTATTTCAATTTGAGGTGTATTTAAATATGTCTAATTTTGTATGATTTGATTTTGTTATTGATGCAGTTTATTTGGCTCGTTTTGTTTCTCCTTTATTGCCATACTAAAAATAACTATAGCTAATTAATGGACATTATTATAATTTCGTTATTTGTAAACGTTTTAAATGGAGTAATTACAATTTTTATTTCCATTTTTAGGTTTAAAAGTAAAGGGGATATGGCTTTGATTTTAATAGCACCAAATAAAAGGAAAGCAAA
>JBBPBP010009777.1:9780103-9824336 GCA_037974735.1 Cicer chorassanicum | reverse complement strand
TTATATTAATATTTCATTTGTTCCAAATTATATGTCAGTTTTTTGAGTTTCACATAAATTAAAAAATATTATCAATGTTGTATAAGAAAGAGAAATTATGAGTTATTTTACAAAATATATTTCGATATAGGAAAGATAAATTTAAAGAATTGGAAGAAGACAAAGTAATATATACTAAAAGACTTAATAGCAAAAGAAACATTAATAATTTATTGATATTGTATAACGATATAATTTGGGGAGAATTGAACACTCACCTAACCATTAATAGTTTGACACAATCAATTAAATATCAAATAATTACAAGTAATAAAAATAATTATAAAATTTTAATTTGTAAAAAAAGAAAAAGAAACACATTATCGTTTTCCCTTTTAACTTCGAATTATATCCTTCAACATTCTCAACTCTCACTATAGCAACACATGGAAATTGATGCGAGCCTTAATTCCTTCAAACCTATCTTCAAGAATATGAGTGACATTGAGTTGAATCTCCAAAGATTAAGTTCGCACTTGATGTTGTTGTTCTGATTTTCTGATGATTTTGAAGTTGTGATGTATTAAAATTGTCCTTCGGAAGATTTCTTTGGTGAGATAAAGTAAGATGTAATCTGACTTTTTTTTTTGCCTATCAAATATATTTTTTACTAAGTATCTCAATGGTTGATATTTGTCAAATAAAATAAAATAAAAAGTAACAAAATTTTATGGTTATTTAAAAAAAATCAATTATTTGATTGAGTAAAAAGAAAATATTACAAAATTAAATTATTTAAATGAAAATATTTGGAGAAAAGCCGAAACTTAATGTCCCCTCCTCGTTATAAAATAAATACTTGACCGGTTACAAATTATAAAATTATAATTTGTAATTTTAATAATAGTATTAAATAATTTTTCTTTTGAAAACATTGTGTCCCGTTCATTTTATACAAATAATGAATTTTAATTTTTTTAAATGTGTGTTCATATTTTACCTTGATAAAATATTTTTGAAATAGTTGCTTTACTATTTCATCTACATATAACAAAAATACTCTTATAATAAAACTATTATATTGTCGTAGATAAAATTAATTATTAATTAATAAAAATAAATGATCAAAAAAATTAAAAATAATTTTTTGATATTTTTATTATTTTTAAAAATATAAATAATTGTCTCTTATCTTCCTGTAACCTTACACATGTATGTGACATGCATCTTGTTACCTTGTTCTTTATAATTTATATGCATAATTCTTCTTTATGCTCAGCCTCATTCAAAAGGGATCAATATTTGTTTTAGATTTGTAGGATTTATTGTTTAGAAAATGTCATGTTTTCAACTTTGATTGCCAAACTGCCTCAAATTTTCACTATATTTCATGTTTTTCAGGGTTTGTATGTTTGGGTATAGTGAATGCAGAAAAAAAATACTTCGACTATTTTATGTACGAATCTTTTATATATAAAAAATAGGCAGTTTTGCAGTCTAAAGTATAAACAAAAAATAAACACGAAGTGTACTACACAATTTTGTTAAACTTTTTTTTTCTACCTTTTTTACATAAGACTTTGATAGCAGCCTCTCTCCTCTAAAAAAAAAATCTTTTAGTTGTTTTTTAGTTCCAAATTATCCTTTCAGATTATTTTATTATTATTTTAATTAAAATAAGTGATTTTTTATATTTTTTATTTATTTTTCTGTTCATTTGTGATATTATGTTGTCCATCATCTTAGTAGGACATTAGTGTTTTCTGACTCGTTGCGGCATTTTAGTTTGTTTCAACATTGCTCATTTTCTGTTTATTAGATACCTAATTTTGAGTAAAGGCTTTAGTCTTAAAAGTTCAAAGTTCTTTTAGTTTTAAAAATGACTTACCAACACATGGTTGTATTTGTCATGTCGGAGACCATATATAGTCGATATGAGCAAACACCAACAAATATTTCGTTTTGGAGATGGATGAGATTAAAGAATGTAGATTCTTGCATTATTCTTGACTGTTAACCATATGTGGAAGAAATTAATTTGGTTGTTATAATTAATTTTTTGATTAGATAATTTTTCATTGACTTCTGCAATATTTATGTGCATCGTTAGCATGTCTTTAACTTTCTTATTGATTTCAAAATATAGATGGAGAATGTTCCAGTTCATAATCAATTTGATTGTACTATTCTAATGTTAGCATTTGAATGAAAGTTACTTTTTGAAAAAAAAAATGCTTGTCAAACTCAATTTTGTTCTTTTAAAATTTGAAAAGCTTTTATGTAGTCGTGTAAGTCAATTTGTTCAAACTCAAACTGATTTAGTTTAGGCAATAGGATTTTTATTTTTCTACATGTGAACCCACATACCAACCCTGTTCAAAAAATTTGTATTTTTTAAAAACTTTTTGATAATAATAAGTTAAAATGCACTTTTTATCACCCTATTTTCTCAAAATCGAATTTTTGGTCCACCATTTTTGAAACTGTATTTTTAACCCTCTATTTTAAAAAAATTCAAATAGACTTGATCTCCTTCAATTTTAATGATTTGGCATTGAAAAGAGTGATGGGGCAATGATGACTATGCATATAATATTTTTTCCATGTTACTATTTTCAATACCAATTCACTAAAATTAGATGAGGACCAAGTCAATTCCAAAAGTTTAAAAATAGGATAAAAAATACAGTTTTAAAAATAGATGACTAAAAGTTTAGTTTTGAAAAAATAGGAGATCAAAAGTGTGTTTAAGTCTAATATAAATTAAATTTTTTATGTATTAATATAAAAGTGTTTCAATTAAATTCAAGAGTTAAAATTTTAAATTATCAAATTTAGTATAAATATTAATTTTTTCATAAAAAAGAAAGTCATATTAAATTTTTCATAAGAAAAAAAAGTCATATAATAATATATTGTTTTATAAATTTGATGACCCAACTCAAATCAATTCGCTCGTCACCATATTTTATTGATTTAGATTGACGAGAAAAAATACAATATCTTATCCAATTAAAATTAATAAAATTTAATCGAATTAAAAAACAAATTTAACCAAAATTCATCCAATCTAACCCGCATACGCCCCTACTTTTTTGGAAGTTGTTAACAATGCCTTAAAAAAAATAAGTTTACATTCCAAATAATTAGAGGTGGCAATTTCATCCATTAAATCAGAGAATTAGGTTAAGGTCAATAGGGGCTGGGGCCTCTGTTGAGATTTTAATATTTTATATATCTATACTACTTGAATGCAAGCATAAAAAAATTTACCAATAAAAAGAATATGGTGAATGTGAGTCGCCACTCGCCACTATGTTTTAGGTAGTAGTCTTTTAATTTTGTGAAGTTGCAAATATCTACTTTTTTTTTTTTTTTTTATACCATAAGAACATCAGTTTCGAGTCAAAAAGATACACGTTGTAGTGTTGTACATTAATTTATTAGATTTTATTAATCCTCCCAAATTCTAAAGTTTGATAATTAATTATACTTTAATTAATTCAATTATATTTTTAATTCATATTTTGATCATTTACCACTTACTACTACATTTTCAAATGTATTTCTTTACTATACTATTATTTGAGTAAATAAGCATGTAAGGATCATTGTAAAGAGTCGGTTAATTATTTTCTTAAATTTACGAAATATTAATTTAATCCGTTAAATTGAAAAATATCAACATTAATTTATAGGTACACATAACATTACTGCAAATTTGAGTTCTTAATATTTATACTTTGCTTATCTTCCACATGAATTTACCTCTACTACAATCTGTATATAATTTACAATTCTTTTTTCAAAGTTGGCCCTCGCAGCCTTTGAGTTTGATTTTGCCCCTGCATTAAATTATTATCCATTTAATCCATCCACCTAATCCATCTAACCATTTTAAAAAATCCAATATATTACTTTTTTTTTAATTAAATTCCATAGATTACATTTATTAATATAAAATAGATGCTTTTAATAAATACTATAAATATTGTTTTAAAAATAATAATTAAAAAACTGTTGCTTATACAGATTAATGAGTATCTTTTATAATTTTAAAAAATAAATAGTTTGGTAAATAAATTAAGAAAAACTGTTTTTTATAATTTAAAAATAAGTGATTTATGAAAATAATTTAATTATTATTTTAAAAATCAGAAGTTTTTGTTATTTTTTCTTGACAGGCGGTGTTTTAGTTTAAAATTGGATTTTTTTGGACAAAAAAACTGGAACTTCTTTTAGTATTTTAAAAATCAGTTTTTATATTAGTTATTTTAAAAATAAATAATTTGTTTAAAAATATAAATAATATAATTTATTTATTAGTACTTAATTCATAATATTGATGGTGGTTCCGCCTCCAACCGATCACCCTTTCTGTTATTTAATTAATAATAAAAAATAATAATATTTAATTGATTACTTTTATTTCAAAAATAGTATAAAAACATATTTTCTTATAAAACATACTAGTTTCTTAAAAAAAATGTATTTTTTCGGTAAAAAAATACAGTTTTGCAATATAATAAATAAAATTTTATTTAGAAATTACTAATTTAAAAAAAAAACTGATTTTTAAACTATTACAAAAAAAAAATTTAAGATAATAAAAAAACAAAAATTTCAATCAAAGAAAATGTAGTATTAATAACTAATATATTATATATTTAATTTAATAAAATGGTAAAAAGAAAGTAATTAGATGGATATTAATACATTGAAAATAGAGTAAATACTCATTTTGGTCCTAAAAATTTTGAGAGATCCAATTTAGTCTTTGAAAAAAATAAAAGTATTTTTTAGTCTCAAGAAAAATAAACTGGGGCTAAATTAGTCTTTATGTGAACCGCAGTTAGAAAATTAGATTTTTTTTGTTGTTGATTTGTCCGATAATTTATCGACTTGATTATCCCACATTAATTTCTATAAAAAGGAATAATCAAGTGTTTGACAATAATTAAATGAACAATTTAATCCCTACAACAAAAAATTCAGTAAATTATAATATAATGTTAAAAACAATGTCAATAATATCTAAATTAATCCACAACGATATTCAAAATGATCCAAAGCATAAGATATAAAATAAAATAAAAAAATATAAACATGTAACAAAACAAAATATCCAAAATAGTACCCAAATAATTGCTTTATTAACTCTATTCAACTTAAAATGTCTAGGTTGTTTTGCACTCTTTGTGCCTCTTTAATTTTGTGTTGTTGACATATCTTCTGATACAGAATCTTTCCTCCTACACTTCTTTGGTCTCCCAATCGGCCTTTGCAGATTTGGTGGTTCTGGTTTTGGTGGTATGTGATAACCCATTAAACTTGGTTGTTTTGACAGGCTGAATGTAGTCCCCATGAGCAGGCAGTTATTCATATGATGCCTTGATGGATTGAATGGTTTTTATTATTAATAGATAGATTGGATTGAATTTTTTTATACAATTTTTAGTGGATTCAAATGGATTGAATGATTTATATTATAAATAGATAGATTGGATTGAATTTTTTTATACAATTTTTAGTGGATTGAAAATGGATTATCGGATTGTTTTGTTTCATCCATTACAATCCAAATCTATTCAATCTATTCATTGCCTCCTCTCCGAATAACAAATAACGCTTGCATTATCATAAAGCCACTTTCATCAATTTTACTATTTTAGGATGGAACACAAAAATTGATAAACTACAATGAAATAACCGATTACATAAAAAAGCCACTTCAATTTAAGTTACTAACTGAAAAAAGTCTTGAAACATTATAATGTACCCAAAAACCTTCCTCTAGGCTACAATGAAATTAGATTAGATGTCGCACAAAAACATAACTTTGCCTCTTATTTTTATTCTTC
Source organism: Cicer chorassanicum (assembly GCA_037974735.1). Taxonomy (NCBI): domain Eukaryota; kingdom Viridiplantae; phylum Streptophyta; class Magnoliopsida; order Fabales; family Fabaceae; genus Cicer; species Cicer chorassanicum. Next base: position 9,818,496 of record JBBPBP010009777.1, on the reverse strand, counting down.
AAAAATGCAGAACACTCAAGCACATTTGGCCAAATATGCATTCCATCCTTGTAGACGGTATTCATGAGCTGCTTCTGCAGGATTTGCTGCTTTGATGATGCCGCGTCCGACGATTATAATGTCACTTCCCCGGTCATAAACGACCTGGATAAAATGTTTTGTCAAAGATCGGTATGAACAAATATGAATAAGTGAAAAATACAAAGAAAAAAAAAGTTGAAAGATCAGAGAAATGATGGAAAAAAATATTGCTGCAATGAAATTTCAACACAAGATTAAGGTTGGATGGGAAAACTACCATCTCTATTACACACAACCAAGTTATCCTAGACATAAAATCAATTAGATAAAGATCACATCTCTAAAGGTGTAGGCCAGTGATATGAGTTCGGTACAAACGCAGAAGGAGCATTAAGAAAGAGGTTGAAAGTTCAACTTTTGCTGCTAACAAATTTTCTATCCCCCTAATATATTAACCACTAACATTTGCCTATGAAAAATACTAGCTGAAGATCACAATAGAATTGTTTAAACACGAACGGATGTTCTAAACTGCAGAAATAAAGTAGGGCCAAAGGAAAAAATCTTAGATATTAAAAAAAGGCTTGACATACAAATTAGCTTGGCAAGGTAAGCATGCAAACAGAGAATTCATTTTATATCTTTTCATTTCCATCTTAATAATGATATTTAGGTCTTAGCCCCAGAATATCCAAAAAATCTATATTATAGTTTGAAGGACACAGTATTTTAATACCTCTTAATTCTCCTTCATCCTTACTTATTCTTATGTCCATGTATTATTTGTGTATGCAGATATGTATATGAAATCACTGGCAAGGGTAGTGAATAGGGTGTTTGAATATAGGAATTACTGGTATTTAGTCTTTGGTATCAAGCTACTAACAATTATTATCAATAATATTTGAAGTTCTTATTATTTTCTCACCTCCTTGTATCTAAAATCCCACAACATCAACACATGGAAACATGCAAAAACTTACAGAATATGGAGTGTTATATTGCTGCCCTAAACCATCACCACCAGTCACCATTTGAACTCCAGGAGTTGCCTGAATGAAAGACGGGTTTATGGGTGCCCCTGGCCATGTTGCTGGATTGACGGAGATGAAGCCAATTACAAAGTCAGAATGCTCCTCAGCAATTTTCAATGCAGCAGCGGTATAATCTCCCTTGGCAAGGTTACCAGCTGAACTCATTTCAGCAAGCAGCAATAGACCCCTGCCATGAGGCAAACCCTGAATATGGTTCAGTCAAGAAACATGTCAGACTCTTGCTGTTAGGAACCCAAGAATTGGATTCCATGGTTTTAGAGGAAGAACACTAATATTTAGTAAAAAGATAAGAAATAACAAAGAAAATGATACACAAGAACGGAGATACGTTTCTACAATGGTTTACACCACTCAATTTTTAAAGTTGCTAAAAGATACTTTCATAAGGGATGGAACCTTTATTTATAGGTTCCATGTACACTTAGGATAAGAGAGGGAAGGATCACTAACTACCTAATGACAAACATAATAGTCTAACTACTTATAACAACCTCAACCAATTAACTACTTCTACTAACCAATTCTCCTTTATCTAAGTCCTAACACTTGCTATATATATATATATATATATATAAAATCCATAACAATATATAATAGCAATAAACCTTTTGGTCTGGCTTTTTCGGTTCACACCTTTACCCTTAAATAAACCACCTATGGTTTTAAACATTTTCTAAACAAAGAAAATATGTAACTGCAGCAACTTCTTTTATTGCGATTTTTATGCAAACAACCAAAGTGCACAAAGAAACATAACAAAATATTTACACACTTTAGCACAATAAAGAAAGAGGACTAATACCCGTCTGCACGCTAGTATATATTATAAAGGAAATGGCTATCTATACAGACCTTCAATTTTAGTCCATCAACAATTCCAGGACCAGAGATTATGTGAGCGTTTACTATGTGAGCCCAATCCAATATGCGAAAGATCCCTCTGCAGATATTAAAATAGAACAATGCCATATAGTATTTAGATCCAGATGAGGAATCTAGAACAAAAAGGAATCCAAGATGATTGAGCAAATATTTTACCCTTCATATTGCATGGTCACTGTGTTACCAATGTCAGCAAATTTACGATCCTCAAAGATCAAGAAGTTGTGTTTTTCTGCAATCTTCAATAGCATAAGGCATACATTAGACACCACTAAACCAGAAATGTAGAAGATTCCTTAAAACTTCACACAAATTTATAGTCGGATAAAAGTTTTATGATAAAACTCTTATCATAGATTACAGACATGAAACCATCCTTCTGTTTTAATAAATGCTAGGAAATCTTCTAGTGAACTAATTGTAATAGTATTAGGTAAAAGTTGCTAATGTAATACTGAAAGGCAAAAAAGACATGACCAAAACATATTTCTTTTATTCTTTTAGAAATATACCGAGAGAAGCTTAGAGCCAAAATCAGGAGTAAAATCTGGCAAAATATCGACATGAGTCTTCAGCATGCATATCTCAGGTCCAACCTGTCAGAAAAAAGGAAACAAATCAAATCAATTAAAAGACAAATAATTGTTAGGCCAAAATTCCAGTTACAATGTAGCTGATGATAATAAGCAAGAGAATACAGGACTCTTTCAAGTACATAAGAGAGAAAACAAGAATCCATGAACTAATTAAGAATAAATAAAAGTATATTTCTCTTTATGATGGGAGGTTTTCCCAAAAGAAGAATCACTTACTAACCTTCTCAGCGATTTCAAGCAATTCAGCTGCAGTTCCGACATCTGCAGCCAAACACAGGTTACTCTCCTTCTGAGCCATTATCTCAAACAACCTCTTTCCTGTTAGATTCTTGGATAGCTTTGCCCTCTCCCCAAATGATAAAGACTTGACCTTAGTAATTGGCTTCTCCCCCTTTGACAAAGCTGCAACCTTCCGATTCTCTTCTAAGAATCTGGTAACAACCCCAACCATCTCGTCATCAAGTCTTCCATGATCCCTCAAAATTTTCACCATTTCAGTCAATTTAATAATTGCATGAAGTTTGATGCCATTCTCCTCCAAATTTTCTCTTCCGCCTTGCTCTCTATCGATCAAGACAACAGCGTCACTGATCTTTAACCCCACAGCACGTAGCGGCGCAGCTGTTTCCAAAACCGATGTTCCACTGGTAACCAAATCCTCAATGATTAAGCAACTTTGGCCAGGCTTGAAATCACCTTCGATGGCTTTAGCAGTGCCGTAGTCTTTGATTTCCTTACGACGCATGACCATGGGGATGCTCTGAGCAAGAGAGACGCAAGTGGCAATGGGTAAGGCAGTGTAAGGGACACCACATACAAGTTCGAAGGAAGTGGAAGAGACGGATGAAATTAGGGTCTCAGAGATTTGCTGGAGGAGAGAAGGATATGATATAATGAGACGGAGGTCGATGTAGATTGGTGAGGAGATGCCAGATTTGAGCTTGAAGTTGCCAAATTTGACAGCAGATATCTCATGGAGTTGAAGAACAAGAGATTCTACCAACGATGATGACGACATTTCCTCACAAATAATATTCCCTCTTCAGCTTGTTGCAAGATTGTTGTTTAAATAACCTGTGTCATTCACTATGCATAACACTCATCAATTGATAATTCTCAAAAAACATGCTTGTAAAAATGCAAAGGATATTCAAGTACTTGTCTTCAATTTTAAGGAAAAATAAATACTCATTGTTTTGACCTAGAAAATAAAAGCCTCCGTGGCTAAAAATCCCTCACTCAAAATAGCCCCATAAGCCAAAATAAACCCAAAACCCTGTGGGCTAAGGTGGCCCAAAGGTTTAACCGTACTTTCAAAGCATTTTCTTGGTTTTTGACAGTTTTTCCCATTAAAGAAATTATCACTCTTACAATAGAGGGATAACCATTTTAACCTGCTAAATAACCAAGATATTCATATATTTTTCTTAACAAATTTCATGGCTCAAGAGTCTAGACTTTAGAGACCAACAGAAAGAAAGAAGGGGTGTTTTCATGGCTCAAAATCAATCAAATACTACATGTATATATATGAATATAAAAAAAAAAAACTATGCAAAAAAGCAATCTGCTTCATGTGCAATGCTTTGGAAGTTTTGCATGGTGTGACGGTTGAGATCATTTTAAAAGCAGCCTTCAACAAATCACAAAGAATGAGTTATTATAACTCAAGAACCTTTAACTATTCTAAAGTGCAAATGCAATACTACGAATTAATTTGGGTCGAAACTCTCTTCAATGGCAATGACATATTTGCATATCTTAAGCCACTCTATCATAAAAAACACTAGTGAACAATTTTGAGCATAAAAGCTGTAAGTTTGGATGAAATGCATGCTGATAAAAGTTGTACCTAAAAAAGTGGTATAGTTAAACACCGCCAATTTATATACTAAATATGTCAAATATCACTTAAAAATTTCAATTATGCAAATATTATCACTCATTAAAAAACAGAATTGAAGTTAGACACAATTGAACATCGCACACACATCCTCACTAAATCTCATTGGATTCCGTTCCCTCCCTCTAAACTTTAACCCTGTCCAACATTTGTCTAATTACTTAAAAAACTTTGAAAAACTTATGAATTTGATAAAATCATGGTTGGTTAAGTTAAGAACCACACAAAAAGTACCTAAAGAAATGCACCAAGTTTTGATCTTACTTAAAAGGATCTGGTTATCATGCTTCTCAAAAAGATCAATTTTTATAACTGGTTTTTTTTAAAATAAGCAATTTTCACTATGATAGACAAATACAAAACAACTTCTGCATTTCTTAAAAATCTCTGAAGTATTGAATACCAATCACTTTGATTAGAATATGTAACAAACAGTCCTTAAGTCATTCTAGAAAGACCATTTTTTTATCAGGAAAAATCATGTGAAAAAGGAAAGTTTGTATTACATTATTATAGCCCTTGAAAATAATTTTCCAACCCAAAAACACATCCACACACATGCAAATAAAATCAAACAGAAAAGCCAGTAAACACAAACATCAACCAAAATTTAGGGATGAAATTTCAACCAAAAATCAAAACCAAAACCAAAACCAAATAGAAATGAATGAAATTTGGGGATTTAGAAAATTAAACATATCAATAGAGGGTATAAAATGACGCCGGAACATAAACCCATAGGGGAGAGAGAGAGGCACCTGGTGTTATTAACGGCGATAGAACGGAATGATAGTGAGTGTTTAAACGCAACCGACGACGACAAGAGGAAGAGTAGAATCGACGGAAGTGAGGCGACGGCTGCTGTGAGTAGTGAGGAGGAAATGACGACGGCTACTGTGAGGGTATATATGTAACAGTAGTGAGTAGTGAGGTTTACGAGTTCATTAACTTTAGTATTATTTATTTATTTATTCTTTTGGCAATGGTTGAGGTTATTTTGGAGGATCAATCATATAATATTTTATTTGATTTGATTCTCCTAATTTGTGGATAGATAATAATGAATTAAAGGCAAATATATTTGCACTTTAAAAAAAAAGATAAAAAAAAATACTTTGATTGGTTTCTGTTAAAAGATATTTCTTTTGTCTATAAAAACCAAAGGTTTCTAAATAATTTTTTATTCAATAAAAAAAATTAAATAAGTTTTTTATCTTTATAAATATACTATATTTTATTTTTAATTTTTTTAGAAAATTTTATTCAAATAATAGTTTCTTAAATATTTTTTGTTAAAAATTTTGGTTCCTGTTTTTAATTCAACTCATGTGTATCTTTTGAATTTTTGAATGAATTTTTGCAAGTATATTTAGATCATTATATAAAACTCCTCTAAATATAAATTTTTAAGCGTTAAAAGTTTACAAAAAATTTATATTTAATTCATCTCTTATTAAAAAAAATTTAATTTTTGTGGGAGAGATTCTTATAATTTTTTAAATATTCATGCAAAAAAATCATTCAAAAATTCAAAAGATACATATGAGTAGGGGTGAACATGGTCGACCCGCCAACCCGATCACCCAATCCAACCCAACCCGATTTTTACCCGTACCATATCACTTTCGAGTCCGACCCAACCCAACCCGTTGAAACCCGCTTATATTTGGGTCGGATAATGGGTTTAATAATTTGAATCCGTCGACCCGTAGACCCGACCCGGTAACTAGTTATATTTAAAAAAAATTATTTGGCTAGTTCAATAGGGTTTCATTACTCTTCTTCTTATTTAGATTTTCAGCTGCCCCTATACCAGAAGACTTTTTGAAGTCGCGCCGCTGTCCACCTTCTTCTTTTGTTCTACAGTGCTCATAACTGATTTTATACGAATTAGTTATAATAAGATATTATTAACAAATAATTTTTATATGAATGTTGATGCAAGGTGTTCATGCGTCTAGGCTAAGCACTGAACTCATTTAATTTGTTTTGACATTGTAATCTTGTGTATGCCTACTCATAAAATTCATATAAGTTTTGAATTGTCTCTTTCAAATGAGCAATTTAATTTGAGTTAAATACTATTTATTTAAATGTTATATTTTGTTATAATTTTACGTAATAAAGGTATGAACAGAAAACTTATGTTTATAATGAATTTAGTTTAAATTTTTTACATTTGTTAAATACAAACTTTTTTGTTATATACTATTCATTTGAGTTAAATATTATTTATGAGCAAAATTGATGATTATGCAAAAGCTTAGGATGAATTTAGTTTAAATTTTTTATATTTAAATCTATTAAACACTTTTTTTTAGTATTTTATTTGAAAATAGTAATTATAAACAAATGAATGGTACTTAGTAAACTAAAATGGTTGGTGGATTATGTGTAACCAGTGCCTAATCTTTTAAAAATACTTCTTATTTTATTTTATTTATAATACTATAATTTGTTAAATAAAAATTAATATAGATTAAATCAGATTTATTCTTATCATTGTGAAAAAGCATTTGATAGGGACACATAAATTTTATGTTGTTTTAATGTTGGGTTCTATAATTGGTGTATTTTATGAGTTGAATTGCGGTTGTTGAATTATGTTGTCGAGATGTATGTTTCAGTCTGTTGAGTTATGTTGTCGAGATGTATGTTTCAGTATAGTATGTGAAGATAATATACTATATGTGCATTTTTTCTTGTTACATGAATTAATCTAACCAAATGACATGAAGATTGGTATGGGTAGATCTCATAGGATTGATATGTGTATATGGACTAAAATTTATTTTATCAATTTTTTAATTATTAAAATTGCACTTTTTTTATTAGCCCCAATTTTTAAGATTAGAACAAGGTCCAATTTTTTTGTAGACTAAATTATAATTTAGACATGTATTATAGAAAAACCAATGGAATAATATATAAAAAAATTACAAAAATAACTACTATAATGCATATTGTTTTGTTATTGTTATTGTTTTGTTTAATGCATATTTTACTTATTTATTGTTTCTCCTTCTTTATCTCCTCAGTTTTATTATTAATATTTGTTATTGTTTTTGAAAATTGTTGGATTTATTTTTTTGTGTGAGAGGTTGATGAATTTTTTAAAGAATTGCATAATTTGATTGAAATTTTATAGTTTTGAGACATTAAGTATTAAATATATTTTCATTCAATATGTTTTCCTGTAAAATAAAAAAATAGGTTATTATTTATGTATGACCTGCCAACCCAACCCAATCCAACCCGTTTTTGATCGGGTCGGTTCGGTTCGAGTTAAATAAAAAAATACGGGTTTAGAACATAACCCAACCCAAAGATAATCGATCGGGTCGAGTCTTGGGTTTTGTCAAAACCCGTCCAACCTAACCCACGTACACCCCTACATATGAGTTGATTTAAAAGCTGTGACAATTTTTTTTTTAATTTTTAATAAAAAACATTTGAAGGACTATTGTTTAAATAAATTTTTTAGAGAAACTAAAAACAAAATATAGTATTTATAGGCAGTAAAACCTTATTTAATCCTTAAGCCATGTCGTAGCCGAATACGAGTGCTAAGTCAGTAGCTAAAACTAAACATTTTGTATTCGAATACGAAAATGCGTTTTTTGCTACTGACTTATCCTGTCTCGTATCCGACTACATCCTGTCTCGTATTCGAATACACGTATTCAGCACTGTCGTAGCCAAATACGAGTGTTAAGTCAATAGCTAAAACTGAACATCTGTATTCGAATGTGACAGTGTTGTTTTGTCCAAAACTTCATTTTTCAACATTGTTTATGCATTTTTGACATATGAAAACTCTTTCAAGAAGTATGCTAAGATGAAAGGTTCTTTTGTGCATTTAAAATTTAAATGCTAAGTGTTATTTGTTAATTTCGGTTGGTAACCCATTACATTATTGTGGATCGGGCTACGCCCCAGGCTATTAGAATTTTGAGTCGTGCTGGAATTGCAACGACGTCGAAGACGTAGTTTAGCGATGATTTTGGATTTGTGACCGAAAGTAATGGGGCTTGATGCCGCTCGTGGATCCTCAGTACTCAGTCACCCTCAGTTAGATTAATGATCAGCTTAGGATTTTATTTAAGAATTTTAATTATTCTCATTTTCTTCTTCCAATGTTGTTGTCGCAATAGAACTTATGTATTTGAAACAAACTTTTTTTAGCCAGTTGTATATTACGATGTAATTATTTATGCAATTCACCCGCGCTGTTAAAAATTAGAGTGTTACATTACATCTTTTTATGCAATTCATAATAAATATTATATGAAAACCTAAACTAATTATCTCTCGGGAAGAATAACCTTGTAAAATAATACTAATTGTTAATAGATTTAATACATACACCTGTTTTTTTTAATTCATGGGATTTAGATTATAGAGTCTTATATTTAGTAGTGTTGCTTATTTTAACCAGATAAGTAATTGATCGAAAACCATATTCAAATTCAGTTGTAAAAAATTCCCAAAAACCTACAATTGTCTTCCTTCTTCTTGACCAACATAAATATACCCAAGCTAGGATATGGGTTGTTATTATGTTTAATGATCCTAAATTCATCGTACCATTGATTTGTTTCTCAATCTCATTGTATTGTAAGTGAGAGTAGTTGCATGACCTTACGTTAACAGGATCAGCCGCTGCAATAACTTGCTTGGTGAGAACAAGGATGAAAGCTTCGAGCAATATATATATATATATATATAAAATAAGCATGCAAGACATGGAAAAAGTGGCAACAACATTGAAACCAATTTAAAATTTAAATTTGAGAACCATAAGTTCCTTACCACCAACCCTATTTCAACTTCCAACAACCATCAACGCAGGAAAGAGAGAACAAGACAAAGCAATGGATAAAACAGAGCAAAGGAACGAGAGGAAGATAGAGAGAAGTGAAAATGAAATAGGGGAGAAGATGAGTGTCGTTGTCACACTAGGGAGAAACGAGAAAGTTTGAGGGGAAAAATTAGGGCTTTTTAGGGTTTTAAGTGTGGAAAAGTGTATTTGAAGCAACGGGTCACTAACTCGAATGGAAAACTGGTATGAATACCCATGTGAAAAGGGTTGCAGCCGAATCGTTTAAGATCGCACAATATCGATGATCTTCAACGTGATCTCACCTGATTCAGACTAAAGGCGATTCTACACACTAAGATTGAAAGAGGTGATTGAAATTGTAAAATCGATCGATCTTACAATTTTACAATTTTCCTAGCTATGTTAACAACATTGGTGGCTTGCATCCCTCGCATGATGGAGCTATTCACAATATTGGTAATGTTGTTATTGGCGGTATCTTGCAATATTGGTGACATACATGTCATTCTTACATATCCAAACTTTACAATTAAGAAAGGCTTCTCAAAAGGTGGCCCTAGAATTAGATTCCATTCTGGTGATTAATTTGAATTTTTCTCGATTTACTATTGACATGATAATTGGATAGTCTTCTTTGATAGTGTTGATCTTTCATTTCCACAAGATGTAATTTCTAAATACTGTGTTAAATTGTCGTAGTGTTTAGTTTTTCTTTGTTGGTTGAGCCTAGCCCTTTGAAATCGCCAAAAAGAATATAGGTTTGAATTGGGCATGCCCGACCGTGGAATATGGAAGGTAAATGTAACACCCAAAAAATTCTATGATTAATTTTTTTTTCTTATTGTTAATAGTTATTATTTTATATTCTTATCATTCTATTTATCATCTTTAGAACTTAATATTTGTATTATCTTCCAAGGTTATTTATGAGTTGAGAATGTTTTAGAAAGTGAATTAGATAATTGTATTAGAATTTTCACTAGCATGATTGCTTTATTACACTAGAAAATTAGATTTTTTATAAGAGAATTGTACCGTGCACCTCCCTCCTATACCTCCCACCCCCCATTTCAAAGGAAAAGACCAAAATACCCTTTTTTACTATTTATAAAAAAACCAAAAAAAAGTTACCAGTCCCCACCCCCAATTGAAATTATAAATTTTTTTTAAATATTCGACTATTTAATAAATTCGAAATAAAAAAAGTAAGAATTTTAAATATTTTTGAAACTTTTCCTAAAACAAAACCTTCGAAATGGTTTTTCTTAGGAACCTTCAAAACTTTGGTTCAACCTGAAACTTTCGAAATGAAATTTCCAGGAAATAACCTGAAATTTCGAAGCTTTTGATTAACATGAAACTTCCGAAAACGTGTTTTCCAGAAATTAAACAAAATGTCGAAACTTTGGATGAATTCGAAACCTTCGAAATGATGTTTCCTAGCTTTTTCCAGAACACATGAAACTTAGGATGAACATCAAAGTTTCAAAATGGTCTGCTTCGAAGATTTCAATAAATTCGAGTTGTATGTTTCGAAACTTTCATTTCATGTGAAAGTTTCAAAAATCCAGTTTTTTTTTAATACTATTTATTTGTAAAAAAATAGATTTATAATATTATTATTAATTAAATTATTTAATCTTTTTGAAATTAGGTATGAGTAGAGTTGAGGTTCTAGCTTCAACAATAATTATCGATTCAACAGAAAAATTCACCACTGATGAGGTATTATTACTGATAATCCACCACCGATCAAACTTTGATTATAGATATATATTTGATGTTATATTTGAAACATATGTTACAGGTATTTCCCTATCGAGAAGATGTATTTGAATGGGCAAAAAACCATTGGAAGGAAAAATGGAATTTTAATTGTTACCATTCGATCAGACAAAGCAACCGGAAAGAGAGGAAGAAAAGACAAACTAATTTTGGGATGCGAAAGAGGCGGAAGATATAAATCTAAATCAAAATCAACAGTAACTTGTTCTCACAAGAAAAATTGTCCGTTTAAGCTCAGATGTATACCGTTGAGTATCGGTGAAGGATGGAAAATTAGTGTTCGTTGTGGAACGCATAATCATGATTTAGCTGATACTTTAACTGGTCATTCATATTTGGGGCGTTTAAACGAAGAAGAGAGAAAATTTGTCAATGACATGACAAAGTATAAGCTTGCACCAAGATTCATTTTGAATGCTTTGAAAGAGAGAAATAAAGCTAATCTCTCAATTCCCAGTCAAATATATAAAGCAAGGAGTAGTTATCGAGCTTCGTTGAGAGGCTCGTACACAGAAATGCAGCATCTGTTGAAGTTAATACAACAAGAAAATTATGTGCATTGGACAAGAAGACAGGAGAATTCAGATGTTTTGAGAGATATATTTTGGACGCATCCTGATTGCATAAAGTTGTTAAACACATTTCATTTTGTTTTGATATGTGATAGCACATACAAAACAAATAGATATCGGTTACCATTACTTGAAATTGTCGGTGTCACATCTACTAGTTTGACATTTTCTGTTGGGTTTGCATTCTTGGAACAAGAGCGACAAGATAACTTTATTTGGGCATTTGAAAAGGTAAGACAATTGTTCGTCTCTGAGACTTTAATTTCTAAAGTTATTGTGATTGATAGAGATCTTGCCATAATGAATGCTATTAAAGTTGTGTTTCCTACTTCAATTCATTTGATATGTCGTTTTCATATTGAAAAAAATGTTGAGGCAAGATGCAAACAATATGAGAAAAATGATAGACAAGACGAAGTAATGGATTTATGGAACAAAATTGTATATTCGACTAGTGTGGAGGAGTATGATCATCACTTGCAACACTTTGAGCTAGTGTGTGCCAATATTATCCTTTTTGTTGTTTACGCGAAAGATTCATGGTTGACACCTTACAAAGAAAGACTTATCACGGTTTGGACCAATAGAGTGATGCATTTGGGTAACACAACATCTAACAAGTATTTTTAAATTATAATTTTTTTTGTTTTAGAAAATATGATTTACTAATTTATGTGATTTGTTTTAATTTGTGATATTTAATTTATTTATAGAGTTGATTCTGCTCATTGGAGATTGAAAAACATGCTGCAAACTAGTTTTGGTGATTTGTGTAAAAGTTGGGATGCTGTGAATATGATGTTGAAGAACCAAATATGTATCATTAAATTGTCTTTTCACAAAACCATCAAAGATGTTGAGCACAAGTATAATTCACCATTTTTTCAAAGTCTACATCACTGTGTATCAATGAAAGTTTTTAAAGAAATTGACAAACAGTTACAGAGAGTGGAGATTGTAGGTACTGACAAAACAAAGTGTGGTTGCTCAATCAGAACAACTCATGGATTACCATGTGCTTGTGAGTTGGCAAAGTTGCAGATATCTGGTAAAGTTATCCCGATAGATAGCATCATGTATTTTGGAGAAATTTAAGCATTGAGCATGAATTGAAGGATGAAGAATCTTTATCAGAATATGACTTTTCAGAAGAGTTGGAAGCAATGAAAGCGTATATGAAGAAACAAGATATTGTTGGTCAAAGGATATTCAGGGCAAAGGTGCGTGAACTTGTATTTCCACATACAACATCAATACTTGTACCACCTGAGAATGTGATAACCAAGGGAGCTAGTAAAAGGAAAAAAGATTTTGATACTCCTCGCGATCCTTCGTATTGGGAATATGTTGATGCATCTCAACAATCTGCAAGGCAACCATCTCAACAATCTGCAAGGCAACCATCTCAACGTTCTGCAAATCAATCAGCACAGTGTTCTGCTAGGCAAACATCTCATAACATACATTTTTCTAGTTTTATACATCAGTATATTGAGGAGATAATAGATGTTGTGTCTGATGGAAATTGTGGATTTCGCGCAATTGCGGCATTGTTAGGTTGGACTGAATAATCTTGGCCTATAGTTCGAACACAGTTGGATAAAGAGATCCATCTACATCAAGACCTTTATGCCAATGTGTTCGATGACAGTATTGAATCAGTGCGGAACTCATTGATAATTTCAAGATTGGGTGCTCAAGGAAAAGATAAGTGGATGACTATACCAGACTTGGGTTACGTGATAACAACACTATATAATGTCATATTGGTTTCGTTGTTTCGTAATCTGAATATGACATTCTTTCCGCAAAACAAATCACCATCCAAAGAGTCAAAGCTTATCAATTTACTAGCAATTGGATTCGTAAATGAAAATCATTGGGTACATGTAAAATTTATGATTCGTAGTATTGTTTAATAAATTAATGTTTAATATTTTGTTCTTCAGATGAATTAATCTTTAATATTTTCTTGTCCAGATCAAATTGAAGTCTGATTGTCCTTTGCCACCAACCTCACAAAAATGGAGAGACTTTTGTAGTGAGTGTGCAAAGACATGGGAAATAATGTATGGAGGACGTATGAAACATTGGGAACACATTGATCCATCATTTACCAAATCATCTTGTATTTCATTAACTGAAGATTAGAATGTCTGATTGTCCATTTACGTTTTATCATTTCTTTGTTTTATCATTTATCCATCAGTTAACATTTTATCATTTGTCATTTACGTTTTAACTCAAAATAAAAATTCATAAATAACAGTAACACATAAAAATTCATAAAAATCACAATATTACATAACACAATAACTAATCGTCGTACAAGCGGCATAATTCACTTAATAGTTCATGAAGCTCACTAAATGGCTCCACCAAATCTAAGGCCCTACGTGCAATCTCAGCTGCTCTACGATCTCTACCACCATCTACAAAAGATGATGGACCAGCATGTGCAGCAGCAGATGATGGACCAGCATGTGCAGCAGCAGTAGGTGGACTCGAAGGTGCAGCTGTAGGTGGAGGGAGGATCAGAGGATGTGGTACATATGTGTACCATGCATAGTAGTCTACAGTGACCTCTCCAGGAAAAGTCGCAACAGGATATAGCGCTGAAAGGCAATTACAGATGATCTCATAGTAGACTGCCACTCCCAATCAATACTCTTCGGCACCCGAGGAACGTCACGCGGTATGCACTGAATACGACCAAATTGTCGAAGACATCGCTCTGGCAGGTACGAGACTGAGACTCCACCACATCGAAGGTATCCGAAGAACATCGAAAGCTTGACAAACGGATGATTAACTCGATCATCATCATATGGTGTAAACAATACATCATCGAGTGTCAAAGCATCGAGTCTCCGACGATATGTCATCAGTCCGCCTTCAACAGCATGTTTCACAGTCCACCTACATGCTCGAGGAAGATGTGCAGGAACCTTTCCTCTATCCCCCCGCTTACAGATGCTAGGGAAATGCTCGTAAATCCAGCACTGCATAATAAATAAATAAATAAATAATTAAATAAATAAATATATATACCTGTAGTAAGGTCACGTAACCACCCAACTGTCAAGTGTCGTGGACAGCTCCAACTCTGAGATTGTCATACAGGAAAACCAATGCAGCAGTAGCCCACGAATAGTCCAGACAACTATCTAAGTTAATAAATAAACTAACATATTTTGCCTCCACACGTGTGTGTGTTTTATCAGCGAAAATAGTGCAGCCAACTAAATACAATAGGTACGTTCTAGCCGCACACTCAAACTGGTTAGTCTGAATGAGACGACTATATAAATCACGCAACCATTGCAATCTATACTGGGCACATTTATTATAATTAATCTCTGCTAATGCTTCGTCCCATGATGCACCTAAATACTCATGGGCAGCTCTGGCAGCATTATTAGTATTCATATTTATAGGTGCATCCAAAAATTTACCCTGAGGTGCGATATGAAGAAGAGTAGCCACATCGTCCAGTGTGATTGTCATCTCTCCAAATGGCATGTGAAATGAGCTGGTCTCTCTATGCCACCTTTCAACAAAGGCAAATATGAGACCAACATCAGCCATAGTGAGATAAGCTGAAGACAGGTGTAACAGTCCAGATTCCCGAATCCAATGCAATACAGGATCTGGCATAAGAACTTCAGAAAACTTCTTCAGATTCAATCCATGTGTAATAACCTTCAACGACCCACGATCCTACGAGTAATCATAGAACATAACAATAAATATTTGTTCTTATTTAAATAAATAATTAATTAAATATAATGAATATATATACTAATTAATTAAATATTATGAATATATATATACTAATGAATATATATATTACTTAAATATAATGAATATAATTAATTAAATAAATACCTCTCCTTCCCATATCCTCTGAGCCACGTGGTGTTCATACTGTGTCAACACATATGTCACCACCGGTCCTCCAGGGAATCTGAGCTGCTGATCCTGCTCAGACTCAACATCATCAGCATCAATAGCATCATTGTAACACCCTTTATTTTAATTAATTAATTTAAAACCCTTAGTTTTGTTTATTCTGTTTTATTAATTCAGTGTGATGATAATAAAATAATTATTTATTGGATGTTCAATTATTTGATGAAGTATTTTTATATTAATTATTTAACTATTGGGATTTTTATTATTAACTAATTAAAACTCGTAGAAATTTCTGTCTTAGAGTGAACAATGACCAAGTCAATTTTGACTAAGTCAAAATTGAAGCACCCACACTACTACCTTTGATAACTATATTTTATTTTTAATAGTATTTAGTTTATAGGACCGTCCACTTTCCCTTGTGTCCATTCAAATGTGTAACTAGCAAGAATAAATACATGAATGTCAATTAATTCTTAACGGTTGGTCATTGAATGATATTATTTCAATTGAATTCCTTATTCATGAATGCAATTAAACTCAATGAAGAGAATTATTCCTTCTCTCGGATCAGCTACACGTCTCCTTTATTAGTCACATACACCTCTCATTCATAGGACACGATTAAACTTGCAGTGGAGAAAAAGAAGTCATAATAACCCACACGCCATTACCAATGTTTCATTTATCTCAAATATTTTCTAAGCCACTCAAACAACCACCCTCACATTCCCTCGCATTCCGATCAAAGTTCTAAACTTTCGTTCCTTCATCTTGGTGAGATTTTCGAGGCCTATATAGTGTCGCCTGGAAGGAAAGCACTCAAGGTAAGAGTTTTTCCCCATGCAAGGTTAGGTCAAATATTAAATTAATAATTTGTAAGGTATTTATATGATGTCTTGATGTGTTAAAAGAAAAATGTTGATTCTATGTTTGCCTTAGATAATTTAGCTATAATGCTTTGTTTTTATGAGTAATATGTTTACCTTGATAAAATTAATTATAAAATTTTGATTTTTATTATTATAACATGAGTAATATGCTTGTTGTCATATATTTGATGTAAAGTTACAATTTTTCTGTTGTCTAGATATATTTAATTATAAAGTTATGATTTTTATTATGATCTCATGAGTAATATTTTTGTTAGGATGTTTTTTTAATTTAAAGTTTCGATTTTTGTGCTATTTCATTTCAAAGTTTTGATTTTTATGAATACTATATGAGTCTTGAGGGAATTGATGAAAAGTTCTAATTTTTAATTGTGATAACATGATTAAGTTGATTTTTGTAACTGGTTATTTGTGTTTTAAATATTATTATCTTTGTGGTTGCCTAAGTGGCTGGTGATTTATGGTTTGAATAGTTCTCTCTTTGTGGTTGCCTAAGTGGCTGGTTATTCGTGCTATGACCTTTTCTTTTTGTGGTTGCCTAAGTGGCTAGTGATTTGTAAGTTTCGAGCATCATTATCATTTGATGACATATCACATGCATCTTTGTGGACGCCTGTGTGGCTGGTTTAATTTTCCCCATTGGTATGGGTGACTTCTGTGTGGACGCCTGTGTGGCTGGTTATATCCGGATCATATATGTTTAGGAGCATGCACAACTTGCAATTCACTTTATTGTTATTTTTATTTGATCTAATTATTTTCTCTAAGGTGAGTTGCTACTCGATTTATTTAGATGTCTTTTTAGGACTTTTGATACGTCCCTGTGAATGATATAAAAAAAATCAGTTTCTCTAAATCTTTTATTACAAAAAGATTTTATATTTATATTTTATGATTATTAACTTATTATTTGGTTTAATTTTTGCCGTGGGATGAATACATAAAAAGTTGTATTGGAGGGATTCTGGCTAAGGAAAGACTTGGTTATTAAGTGGTCCATTGACCTACCTCTCTTTCCTGGGAACCCCTCCAAAACACGACTTGTTGTATAACCCGAACTTACTATATAGTGTTCAATAAAAGACTTCCTTACTACCCTAGAGTTAAAATTCTATCGTAATATTTCCCTAATTAGGAAGCGTTATGGCTCGTCGCACAAACCGATCGGTTCCCCAAGGAGGAAATGACATGATTGAAGCGATCCAAGCCAGGAATGCAATGGCCGCTGCAATGGCCCAACAAGCTGCGGCCCAGGCTCAGCGAGATGAGCAGAGGGATCAGAGGGATGAAGCAGCTAGGGCAACAAGAATATTGAGCGAATTTCGTCGCCAAGATCCGCCTAAATTCAAAGGGGATCATGACCCCGACAAGGCCGATCTTTGGCTGCAGGAGATTAAGAAGATCTTCGAGATCCTACACTGCCCTGACAATACGAAAGTGGAGTATGCGACCTATTTAATGATTGGTGAAGCTGAATACTAGTGGCGAGGTGCGAAGAGAATGATGGAGAAAAATCATGAAGAGCTGACCTGGGAGGCTTCCAGGAATAAGTTCCTAGACAAATACTTCCCGAAGAGTGCTAGGGCTGAGAAGGAGGCCCAATTTCTGAAGTTGTATCAAGGGAATCTCACAGTAGCGGAATATGCTGCAAAGTTCGAGTCCCTAGCAAAACATTTCCGCTACTTCCTTAATCAGATAGATGAAGAATACATGTGTGAGAGGTTCGAAAGCGGGCTTAGGTATGAGATTAAGGAGTTACTGGGGCCCTTGGAGATACGCCAATACCAAGTACTGGTGGAGAAATGCAAGAAAGTGGAGCAGATGAAGCAGAGTCGTCTGAATAGGGGTGTTGTTGGTGGACCCATCAGACCTCAGGTAGAGATTTAAATCCATTCATATCATGAGATCCATAAGCTTGGCCTCTAAATGTTAATATTTGAAACAGGGGCATAACGACCAACAGAACAGGGGTAGGCAACATCAACAACACAAGCCGTATGCCTGACCACAGGGGAATGCTAGAGATCAACCCCGATCTCAAAACGGGGAAGGTGAAGGGCCAAAGATTCCAAGGCTGAACCAGGCGTACCCTATCAGGTGTTTTCGCTGCAACAGGGAAGGACACAAGATATCTGAGTATCCAATCAGACCTAGGTTTTGTTACATCTGTCAGAAACCAGACCATTTTGCAAATGAATGCTCTGAACGGAAGGATGATAGAGCTGTCAACCACAACAATATCAATGACAATGTTGCACGCCCTACTGCCAAGGGACGTGTATACCATATCAATGGAGAGGAAGCCCCATCTTCATCTGAACTTATCCAAGGTGAGTGTTTAATCGCTGGAAAATCACTTAAAGTAATATATGATTCAGGGGCAACACACTCGTTCATTTCATTGGATTGGGTGGATTCGCTCCAACTTGTTGTTACTACCTTGCCGTTTGATTTGGTGGTTACCCTACCTTCTACCGAATTGGTGAAATGTAATACGGCTTGCTTGCAATGCCCGTTGATTGTGTTTGATATGAAATTCAACGTTGATTTGATTTGTATTCCCCTCAAGCATTTGGGAGTGATCCTTGGGGTGGATTGGTTGTCACGCCATCATGTTCTATTGGATTGCGCTCGTAAGTCGGTGATATTCCCAGACCCAGGTGTTTCTCGATTCCTCGATACCAATAAAATGAACTTCTCTTTGAAATAGGGAGTTCAGAAATGTGTTTCTCTCAACTCAGTCAGTATGAAGCTAGAGGTGGAGGTAGACGGGATTCTTGTGGTCGAAGATTTTCCAGAGGTATTTCCGCCAGATGTACCAGGATTACCCCTAGTTCGTGATATTGAATTCTCAATTGATGTGACTCCGGGTACAAGACCTATTTCTATTGCCCCATGTAGAATGTCTCCATCGGAATTGTCAGAGTTGAAAAATTAGTTGGAGGACCTTTTGTCTAAACAGTTCATACGACCGAGTGTCTCACCTTGGGGAGCGCTGGTGCTCCTAGTGAAAAAGAAGGACGGAAGGTCTAGACTTTGTGTCGATTACCGCCAGCTTAACAAAGTCACCATCAAAAGCAGGTATCCATTGCCACACATTGATGACTTGATGGACCAACTCAAAGGAGCAATCATATTTTCAAAGATTGATCTGAAGTCGGGGTACCATCAAATTTGGGTGAAGGAAGAAGACATTCCTAAAACAGCATTCAGAACTCGCTACGGACACTTTGAGTATTTGGTGATGCCTTTTGGTGTCACCAATGCACCAGCTATTTTCATGGATTACATGAATCGTATATTTCACCCCTTCTTAGACAAATTTGTGGTGGTCTTCATTGATGACATATTGATCTATTCTAAGAGTCGAGAGGAACATGAAGTTCACCTATGTCAAGTTTTACAAATCTTGAGGGATAAGCGATTGTATGCTAATTTGGGGAAGTGTGAATTCTGGTTGGAGGAGGTGAAATTCTTGGGACATGTCATTTCAAAGGAAGGTATTGCTGTCGACCCAACTAAAGTAGAAGCTGTGGTGGCATGGAAACAACCACAGACCGTCACAGAGATTAGAAGTTTTCTGGGCTTGGCTGGATACTATAGAAGATTCATTGAGGGTTTTGCTAAGATTGCAGCGCCGTTGACACAACTCACAAAGAAGAATCATATATATGCATGGAAAGAGGAATGTGAGAGGAGTTTTCAGCTGATGAAAGAGAAACTAACTACATCGCCGGTGTTGGTGTTGCCACAGCCAGAAGAACCATATGAAGTTTATTGTGATGCTTCTTTACAAGGATTGGATTGTGTACTTATGCAGAACAAACAAGTGGTAGCATATGCTTCAAGGTAGTTGAAGGTGCATGAGAAGCATTATCCCACGCATGACATGGAATTGGCTGCAATAGTTTTTGCACTAAAGATTTGGAGGCACTATCTGTATGGGTGCAATTTTGATGTATACAGCGACCATAAAAGTTTGAAATACTTGTTCGACCAGAAGGAGCTTAATATCCGGCAACGGAGATGGATGGAGTTCATCAAGGATTATGAGTTCACGTTGCATTACCAACCAGGAAAAGCAAATGTGGTGGCTGATGCCTTGAGTAGAAATCGAGCCCATTTGTCATCCATAACATTGAAAGGATTAGAGTTGTTAGAGAATTTTCGTGACTTGGATCTTAATCTTAATTCCTTGTCGGGTAAAGTACAATGTGGAACGATCATCGTAGATAATGAATTGATGAATGAGATAAAAACCCTTCAAGCAACCGATGAGGCTATTCAGGGGAGACGAAAATTGGTTGAGACTGGCAAGGCCCCCAAATTTGAAATGGATCTACGTTGCTGAGATTGTTAGATTACACGGGATACCATCCAACATTGTGTCTGATAGAGATCCAAAGTTCACTTCTCGTTTGTGGGAAGCATTGCATTAGGCATTGGGTACTAGATTAAGATTGAGTTCCGCCTACCACCCTTAAACCGATGGTCAAACTGAAAGGACTATTCAGACATTAGAGGATTTGCTAAGAGCTTGTGCATTAGATAACCGAGGGAGTTGGGATGATCTATTGCCTCTTGTTGAATTTACCTATAACAATAGCTACCATGCAAGCATCGGGATGGCACCGTACGAGGCTTTGTATGGGCGCAAGTGCCAAACTCCCTTGTGTTGGTATCAGGATGGTGAAAACATGATCGTAGGGTCTAATTTGGTGCAACAGACTACAGAAAAGGTGCGTCAGATCCAAGAGCGGATGAGAACAGCACAGAGCAGGCAGAAGAGTTATACTGATCGACATAGGAGACCTCTGGAGTTTCAGGAGGATGAACATGTATTCTTGAGAGTGACACTTACCACTGGAGTTGGTAGGGCATTGAAGGCAAAAAAGCTTACTCCGAAGTTTATTAGGCCATACCAAATTCTTCGACGTGTGGGTCCAGTGGCCTATCAGATTGCTTTACCACCGAATTTGGCCAATTTACATGACGTGTTCCATGTGTCACAACTAAGGAAGTACATGGCAGATCCATCCCATATTATCATGCCCGATGATATTCAATTGAAGGAGAATCTTTCCTTCGAGGTCCCACCGATAAGCATCTCAGACAGAACTACCAAGCATTTGAGGGGAAAGGAAATCCCCTTGGTTAAGGTGATTTGGAACCATATGAATGGAGATGCTGCTTGGGAGTTGGAGGAGAAGATGAGGGAGCTTTACCCAGACCTTCTAGATACCTCTTAGATTCGAGGACGAAACTATTTTAAGGGGGTAAGTATTGTAACACCCTTTATTTTAATTAATTAATTTAAAACAGTTTTGTTTATTCTGTTTTATTAATTCAGTGTGATGATAATAAGATAATTATTTATTGGATGTTCAATTATTTGATGAAGTATTTTTATATTAATTATTTAATTATTGGGATTTTTATTATTAACTAATTAAAACTCGTAGAAATTTCTGTCTTAGAGTGAACAATGACCAAGTCAATTTTGACTAAGTCAAAATTGAAGCACCCACACTACTACCTTTGATAACTATATTTTATTTTTAATAGTATTTAGTTTATAGGACCGTCCACTTTCCCTTGTGTCCATTCAAATGTGTAACTAGCAAGAATAAATACATGAATGTCAATTAATTCTTAACGGTTGGTCATTGAATGATATTATTTCAATTGAATTCCTTATTCATGAATGCAATTAAACTCAATGAAGAGAATTATTCCTTCTCTCGGATCAGCTACACGTCTCCTTTATTAGTCACATACACCTCTCATTCATAGGACACGATTAAACTTGCAGTGGAGAAAAAGAAGTCATAATAACCCACACGCCATTACCAATGTTTCATTTATCTCAAATATTTTCTAAGCCACTCAAACAACCACCCTCACATTCCCTCGCATTCCGATCAAAGTTCTAAACTTTCGTTCCTTCATCTTGGTGAGATTTTCGAGGCCTATATAGTGTCGCCTGGAAGGAAAGCACTCAAGGTAAGAGTTTTTCCCCATGCAAGGTTAGGTCAAATATTAAATTAATAATTTGTAAGGTATTTATATGATGTCTTGATGTGTTAAAAGAAAAATGTTGATTCTATGTTTGCCTTAGATAATTTAGCTATAATGCTTTGTTTTTATGAGTAATATGTTTACCTTGATAAAATTAATTATAAAATTTTGATTTTTATTATTATAACATGAGTAATATGCTTGTTGTCATATATTTGATGTAAAGTTACAATTTTTCTGTTGTCTAGATATATTTAATTATAAAGTTATGATTTTTATTATGATCTCATGAGTAATATTTTTGTTAGGATGTTTTTTTAATTTAAAGTTTCGATTTTTGTGCTATTTCATTTCAAAGTTTTGATTTTTATGAATACTATATGAGTCTTGAGGGAATTGATGAAAAGTTCTAATTTTTAATTGTGATAACATGATTAAGTTGATTTTTGTAACTGGTTATTTGTGTTTTAAATATTATTATCTTTGTGGTTGCCTAAGTGGCTGGTGATTTATGGTTTGAATAGTTCTCTCTTTGTGGTTGCCTAAGTGGCTGGTTATTCGTGCTATGACCTTTTCTTTTTGTGGTTGCCTAAGTGGCTAGTGATTTGTAAGTTTCGAGCATCATTATCATTTGATGACATATCACATGCATCTTTGTGGACGCCTGTGTGGCTGGTTTAATTTTCCCCATTGGTATGGGTGACTTCTGTGTGGACGCCTGTGTGGCTGGTTATATCCGGATCATATATGTTTAGGAGCATGCACAACTTGCAATTCACTTTATTGTTATTTTTATTTGATCTAATTATTTTCTCTAAGGTGAGTTGCTACTCGATTTATTTAGATGTCTTTTTAGGACTTTTGATACGTCCCTGTGAATGATATAAAAAAAATCAGTTTCTCTAAATCTTTTATTACAAAAAGATTTTATATTTATATTTTATGATTATTAACTTATTATTTGGTTTAATTTTTGCCGTGGGATGAATACATAAAAAGTTGTATTGGAGGGATTCTGGCTAAGGAAAGACTTGGTTATTAAGTGGTCCATTGACCTACCTCTCTTTCCTGGGAACCCCTCCAAAACACGACTTGTTGTATAACCCGAACTTACTATATAGTGTTCAATAAAAGACTTCCTTACTACCCTAGAGTTAAAATTCTATCGTAATATTTCCCTAATTAGGAAGCGTTATGGCTCGTCGCACAAACCGATCGGTTCCCCAAGGAGGAAATGACATGATTGAAGCGATCCAAGCCAGGAATGCAATGGCCGCTGCAATGGCCCAACAAGCTGCGGCCCAGGCTCAGCGAGATGAGCAGAGGGATCAGAGGGATGAAGCAGCTAGGGCAACAAGAATATTGAGCGAATTTCGTCGCCAAGATCCGCCTAAATTCAAAGGGGATCATGACCCCGACAAGGCCGATCTTTGGCTGCAGGAGATTAAGAAGATCTTCGAGATCCTACACTGCCCTGACAATACGAAAGTGGAGTATGCGACCTATTTAATGATTGGTGAAGCTGAATACTAGTGGCGAGGTGCGAAGAGAATGATGGAGAAAAATCATGAAGAGCTGACCTGGGAGGCTTCCAGGAATAAGTTCCTAGACAAATACTTCCCGAAGAGTGCTAGGGCTGAGAAGGAGGCCCAATTTCTGAAGTTGTATCAAGGGAATCTCACAGTAGCGGAATATGCTGCAAAGTTCGAGTCCCTAGCAAAACATTTCCGCTACTTCCTTAATCAGATAGATGAAGAATACATGTGTGAGAGGTTCGAAAGCGGGCTTAGGTATGAGATTAAGGAGTTACTGGGGCCCTTGGAGATACGCCAATACCAAGTACTGGTGGAGAAATGCAAGAAAGTGGAGCAGATGAAGCAGAGTCGTCTGAATAGGGGTGTTGTTGGTGGACCCATCAGACCTCAGGTAGAGATTTAAATCCATTCATATCATGAGATCCATAAGCTTGGCCTCTAAATGTTAATATTTGAAACAGGGGCATAACGACCAACAGAACAGGGGTAGGCAACATCAACAACACAAGCCGTATGCCTGACCACAGGGGAATGCTAGAGATCAACCCCGATCTCAAAACGGGGAAGGTGAAGGGCCAAAGATTCCAAGGCTGAACCAGGCGTACCCTATCAGGTGTTTTCGCTGCAACAGGGAAGGACACAAGATATCTGAGTATCCAATCAGACCTAGGTTTTGTTACATCTGTCAGAAACCAGACCATTTTGCAAATGAATGCTCTGAACGGAAGGATGATAGAGCTGTCAACCACAACAATATCAATGACAATGTTGCACGCCCTACTGCCAAGGGACGTGTATACCATATCAATGGAGAGGAAGCCCCATCTTCATCTGAACTTATCCAAGGTGAGTGTTTAATCGCTGGAAAATCACTTAAAGTAATATATGATTCAGGGGCAACACACTCGTTCATTTCATTGGATTGGGTGGATTCGCTCCAACTTGTTGTTACTACCTTGCCGTTTGATTTGGTGGTTACCCTACCTTCTACCGAATCGGTGAAATGTAATACGGCTTGCTTGCAATGCCCGTTGATTGTGTTTGATATGAAATTCAACGTTGATTTGATTTGTATTCCCCTCAAGCATTTGGGAGTGATCCTTGGGATGGATTGGTTGTCACGCCATCATATTCTATTGGATTGCGCTCGTAAGTCGGTGATATTCCCAGACCCAGGTGTTTGTCGATTCCTCGATACCAATAAATTGAACTTCTCTTTGAAAGAGGGAGTTCAAAAATGTGTTTCTCTCAACTCAGTCAGTATGAAGCTAGAGGTGGAGGTAGACGGGATTCTTGTGGTCGAAGATTTTCCAGAGGTATTTCCGCCAGATGTACCAGGATTACCCCCAGTTCGTGATATTGAATTCTCAATTGATGTGACTCCGGGTACAGGACCTATTTCTATTGCCCCATATAGAATGTCTCCATCGGAATTGTCAGAGTTGAAAAATCAGTTGGAGGACCTTTTGTCTAAACAGTTCATACGACCGAGTGTCTCACCTTGGGGAGCGCCGGTGCTCCTAGTGAAAAAGAAGGACGGAAGGTCTAGACTTTGTGTCGATTACCGCCAGCTTAACAAAGTCACAATCAAAAACAGGTATCCCTTGCCACGCATTGATGACTTGATGGACCAACTCAAAGGAGCAACCATATTTTCAAAGATTGATCTGAAGTCGGGGTACCATCAGATTCGGGTGAAGGAAGAAGACATTCCTAAAACAGCATTCAGAACTCGCTATGGACAGTTTGAGTATTTGGTGATGCCTTTTGGTGTCACCAACGCACCAGCTATTTTCATGGATTACATGAATCGTATATTTCACGCCTTCTTAGACAAATTTGTGGTGGTCTTCATTGATGACATATTGATCTATTCTAAGAGTCGAGAGGAACATGAAGTTCACCTACGTCAAGTTTTACAAATCTTGAGGGATAAGCGATTGTATGCTAATTTGGGGAAGTGTGAATTCTGGTTGGAGGAGGTGAAATTCTTGGGACATGTCATTTCAATGGAAGGTATCGCTGTCGCCCCAACTAAAGTAGAAGCTGTGGTGGCATGGAAACAACCACAGACCGTCACAGAGATTAGAAGTTTTCTGGGCTTGGCTGGATACTATAGAAGATTCATTGAGGGTTTTGCTAAGATTGCAGCGCCGTTGACACAACTCACAAAGAAGAATCATATATATGCATGGAAAGAGGAATGTGAGAGGAGTTTTCAGCTGATGAAAGAGAAACTAACTACATCGCCGGTGTTGGTGTTGCCACAGCCAGAAGAACCATATGAAGTTTATTGTGATGCTTCTTTACAAGGATTGGATTGTGTACTTATGCAGAACAAACAAGTGGTAGCATATGCTTCAAGGTAGTTGAAGGTGCATGAGAAGCATTATCCCACGCATGACATGGAATTGGCTGCAATAGTTTTTGCACTAAAGATTTGGAGGCACTATCTGTATGGGTGCAATTTTGATGTATACAGCGACCATAAAAGTTTGAAATACTTGTTCGACCAGAAGGAGCTTAATATCCGGCAACGGAGATGGATGGAGTTCATCAAGGATTATGAGTTCACGTTGCATTACCAACCAGGAAAAGCAAATGTGGTGGCTGATGCCTTGAGTAGAAATCGAGCCCATTTGTCATCCATAACATTGAAAGGATTAGAGTTGTTAGAGAATTTTCGTGACTTGGATCTTAATCTTAATTCCTTGTCGGGTAAAGTACAATGTGGAACGATCATCGTAGATAATGAATTGATGAATGAGATAAAAACCCTTCAAGCAACCGATGAGGCTATTCAGGGGAGACGAAAATTGGTTGAGACTGGCAAGGCCCCCAAATTTGAAATGGATCTACGTTGCTGAGATTGTTAGATTACACGGGATACCATCCAACATTGTGTCTGATAGAGATCCAAAGTTCACTTCTCGTTTGTGGGAAGCATTGCATTAGGCATTGGGTACTAGATTAAGATTGAGTTCCGCCTACCACCCTTAAACCGATGGTCAAACTGAAAGGACTATTCAGACATTAGAGGATTTGCTAAGAGCTTGTGCATTAGATAACCGAGGGAGTTGGGATGATCTATTGCCTCTTGTTGAATTTACCTATAACAATAGCTACCATGCAAGCATCGGGATGGCACCGTACGAGGCTTTGTATGGGCGCAAGTGCCAAACTCCCTTGTGTTGGTATCAGGATGGTGAAAACATGATCGTAGGGTCTAATTTGGTGCAACAGACTACAGAAAAGGTGCGTCAGATCCAAGAGCGGATGAGAACAGCACAGAGCAGGCAGAAGAGTTATACTGATCGACATAGGAGACCTCTGGAGTTTCAGGAGGATGAACATGTATTCTTGAGAGTGACACTTACCACTGGAGTTGGTAGGGCATTGAAGGCAAAAAAGCTTACTCCGAAGTTTATTAGGCCATACCAAATTCTTCGACGTGTGGGTCCAGTGGCCTATCAGATTGCTTTACCACCGAATTTGGCCAATTTACATGACGTGTTCCATGTGTCACAACTAAGGAAGTACATGGCAGATCCATCCCATATTATCATGCCCGATGATATTCAATTGAAGGAGAATCTTTCCTTCGAGGTCCCACCGATAAGCATCTCAGACAGAACTACCAAGCATTTGAGGGGAAAGGAAATCCCCTTGGTTAAGGTGATTTGGAACCATATGAATGGAGATGCTGCTTGGGAGTTGGAGGAGAAGATGAGGGAGCTTTACCCAGACCTTCTAGATACCTCTTAGATTCGAGGACGAAACTATTTTAAGGGGGTAAGTATTGTAACACCCTTTATTTTAATTAATTAATTTAAAACAGTTTTGTTTATTCTGTTTTATTAATTCAGTGTGATGATAATAAGATAATTATTTATTGGATGTTCAATTATTTGATGAAGTATTTTTATATTAATTATTTAATTATTGGGATTTTTATTATTAACTAATTAAAACTCGTAGAAATTTCTGTCTTAGAGTGAACAATGACCAAGTCAATTTTGACTAAGTCAAAATTGAAGCACCCACACTACTACCTTTGATAACTATATTTTATTTTTAATAGTATTTAGTTTATAGGACCGTGCACTTTCCCTTGTGTCCATTCAAATGTGTAACTAGCAAGAATAAATACATGAATGTCAATTAATTCTTAACGGTTGGTCATTGAATGGTATTATTTCAATTGAATTCCTTATTCATGAGTGCAATTAAACTCAATGAAGAGAATTATTCCTTCTCTCGGATCAGCTCCACGCCTCCTTTATTAGTCACACACACCTCTCATTCATAGGACACGATTAAACTTGCAGTAGAGAAAAAGAAGTTATAATCACCCACACGCCATTACCAACGTTTCATTTATCTCAAATATTTTCTAAGCCACTCAAACAACCACCCTCACATTCCCTCGCATTCCGATCAAAGTTCTAAACTTTCGTTCCTTCATCTTGGTGAGATTTTCGAGGGCTATATAGTGTCGCCTAGAAGGAAAGCACTCAAGGTAAGAGCTTTTCCCCATGCAAGGTTAGGCCGAATATTAAATTAATAATTTGTAAGGTATTTATATGATGTCTTGATGTGTTAAAAGAAAAATGTTGATTCTATGTTTGCCTTAGATAATTTAGCTATAATGCTTTGTTTTTATGAGTAATATGTTTACCTTGATAAAATTAATTATAAAATTTTGATTTTTATTATTATAACATGAGTAATATGCTTGTTGTCATATATTTGATGTAAAATTACAATTTTTTTGTTGTCTAGATATATTTAATTATAAAGTTATAATTTTTATTATGATCTCATGAGTAATATGTTTGTTAGGATGTTTTTAATTTAAAGTTTCAATTTTTGTGCTATTTCATTTCAAAGTTTTGATTTTTATGAATACTATATGAGTCTTGAGGGAATTGATGAAAAGTTCTAATTTTTAATTGTGATAACATGATTAAGTTGATTTTTGTAACTGGTTATTTGTGTTTTAAATATTATTATCTTTGTGGTTGCCTAAGTGGCTGGTGATTTATGGTTTGAATAGTTCTCTCTTTGTGGTTGCCTAAGTGGCTGGTTATTCGTGCTATGACCTTTTCTTTTTGTGGTTGCCTAAGTGGCTAGTGATTTGTAAGTTTCGAGCATCATTATCATTTGATGACATATCACATGCATCTTTGTGGACGCCTGTGTGGCTGGTTTAATTTTCCCCATTGGTATGGGTGACTTCTGTGTGGACGCCTGTGTGGCTGGTTATATCCGGATCATATATGTTTAGGAGCATGCACAACTTGCAATTCATTTTATTGTTATTTTTATTTGATCTAATTATTTGCTCTAAGGTGAGTTGCTACTCGATTTATTTAGATGTCTTTTTATGACTTTTGATACGTCCCTGTGAATGATATAAAAAAAATCAGTTTCTCTAAATCTTTTATTACAAAAAGATTTTATATTTATATTTTATGATTATTAACTTATTATTTGGTTTAATTTTTGTCGTGGGATGAACTGACCCCTTACACCAACATTTAGGTACTAAGGATCTCGAAGAGTTGCGTGAATGACGTTTGCTTGGCGCACGCGCGTGGGAAAAAGGGGTACTTTAATTAAAAAAATAATGTCTGTAGTGATAAGCCCGATGTGGTATATTTTTAAAGTTTATTTATTTTTCATCGTCAATTTTAAATAGAAATGCAGAGGTGAGGTCCTTCCGCTAGGAAAAATCTAAATCAGTTGTTTTTATTTCACTTAAGGAGAATTTATTCTATTTTAGGACGTAAGTGAACATTTTCTACAATTAGCAAGTTATCTTTATAAGAATAATAACAACCAGTAAAATTGCGTTGTGCTATTTCATAAAAAATGAAATCAATTTATTTACTAGTGAAATTTTATTATCACATGATGAACTACTTTCTGTAAAAAAAAAATTATGTCATTTTTGAAAGAAAACAAATATTTTTAAGTAATGTCTTGGATCAAAATCCGGGGCGTTACAATCATCAACATCATCACGTGCATGCTCAGTATACTGCTCCTCAACCTGCTCCATCTGTGTAGGCTCAGGTACATCCTCGTCCATATGCGTAGGCTCAACAGCTTCAGTGACATCATCCTGTCTACGACGACGCTGCCTAATTGGACGGTTTGCTTTATTTTGTCCTCTATTTGAAGCTGTTGATGGAATTCTGTCTGCGACATCACCACTATCACCTCCCACGCTTCGGGCAATGTTGCGGATAATCTGGCCAAATGCACCCCTCATTCTAGGCATTGCAATATATCAATATTCAAAAAAAAGGGAAAAAACACCTAAATAAAATAATCATTTCGAAAGTTTCAATCAAAGCCAAATCTTCGAAACATAATTTCGAAACTTTCCTTGCAACCCAAATTTTCGAAATTCATTTCAGAAGTTTGCATTCAACCCAAACCTTCGAAGCATGATCCTCGAATCTTTCAATCAACCTGAAACCTTCGAAATTCATATTTAGGGTTTTCAGACATTTTCCTATTTCGAAACTTTCATATTGAAAGGAAGTTTCGAATGTTGTATTTCAAAACTTTGGGATTTCTGGAAATGTTCGAGGATCATGCTTCGAAAGTTTGGTATTTCTGGAAATGTTTGAGGAGCATGCTTCAAAAATTTAGGATTTCTGGAAATGTTCGAATGGTTTAGGGTTGAATCCTTACTTTTCTATTTCGGAAGTTTGAAATTCCTGTGAAAGTTTCGAAGTATGCAAAAATCTGAGTCGAAGAAATGAAAGGTTCGAATGAAACGGGTGAAAAAACTGACAGTAATTTTTTTGCAGGTTTTATTGTTTTTTCAAGGGGTATTTTGTTCTTTTCCTTTGAAATGAGGGGGTGGGAGGTATAGGAGGGGGGGGGGGTGAAAGAATATAAGTTTGAATTGGGCATGCCGGACCGTGGAATATGGAAGGTAAATGTAACACCCTAAAAATTCTATGATTAATTTTTCTTTTTTATTGTTAATAGTTATTATTTTATATTCTTGTCATTCTATTTATCATCTCTAGAACTTAATATTTGTATTATCTTCCAAGGTTATTTATGAGTTGAGAATGTTTTAGAAAGTGAATTAGATAATTGTATTAGAATTTTCACTAGCATGATTGCTTTGTTGCACTAGAAAATTAGATTTTTGTTAATTAGATATATCAAGCCCAATTCCTAATTGGCCCAATTCATATAAAGGGTGACTTGGTTGAGATTGTGAGGGAAATAGTCGGAATTTACTAAATAAAAGAAAGGAAAAAAAAAGAATCAAAAAGAGAAGAAAGGGAGACAAGAAAGAATAGAGGGAGAAAAGTGACAAAGAAAAAGAAGAAAGATGGAGAAGAGGGAAACTACTAAACCCTTCATTTTGCATATCTTTCCACAAACTCCCGCACACCATTTCCTACCTTATAAACACAATTTCACCAAATACTAGAGAAAATGAAGAGAGAAAGAGAATAGGAGAATAGTAGATGAAGAAAGGGAATGCAAGATAAATAATCAAGCTTAGGTAGTGTTCATCCATGGAGGAAGGAAACACGAAGAAAGATATATAAGAGAAAAAGAAAGAAAAAGAGATAGATTAAGGAAATAAATGAAGTACAAACCTAGTGTTCAAACGGAGATTAGTTGCTAGAGTATTTCAATCTCTTCAAGGAATTTGAGGTAACATAGAAACCCCAACTCTAAAACCCTTCTAGGGTGTTATTTTTATAAATTGATTTTTAAAAGTGATTAAGTAGGTATTTTCTGTTCACATTAATAAATTCAAGTTCTTAGCCTTACATGTGATGTGTGTTGTTAAATGTGCTATGTTAATGTTTTGTTTATGAAATGCATGTTGAGGTGATTTTTTAAGATGTAAATTATGTGGTTGCTTTGTTGGTTATTCTTGGCATGATATTGTAATGTTGGTTGCATTTAGCTTTTCCTTACCTTAAATGATTATTAAAGTGAGTTTTGAGGGTTAAGATGGGGATGAATAATGTTGAAACTCGTAAAATAGAATTATACATCCTTTCAATTTGCTAAGCAAATATAAATTGGCCAAGCGAATCTTCCCGTCTAGAAATGGGTTCAATTCTATTTTAGATCTTCTAAGCAAATTTTACTCAGTTTGAGACTACATTTTAAGTGTTTTCCAGACTATTTTAGTTTGTTTCAGTTACCTAATGTCTTTTATTTCATTTAGGAACTTAGATACACTAGGAATCACATATAAATATTTCATGGATGATCATAAATTTTGATGTGGCTTTCTGTATGAACTTGACGTGAAATATGTTAATTATATGGATGATTACAGTTGTATGTTGATTCTAAGTTATAAGAATAAGTTTACCACTACAAATTATTTTAAAGAATATTATAAGTATATTAAAGAATGCCTTCAATAAAGAAGGATCACACATATGATGAGTTCATTGTATACCCTCAAATGGGAGAAATGTTGTTCAGTAAATGAGAACTAGTAAGGGAACAACAAGTAAGGAGCCTCTTGCTGTCATGACCTTCGACCTACCTTGCTTATAGGCTAGTATCTCTCAGGTGACTCATACTTGAGCGGACTAGTTCGTTAACTTATTTCAAGTGTATTTTATATATAAATTTATATATAAGTATAGTTATTAGTTAAGTATATATTACAAATTAGTATTTAAAGAATGCAAATCTTAATTTATTATATTATGATTAATTTATTTTAATTATTACTGATGAGATGATTTTTTCATGCTTAACACATCGACATGAATGAAAAACTACTTTAAAATTGTTTTTATAATTTCTATGTTATTGAGTTTTTATAACTCGTTATATTGTTAAGATGATGTTTTCCCGATATTAGCTTTGAAGAACTGAATATTATATCTAGATTACTCCTCGTCTATTTAATGTAGAGTGAAGTCGCGATACCAAATCACGGTCAAAGTCTTAGATTATGACTTCTTTAATTTAATTTATGATTTTCACTCTTGTATGCATATTTAGATCCTTGTATTAATTACTTCATTTTCTATTCTAATTAAGTTTCAAATTTTTATTTTAATGACTTCATTTTCTATTCCTTGTATTAATGACTTATTTTATTTTACTTGAAAATCATTTGAAATATTAAAATATTTTGTTAAAAACTTTACTAAAAGATTAGGGGGTACAATCAGGGTCGCCCTATGTTCTGTGCAAGTTGGGTCACGGCACATGACCCCAAAAATTTGAGGGCCCCAAAAGTATTTGTTATATATTGTCAACATTTACAAATTATTAGATGTATTTCAATGGTCTAGTGGTAGAATGCAATGTTTTCATTCAGAGTTGTATTTTCTACATAATTTTAGTTTTTTTTAATAGTTTTTAGTGTTTCTTTTTAATAGGGGTCCAATTTTTAAGATTAGAACAAGACTTCTAAAGTGTAATTAAGCTCTTTTTTTTTCAATCAATTGAAATTAGAGAGTGTAACAATATTTCAAGAGAGACCTTGAAGCTAAACTCATGGCAAGTGAAAATAGAAATTTTTTTTCTAGATATAAATATATGTTATTAAATATGGCTAATAATTAGTTATAAGTGAGGAAGCCGTAGAGGTAGGACCTTCAGGTAAGTGAGGAAGCCGTAGAGGTAGGACCTTCAGGTAATAATTAGTTATAATTTGTAATATGGACTTTAGTACCTTGGTCTCTATTATAAGGAAAAAAAAATAGTGCATTTTTTTTCTTATTACAGAAGAAAAAGAAGACAGATTTCAAAATATTTTAATTGTTATAATTCTTTTTATACTCCTATTTAATGTGAAGTGTATGTTTACTAGAAAGTCACATAATAAATATAAAATATTTAGTTATGGGTACAATCAGAAGAACATTACAATTTTATAACTTTAAACAACCTCATTGGTCTTTGAGGTGTTTTATGTTTTCTTATATTAAGGATGAACCACATTTAAATACAAGTGGTGAAAACTCCATGCTTGCACTTAATTGAAAGAAATTGTAGTCATTATATAGTCGGTGACGTATGTACAATTGATCAAACTCCTTAATCAATCTCGTGTTTATTGTTTATGTTTTTCATATTTTTTTCTTTTGAACTTGAGTTCTTGCTCTAACATATATCAACTAGAGCATGAGCTTGAATAGGGAAAAAAGGATGAAATTTATCGATAAGCACTCTTCCAAAAGTACACTTAATGATAATTCATATTTCTTTTTTCATCTACATATAAGGAACACATTCAAGCTCAATTTCAAGCACACCTCTCTCAACATTTTGTAGCCTCAGTGAGATTTCTTGTCTGACTTTCCCTTCTTCAAGGGAAATGGTTCCATCTTTCACAAGTGTGTTGTCACCGCTTGCTACCCATTTTCCAAGCTATATGGACTCTTTGATTGTTGATTTCTCATATTCCTTTGTTCCTGACACTAGAGGTTGAATGTCTATTTCAGCCACACCCATAAAATAATTAGTTTTGAATGAATCCTTGTCATATACAATATGCATGTAAACAGGGTCGTCGATTAAGGCGTGCAACTAGAACATTGGTACATGACTCCCAATTAAGAAGGACTCCAATTTTTTATATTTTTTTTATAATATACCATAACATTTACATTGATATCTTTAATTTTGTACATTAAACACTTTAAAATTTTATATTTACACCTTATGTCTAGAATAAATAGTCAGTTTTCCATCACTGAGTATGTGATAGCGGCTGCAGTCTACCAGGCGCCACCATCCACCGTCAAATGTTAGAATCTAGAAAATCTTGATGTTAGGGTTTTGTTATTTTAGGGGCTCAATTTTTAAATCCAAACAGGACCTCCAAAAACATTAAGATGGCCATACATGTAAGTATCACATCATATTTGATCAAACATGAAAGGAAGAGTTATGCGTAGGTATCTCGGTTGGTAAACTATGGGACATCAAAAAAGTTATAAGAAGGAGATCCCGAACTCAATGTATCGCTATAGCCGTTATTTAACAATAATGGAGAAAACACAAAAGAGTTCTTTTAAGCAAAGAAGCAATAAATAAAAAAGTGTAGATGATGGCATCCAAATTAGTTCAATTATACACATAAAAAACACTTACTAAAGCAAAAAGTGTCATACAACTAAAGATATTTACCATTATTCAACAATTAATAACATACCCGTGTGTTTGCATGTGGTCAACTTCTTAGTTCGAGACATTTTTAAAAAATAAAATCGTTAATTAAATATTATACTTCATTTACCATAGACGTGGCTAATGAATAAAAACACTAGTTAAACATAATCTAAAGTTAAATATTATGCTCAAACTATTTACCATAACTCAAGAATATTAAAAGAGAAATGAAAAATTAGTATAAATAAATATTTAAATAACTTTTTAATGTAATTGTAGATAGAGATAGGGCAAAGAATAAAGGTCCAAAATGCAAAATGGAACATAAAATAAGAGATAGTAACACACTGAAATACAAAGAGGAAATAATTATGTTTAAATTCAAACTTTTTAAAAATTTATTTTTTATCTATATAGTCAACTCCACCAAGTAGGAAAAGGCTTTGATGTTGCATCTAAAGCCTAATTTCAAGCGTAAGTCTATATGTAATTCTTTTACGAGAAACAATTTTTTCATTTCAATATTTATTTTATCATATCATATCGAGTGCTGATTAAACACCAAATAAATTTGTATAATATTATCTAATGTGTTGTCGGGTGCTAATCAAAGGCAAGATATGACAAGACCTTATTAAATTTTTATCTTATCTTTATTTAACTTTATTATCATATCCGTCTTTATCCTATTCTTACCACTAAAGTGACTTTGAATGGATATTGAGTGTGATTGTAAAAAAAATTACAATTACAATAATAGATGTGTCTAAAGTTCTAAATTATTTTCATTTGAGACTTCATTTATATAAAAATAAAATTGAACCAAGTAAAAAAAGAAGTAACATTAGGTACCAATTTCATACTTATTTTTCTCAATATGATAGCTTACAACAAATGGTAAACAATTGAACTTACCACGAGGGATGCTCTTAGGAGTTAACCGCATTAAGCTTTTATTCCCAATGAGGGATGCTTCAAATTACATGAATGCTCCAATTCTCAAGATGTTTCTTAGTAAAGCTTTGAAGTCACCTTGGAAAATAGCTATTAGAATTCCCAATGAAGCGAATTCTAAAAACTTAACATTGCTTAAGCCATTATTCATTAATATGATTTGGTCTCTAATATATCTTTAGAGAGTGTTTGGATGGGGTAATTGTAAATTATTGGAAAATTAAAATTTTAGACATTTCAAATGCTTCAATTGAATTTATTTTATTTCTAAATTTTGTTGTTTGGATAAAAAAATTATTCTTTTAAAGTTGAGTTATTTTTATAAATTTCAAAAGATTCAGAGCAAAAATGAAAATTAAATGTGGGTCAAAAACTGAAATTTTGAAAAAGTTGAGGGACTATTTTACAAATTTTTAAGAACCAATTTGCAAAAAATTGATTAATATGCAAAATTTGAAACATATAGGGTCAAAATTGAAAATTTTAAAAAATTATAGGGACTATTTCATTATTCATATTTAATAAAGTAAAGAGAGAATTTGAAATTCTTAGGTTTTATTGTACAACTTATTTATTTCTTTATGATATGAAGCAGAACTAATCATATTGGTGTTGTAAGTTGAAAGTGGATAAAATATAGTGGTTAGCTACACAGTCTTTTAGTTGAAAGAGGCTCGTCTCGACGATGAATGTATTAAGTTCACGAGAATGTTCATACCATAAACAGGAATATTAGCACATTCAAGTTGCAACTCATATCATAAAGGAAAATCAGGAAGGAAAGGAGAGAATAAGAACATACCATAAATACATGTAGTTTAGTGGCAAGAATACTGACACATTCAAGTTGCAACTAATTCTATTTAATTGGACTCTTCTCCTTTATAAACCATCTTTTAGTTCAATTCATAGCATCATCTGACTTTTCATAAATAGTCATAACTTCAATTGTTTTTACTTAAATTAAAACATGACAAAGGCAACTAAGTCTCATGTAACTACAATGCTAAAAATTAAATTGAAAACGCGAAAGAAGGCGGCGACGGGTGTTTGCAACCGTCATTGCCACCACCTTATTTCATGGTCACAAATTTTTGCAGCAAATATTATGCAACAAGAATTCATACTCTTTATTCAAACAAGAGTTAAAGAGGAAAAAAAAAACAAAAAAAAAAAACACATAAGCAAAAGATGATTTTGTAAACACCAAACTTATACTCATTGATATCATATATATGCTAATATTAGTTACAAATAGATCATAATTCAAAACACAAAGGAAAACAAGGAAATCAACAAACAAAACCAACTTAATTTGGAAAATAAAGTTCAATTTAGAAACCCAAATTAAATATAAAAAAAAAAAACCATATGTGAAGGAAAGGAAAAGAAAAACTAACCAAATAAATTATTAGAGAGAGAATGGAGAACACAACAATGGTCAAGAAGAGAGAATGAGGTGGATGAACTTGATCGAATCGCGAGCTAGAGTTAGAATCGCAATCTCGGGTTCATCGTTTTTGCAAAGTGCTGCAATGGCTCCATCATATTCTTTTCGTGTTCAATTTTATAAGTTGTATAGAGAGAATGAACAATTTTTGTCAGTTTTATTATTTTATAGATTGAACATAATTACAATTATGCCATTAATGCAAATTGTTTACCTGTTTTGTTTTTTTAGTTTTAAAAAGTATAATATTAAAAATAATTTTACAAAACAGTTTTTAAAAACAAGTAATCCAAATAAGTTTTTTAGTTTTTAAATTTTTAAAAACTAAAATAGAGTTTTTGATATGAGAATCAAACAGGTCCTTTAATATTGTTTAAGCCATTATTCTTTGTTGTGTCACATAGGCTTAAATGTTAATATGTTTTGGTTTCTAATATATCTTTAGAGTGTGTTTGGATGAGGTAATTGTAAATTCTTGGGAAATTAAAATTTTAGACAATTCAAATGCTTCAATTGAATTCCTTTCATTTCTAAATTTTGTTGTTTGGATAAAAGAATTGTTCTTTTAAAATTTGGTTATTTTTATAAATTTCAAAAGATTTGGAGCACAAATAAAAAATTAAATTTGGGTCAAAAACTAAAATTTTGAAAAAGTTGAGGGACTATTTTGCAAATTTTTAAGGACCAATTTACAAAAAATTGATTAATATGCAAATTTTGAAACATAAAGGGTCAAAATTGAAAATTTTAAATAATTATAGAGACTATTTCATGATTTGTATTTAATAAAGTAGAGAGAGAATTTGAAATTTTTAGGTTTTAGATGGTATTT
>JBBPBP010009777.1:9759710-9770949 GCA_037974735.1 Cicer chorassanicum | reverse complement strand
TTTTTAATGTTGAGTTGCATTTTCAAATTGCAAGATGATTATTTTAAAATATGTGATTTACCCTTTTATTTTTATGCAGAGAAGCAGTTGAAATTTTTTATGGCTGTTCTCAGATTTTAATACCATTCCTTTATTTGATTTCAAATATTTGAGGATGGAGATGTCTATGCAGCAAGAAAATTCTGATATCAAGGGTATATCAGGTTAAAAACTTCTATCCTTTTGACTCATCTTCTCTTGCTTCTTGTCCCCAAAGTTATAAAATGAATGGTTGATGTTTTACTATTTTTGGTCTTAACCCTCCGGATTTTAGAGGAGAGGAGACTTGAAAACTATGGCATTTGGCCGGGAGGTAAGTAAGTCTGACTAAGGATTGTACCAGTCAGGTTTTGAACTTGGGTTATATTGTTCGATTTGAGCTTTATTAGAGTTCGTTAACCTCTTCAAGCCAACCACTTGGTTAATAGTTGATTTTATGCTAAGTGGTTGTGTTTGTTGTAATAATTTTGTAATGATGGTAGTTACTTCACAAATCACAGTGTAGAATGGTATTATGGAAGCCTGATTCTAAAAATGAAATGTCTCAATTGTAGGGTCAGGATCTTGCCTCTATGATCTCTTCTGCTGTGAAACACCAAGTTTGAATAGTCAAAGTCAAAGGGAGAAATGGATGTCATATGGTATTTTTCCTTTTTAAATTATCTGTTTTTAAAGATTTAATGCTCTATTTTGGTCTGTCAAGAGTATATTAATTTTTATTTTTCAATTTTAAAACTGACATTAGCCTTATGTATTGTCAATATCACCTTTTTACTAATTTCTTTTTGGTATGACCTTATAATTATTACAGTTATTAAATAGCCAACAATATTAGTTGTTTGTTTTGTTATTGAAATTTCATAAGCATGGTATAACAATTTTTGCATAATATTAGTTTTACTATTAGTTATATGTGAAAAGTTGAAAAAGAGTAGTTTAGTAATTAAGAGTTAGATGTCTAACACAAACATGTGATTGGTTTGAATGGTAAGAGAGTTAGATACTTTAAACAAGTGACTAGGGGTTCAATCCTTGGCTCTTGCTTATGGCGAAAACTCGGTTGAGAGGGGAGAATTCACCTAGTCTGCCCAACCGATTCTCCGACTGAGATTAGTCATGACTTAGCATTGGTGGATACTTCGTACTCATAATATGACTATAAAAAAAAGAGTTAGATGTCTAAGATTGGTAAGTACAACCAAACGGACATGACATATGTCTAGGCATATAAGGTTCTATACCATCCAAAACTAGGGTGTCATGTGTAACTAGACATCATATGCCAAGGAAACAACCATCTAATGTTCAGATACTCTACATGCTTGTGAAATATCAAGATGTTTGTCTACTGAACTCTTAGGGCCTGTTTACTTTCTAAAATTATTTTATATTTCAATTTTCTAAAATCTATGTTTATTTTAAATTGCTAAAAAAGATGGAAGACTCATGTAGTAAACAATTGTGCTAGACTGAAGATGGAAGATTAGCTTGGGAGAATACATTTTCAGAGACAATGAAAACAATGTTTTGATATTTTCAAAATTTTTTAAAATGCTAAATCTGTTTTCAGAAATTGCAAAAGAAAATGGTGAAAGAAATACTGGATCTATATTCATTTTATGTTTATTATTTAAAATATGATTAAAAACCGGAAAACAAAAAAAGTAAATGGGTCTTTAGTTTTCTGTGTTCTGCATAATGTAGTTTCATGAAAATTTCCTCTCTGTCAACCAAAAACTACACTAGCTAATTTTAGCATTAGGAATTGAATAAATCTGTATTCATTAGTGAATAATATAAAGACATCAGCATATAATAGGATGAGAGCATTTTTATTTTTAACAGTAAGTATCAAAGTTCCTTTTGTACCTAGCTTTGTTATGTGTAATGATTTAACAAAGATTATTCAAATTCCGTCACACTACAATGCTATAGTTGTTATTTGACAACACTTTGTACTAAATTACGTATTGCATAACAATAACGCTTTGTTCAAATTCCACTACACTATAGCGCAGTGGCGCTGCTATTTTGCAACACTGATTTTGTAGGTGTGATGTGATGGCTTGATTAGTTTAATCTTTTAGCTTATATACTATTTCTGCATATTTCCAATCACTAGGTCCACAGGAAAGGTTAGATAATCTGATGCGTCAAGCTGGGAACAAGTTCTGCGCTGACTGTGGATCATCAGACCCAAAATGGGTGTAAGTATCAGCTTGATTTTTAGATGAATTTGATCTATGTGCTTTGCTAACTGATACATTTTTTTGAATAACATTATCTTGGATCATAAACTAGTTATTAATATCTTGGATCATAAACTACTTATTAATACATTGTCATTCTAGACATATCTTATTGTTCCTTGTCTAATTTAATTGAGAAGCTAAAGATTTTTTGGTAACATCAATTTCAACTTGATTGTTCTTTGCTTCCTATCTTGGAGAAGCAACCCTAACATGATTTGTAAATTTTTATACTTTATCTAAGTTTTACATTTCATGAATCCAATTGAGTTTTGATAAATTATGTGTAATACTTTTACTCCATCGTGGGGTTTGTCTATTGTACTTGTAAGGCGCCCTCAGTAATTGATATCATGATGATAGTTCTTGGATATATTTTTCAATGATTTCTTTTTCATTTTATATGAGATTAAAGGGATATGCACAGTTAGTGTAAAGTTATTTTACACTGACATTCAATAATAACTCTTCAATTTGCCAAATCATATTATGCAGCTTTTAAATAAAAGCAGTTATGTAATTGCTAGTTTTCTTGGTGAGTTGTGATTGATTGTTAGTGTAAAATAATTTCACACTGGCAGTGCTTATCCTTTATTCCCATTTTATATTTCTAGATTACAAGAAGTCTAGAAAATTTGAGGAAGAACTTTGATGAAATGAAATATTCAATTCAGAATTAATTGACAAGTTACTTGTATGAGTTGTATCAGAAGATCATTAGTGCATATTATTTTGCATTTGATTTTATTCACTGCATTAATTGTTTGAATATCAGGTCTTCAAGTCTTGGAGTGTTTATTTGCATAAAGTGCTCTGGTATACACAGAAGCCTAGGAGTACATATATCTAAGGTATGCTCCCAACATACGATGTACAACACTTGTCATTTGACAGTTTATTTGTCTTTGTATCTAGATCATGTACCTTTCCATGGTTATATTTCTACATGGACAAAAATGAGAAGGTTGAGAGTATTGAAACAATTTTAAGAAAATTGCTTCTTCAATATCAACTATATGGAAAACATTTATATTAGTATAGTCTACATTTAAATTCTTATTGTTCTTATATCCTGTACTCTAAATTCTGTCTGAATTTCATATGATATAACCATTGGCACACTTTTTCATAGTTTCCATGCTTTGTTCATCTTTCTCTTTCTGTCAATTAACTTTCATGCTAAAATTTGTATAAAAGTAATCTCATCATTAATCACTACAATTTGTGAGAACAATTATATGATTAAATGCTTTGTGAATGGAAAAATGTTTATAAATCAAGAGTTTTATCATGTTGACTGTTAGTGTCACTTTAATTAATGATAATTTCTCCCTTCCCTAATATTCGTTTAAAAAAGTGACGTCCGTGCTAAAGAAGTTAAACTACTATCTTGGGGAAAGTAGACAAATTTGTTAGCTAAGAAAGGGAAGTTAATATGAATACTAAAATGTTCTTAGCAACTTTGTAATCACAATTAGTGCATAGTCACTACTATTTAAGTAATCCAAACATGTTTGAAATTGTGTGCACATTTTTGTGGGAGGAGAGTATTCTATTCTATTCCTTTTTTCCTAACACATGAATTTACTGGCACATGAAAATTTTAACATGATTTGACATTATTGTAGGTTCTGTCACTGAATCTAGATGATTGGACCGATGAACAAGTTGATGCATTGGTCAATTTGGGTGGAAATACGGTAATCAATAAAAAGTATGAAGCTTGCCTTCCAAGTTACATAAGAAAACCAAAACCAACTTCTTCCATTGAGGAGCGCTCTGATTTTATTAGGTAACGGGATAAAAAAGCATGCATGAAGCACAAACACGCATGCATGAAGCACAAACACACACGCATACAACCAATTCATAGTTCTTTTGAGGAAGGATACCATTGTGCCTCACATGTTTAATTTTATTATTCAGGAGAAAATATGAGCTGCAACAGTTTTTGGATTCTGAGGAGAATTTGACTTGTCCCTTTATACCATCCCATGCAAGAAGTTCTTCATCCAGTCATAGTAGTTCCTCATACAGCAATCCTCCACAAGACAAAAAACGTTATGATAAACAAACAACTAAAAATCGAATTGGGCTATCCTTTCGAAACAGTTGGGGAAGAAAAGAATCTGAGAGTAAGAGTACAAAGAAGAGTAACTCATTGGTAATGTTTCATTTCATTACTGCTAGCTCTATCAGTCATATGCCAAATTAATTGAATAACTTCTTTTGAATTCCGTTAATGCAATAAAGAATGCTATCTATGTTGAGAATTCGTGACAGACTTAAATATAGTTTTTGTCTCTAATATACCCATTTTTTAGCTTTGTCAAAATGGCCCCTACAATTAATTTGTTTGATTTTAGTTACCGTTGTTTTGTTTTAGTCCCTATTTTTTCTCTTTAGTCTATCTAACATTAGGGACTCAAACAAAAAAAAAATCTAGGGACTAAAACAAAAATATATATACTATAATTACTAAAACAAAATAATGAAGGCCAAAATGAAATAATATATATATATATATATATATATAAAATGGAGAAGGGGAAATCATTATTATTTTTAATAGCGGTCGCGTTAATAGCCATTTTACAACTATCCCATATGACATTTGAGCCCTATCTCTTGATGTTACAATCTCAAGCTTTTACCACTAAGTTGACACCTCCGGGACAAATAATATATATTACATAGACTAACAGAAAAAATTAGAGGTACTAAAGGTATATTACAAGGACCGAAACATATTTATATTTAAGCCTATGTGACACGACAAAGAATAATGGCTTAAGCAATATTAAGTTTTTAGAATTCACATCATTGGGAATTCTAATAGCTATTTTCCAATGTGAC
Organism: Cicer chorassanicum; assembly: GCA_037974735.1. NCBI lineage: Eukaryota > Viridiplantae > Streptophyta > Magnoliopsida > Fabales > Fabaceae > Cicer > Cicer chorassanicum. Next base: position 9,765,805 of record JBBPBP010009777.1, on the reverse strand, counting down.
TTCAAAGCTTTACTAAGAAACATCTTGAGAATTTGAAGCATACTATTTTGTACCTTATCCTTAATAGAAAAATGAGTGAACATGATAAGCATTGAACTATTACAATATTTCTTGACTACTGAGTCTTGTTTCTTCCTATTTACTGTTATAGGCAGGTATGGTTGAATTTATTGGATTGATTAAGGTTAATGTTGTTAAAGGAACTAACCTCGCTATCCGAGACTTAATGACTAGTGACCCTTATGTCATCCTTTCTCTTGGTCACCAAGTGAGTTTCTTCATGTCACAACTACTTAACATCGTGCATGCATGTATAGGATAATATAACATTAAAGATGTAACATTTTTAATATTTGGTCTTGTAGTCGGTGAAGACACGTGTTATAAAGAGCAATTTAAATCCAGTTTGGAATGAAAGCTTAATGTTGTCAATTCCTGAGAGCATCCCTCCTCTTAAAGTGGTAAGTTCAATTGTTTATCATTTTCTGTGAGCTATCATGAGAAAATTAAGCATGGCATTGATGTTTTGCTAATTGATACCTTAATCTTACCTTTTTTTTAGAATTGATTCAATTATTTAAAATTAATAACAGCCTCAAATGAAAATAATTTAGAACTTTGGGTACATCTATCATTGTAATTGTTACTTTGTTGTGATCACACGCAATATCCATTCAGGGTAATAAGATAATAAAGGCTTGATAAGTTCTTATCATATCTTGTGTTTGATGAGTACATGTCACATGATAACACATTAGATAACATTATACTATCTTATCCTGTGTTTGATGTGCACTTGATATCGACATGATAGGATAAAATAATATTCAAACAACAAAATTGCACACGAGAAAGAATTATGTATAGGCTTACACTTAAAATTAGGCTTTAGATGCAATACCAAAGCCTTTTCCTACTAGGTGGAGTTGGTTACGTAGATGAAAAAAAGTCATAATGGTCTATCATGGACCATGTATACAAATAAGTTATTTAATTCCATATTTCTCTTGCTTCTTCAAAAAAAAAAATCCATATTTCGCTTGATTGTTAAATTGAAAATAAATTTAAAGAGGTTCAATTTAAAGATAACTTAAAGAGTTTCAGATTGAAAAGAAGAGCATGGCCCTCTTCCTCTGGAATGTTGAGTTTTAGGTTATTTTAGGGGGAAAACAATAATTAATCTATGTTTAGGGTTCAAAACTGGCAAATAATGTCATAATATGATGGTTAAAGTTTTATTTAATTATTTATTTATGTATAAATTGTGTAATTATGTCAATTTGTGCCTAAATTAGCATAAGAAAAGAAAGTAAGAAACCATAATGCTGGTCTAGATGTTTTCAGAACTTCAGGGAACAGTTTATGTAACTGTGCTCCTCTTTGTATTGCAATGTGTGTTACTATCTCTTATTTTATGTTCTTTGTTGCAGTTTTTGACCTTTTTCATTACCCTACCTATATCTACAGTTTATATTAAAGAAAAAATTACTTAAATATTTTTTTGTACTAATTTTTCATTTTCTTTTCACATTCTTGAGTTATGGTAAATAACTTGAGTTGTATGACACTTGTTTTACTAGTGTCTTTTATGTTATCATTGAACTTATTTGTATGCCATCATCTACACTTTTTTTTAATTTATTGCTTCCTTGCTTAAAAAAACTCCCTTGTGTTCTATTCAGTGCTGTTAAATATCGGCTATAGCGTAGTGGAATTTTAACGAATCGCTATTGTTTTAAGATACACTATTTAGTTCAAAATGCTATCAAAAAGTGGCGCTATAACACTGTTTTGTAGCGTAATTTGAACAAATCACTGTTTTCTGTGATCCACAATATATACCTTGTGTTCGATTTCTCTTTGCCTTTCATGTTTGATCAGATTTGATGTGATATTTAAATGCAGATTGTATATGACAAGGATTCATTCAAAACTGATGATTTTATGGGTGAGGCTGAAATTGACATTCAACCTCTAGTATCAGCAGCAAAGGCATATGAGAAATCATCAATCAATGAGTCCATGCAGCTTGGAAAATGGGTAGCAAGCGGTGACAACACACTTGTGAAAGATGGAATCATCTCCCTTGAAGAAGGGAAAGTGAGGCAAGAAATCTCATTGAGACTACAAAATGTTGAGAGAGGTGTGCTTGAAATTGAGCTTGAATGTGTTCCTCTTACTCAATAGCTTTGCAAAATATACATTTTGGAGTATTTAAATTGTCTTGTCTCAGTTTTCCTTTGTATATTAATTATGTGAGACTCTGACAATCCTTATGTAGATGAAAAAGAAATATGAATTATCAGTAAAGTGTTTTTTTGGAAGAGAGCTTATTGATAAATTTCAACCTTTTTGCACTTTTGAAGCTCATGTTCAAGTTGATATATGGTTGTTCAAAAGAATAAAGATACAAAAAATGTAAATGAACACAAGATATGTTCAAAGAGTTTGATCAATTGTACCTATGTCTTTGACTATCTAGCGGTTGGAATTCATTTCTATTAACTCCAAGCATAGAGTTTGCATAATTTGTATTTAAATACTCCCTCTATTCCTTGATATAAGAAAAAAAATAAAAAATCACAAAGACCAATTTGGTTATTTAATGTTATAAAATTGTTATTCCAATTATACCCATAAAATTAAATGTTTTATATTTATTTTGTGACTTTCTAGTAAACATATATTTCACATTAAGTAGGGGAATAAAAGAATTATAGTTATTAAAGTACCATGAAATTATATTTTTTCTTATAATAGAAGATAAGATAGAAGCAGTGTCCTTAAGTCCTATCTCAATTGACAAATATCGATATTGTTAGGTTGGACGTCTTGTCCCGGATTCTAACCAGAGACCTCACAGTTGTGTGAGTTAATTATGATGAAATTTATCATCTCTTCTAAGACAAAAAAAAAAGGTTTAAATATGTTTTTGGTCCCTGTAAATATGACCTTTTTTGATTTTGGTCCTCGTAATATTTTTTTTTGGTTTACATTCCTATAATATCAAAATAGATTTATTTTTGTTCCTTACCGTTAAGTGGACGTTACAAAAATGTTAACTCACAAAGGGAAACAGTTTTTTGTCTCTGTAAATATAATACTTTTCAGTTTTAGTCCCTGAAAAATATTTTTTTGAATTTCATCCCTACAGTATTCAAAAATCTTTTTAAATATAAAATAACATACAAATTGATCTTTATTAATAATAAACTTATGCCAAGTGATGTTTAAAATATTTTCACTTCAATAATTTAAAATTTATTAATTTTCTGTTTTATTTATTTATTATTATTAAATTAATTTTCATTTTTTGTTTCAAAAAAATCACTAAAATCTTTTGTTTTATTTAATTATTATTATAAAATTAATTATATTAGTATAAAATAATTATTAAAATAAATTTAGATTTAAGTTTTATATTTTTCAGGGACTAAAACTGAAAAGTGTTATATTCACAGGGACCAAAAACTGTTTTCCTTTGTGAGTTAACATTTTTGTAACGTCCATTTAACGGTAAGGACCAAAAATAAATTTATTTTGATATTACAGGGATGTAAACAAAAAAAAAATATTACGAGGACCAAAATCAAAAAAAGTCATATTTACAAGGACCAAAAACATATTTAAAAAAAAAAATAAATAAGAGGTAGTATTGAAGTCGATGTAACATATTATTTTGGAACCTTACCTTAAGGAAGTAGCTTGCTTTCACTTACCATTAGTTTATCTTATGAGGTTTCTCCAAAAATACTATTACACACTATTTTCAATTGATCGAACAAAATAGATTGATTGTTGTTGTACTCTAATATTGTACGAACACTTTTTAATCTATTTTGTTTTTTTGTTTTTTTTTTTTATATATTTTAAAATAATTTTTAAATAAAAGAGGTTAAATACTAATGTTTGCTGGACTTCTAATTGTATTTTTATCAAGTTTGAAATCTATTTTGAATCCAATTTTAACACAATTTTTTTTTCCTAATATCTTCTCTATGTATATTCAGAGTTAATATAGTTTTGCACAATTAACTAGAGGTAAACTTTTTTTAAAAGGATATCATATAGTGCTAATATCTTTCTACCGCATAATCGACTTTCGAATTTAAATTTGGTTCAAAAGACTAATTTTATCTAAAAAAGATTTGGCTTAATTGCATTTCTGCCTCACTTTTCTCAACTGTACGATTTTGACTCCTAATTTCAATGGATCGATTTTGATCCCTCACATTTACTACATTTCTAATTTAGTGGCCTCTCCCTCATTTTTCATTTAAATTTTAATGACGTGGAAAATTTATTTTACGTGTTTCGCTCTTATCGGCCAAACTGGTCAGAGTGGATATTTAAAACTTAATAACAAAATTTAAGGATAGTAAATTAAGAGTCACATGACCCGCGTAAAACAAAAAAAAACATTAAAAATAAAAAAAAATAGAAAATCTTATTTTTTTTTTCAATTTTGAGAAGACGAAAATAGAGAGGGGAAAAGACGAATACGAACACGTATACAGAGACTCCCACCATGACGAAGACGAATACTACAATGGAAGACTGTGACGACGACTATTTCAAGTCTTGGTCTTGCGTTGAAGGTTGAAAAATGGTGACGAATGATAGAAGAGAGAAACACACACACACACAACACACACACACACAACACACACAACACACACACACACACACTCATGATATCAATCAAGTTAATAATATCACAAACCATCAAGGATACCCACCATTTCATATTTTCATAGTCACGTGTTACATTCAAATCAATCATCATATTAGACAAGACTTATGACTCACTCACAAATAACAATACAAGATCATTTATACACACCACATTGATTGCAACCCAAGTATATACAACTCACCACATTTTACATCAAAATAATATCAAGGATTTTTAAAAACAATCATAGTACAAAATACATTTAATACGCAACAATTCAATTACCACACATTCATCAAGATTAAATCAACCAACACTCTATAAGAGTTTTAGTCGTTCATAGTAAGCCTGGATGAATTGTGGAAAGTTTTCCGCTTCATCTCACTTATTTTACACTCATGAATTTGAACTTACTCTCACCCTAACCCTAATTGCTAATTGAAGCTTTCAAAAAATACACAAATCACCATGAGTTCAATAACAATGCCAGCTCTACAACGTGCATCAAACGTGTCTCATTGTGTCCGAAATCAATGACGGGTTCGTAGGGTCACCAAAATACAACCACGTGCGGTAGCTCCGACAGGATATGATGTCAACTTTTCCGAAACATGCGAATGAGTAGTGCTTTCTAAAGGTTTCGACGAGAGGTTTCCAAAAAAGATGTCCATTTTTCTAAACGACAAACACAGTGGCCCAAAAAAGGCAAAATATAGTCCACAAAATTGAAGGAGAACCAACTGTTTCTCATGAAACGAAGCCATGATTGACAAAACAGATATAAAAAATGGATTCAGTAGCTGATTTGGTTTGGGAAAAGTGTAGAATTTGATTGAAATGTTGAACAAATGGAGAAAATGTAATTTGAATGAAGAGGGTTTGATGCTCTAAAGCTACGCTGAAGGAGTGGTTTTTTTAAAATCAGAGGGGCTGCGAATAGCGTTTTATTTAAAACTGGTGGTGAAGAGTTAGTAAAGGCCCAAGTTAGAAAGTGTAGCAGTAGTGAAATAAGGGGTATAAAGCATCACTCTTTTATTATATTTAAGGCTCTAAAAAAAATACTAATCAACTATTCTACTCACCCATAACTCAAATAATATTCCCCAAAATACTCACAGTAAAATACATTTATTTTTCACAAAAATAATTAAATAAATATAATATTAACAATTTATCTTATACACTAAATTAAATATCTATGAAATTAGAAAACACGAATATAACCAAAATTAATCATAATTATTTATCGATATATATTTTAAAACACCCTTAATATCAAATTATATATTTAATCCTATTTAATTTATGAAATAATTTATTATAAAATTTAAGGTATTGTAATTCTCTCATCGTTAAATGACAAGTGAACTAATATCTAACTTAAAAAAATATAGATAATCATCACTCAAATTGCACAACT
>JBBPBP010009777.1:9718437-9756437 GCA_037974735.1 Cicer chorassanicum | reverse complement strand
TTTTTAAAAAAACTTACTCTTAAAGTTCTATTAATTTTTAATATTCAAGAACTTTTATCGTTAATAATATAAATTTTCTATTGTTTCAAAATTACAACCAACGTTCTAAATTGATTTCAATAACAAGATAAAAACTTTAATCATCATGGTATACCCACAAAAAGGTATGGTCTATCATTCGATGATTATAACTACCTCAAAAGAGATTAATAACTTCAGACATATAACTAGTCAATCAAAATTAGTATTTCTAATTATTCACATGAAACAAGAGAGGAGAAAGTCATAGTTAAGCCGACAAGCAACAAAATCATTGAATAAATAATTAAAGTAATCATGTCAACAACACAAATGAACTCAAATCTAAACAAATAACTTCATAGTTTACTTAGTCACTAGGTCGGAACTTTCAATCAACAACACAACAAGAGTAAGCGTCCATTAAACAGTTAACAAGTAACTTAACATATCATGTAGTTAAAGAAACCACATAGCACATAACACAAGAATAATAGGTAAGCATTCAAACAATTAACATAGAACATACATAAACACAACTAACTCAAGAACAACACTCAACTAACAGATGACTGACACATGACCCACTATGCCTGATTGGACATACCTGCTCTTATACCACTAATATGACATCCTAGACCTAACATCTCCAAAAGAGGTCTATGAGAAATTGGAAAGTCAGCATAGGTGCAAAAATCTCACGAACAAACTGTTCGCAAACCAACGATTGTACATGTTGAATATGTAGGAAGGATCCGATTTGCAACATGTTAATACCTTCAATAGTTTGGTAAGGCTTTGGGTGTAACACCCCAAATTTTATAATAAACTATTTTAATAATGAAATATGATTTTAAATAATTAATTTGGTGTTAAAATTATTTTAGAATATATGTGATAAATTTCGTGATTCGTTTTCGTTATATGGGTGCTTTAGATGACGTGTTACTATTATACATATTGGACTACACGAGTAATCTAAATAACAAATATTATACTTTATATATTTTTCTAAATAGTATTTTAGTGTAATATTTAAAAAAAATAAAAATAAAAATAAAAATAAGATTTTAGAAGATTTTACGTGTATATGTACGTTTGTAATTAATGTGATATTTCCTTGTATGTTTGACTAATGTTAAATGTGCACATATTTATATTTTAATTAATTCTAAGTATCTCCTATTTTAGTTATTTATTTTATAAATAATTATCTTGGGATAGTAATAATATTGTGTTTGATTTCCTTTATTTTTATATACTTGTTGTGGCATTGTGATTTTACATATATTTATTATGATTTAGTAATTAATATAAAGTAGTAATGTTATATTTATTTATTTTGTGATTTTGACTATTCTCTAATGATGGTAGTATTTTAATATGAGTATTTTGTAAAATAAGTATAATTATATTGATTATTTTGAATATTAGAGTTTTTGTTGTTCGTAATATGTAATTTTTAAAAAGTTAACTACTTTAATTTATCTATTTTTAAAATATTGATGTTATATTTGATGGAGCTAAATATCACTAGAAGGGGGGGTTGAATAGGGATTTTGGCTTTTAAAAATTGTTTTCACAAGGTTATGAATTTCTGTCCTCTCTGAGAGGATACGATGGAGGATGGAAATTCAACCGTTTTAATCAAGAACAAATTTAAAGCAGAAATAATAAAATGAAATAGACACACAGATTTTATACTGGTTCACCCAATTATGGCTACGTCCAGTCCTCACACTCTTGTGAGATTTCACTAATAATCAATCTGATCAACCTCAACCTGAGGATGATTACACTTTGTGTATTATCTAGCTTCACCAAGCTTACAATCACGTTTTTGAATGATTTCAAGTAACCTTACTTGAAAACTTACAGAATGATTTGAGTATGATTGCTCTCTCTTCTCTTAAACACTTTCTATAAAGATATTACAAAGATCTATTTTGTGAATGTAGAAAGTTTGAAGAGAGGATGAATATTGCTTTTGATAATCTTAAGATTTTGATCCTTTTCTGCAATATTTGTGTGTGTTTGATTATGGAGAACTTGCTGGCTTTTATAGAGTTCTTGTACAGCTTTTCCATGTGTTAAAACACTTCTTGACCGTTGAGGAGGATGCATCAAAGAGTCCAATGGTCTTTGTGCTGAAATTACAAAACTGCCATCCAGCTGTCTTGAACAGTGTTAGTCCATCCTCAGCCTTGAGATTCAAACCTTCTAGGTACTTGGTCCAATGTAGCCTTTTTCTTTTTCTTTCTTCAAGACATGAAACGGCTATTTCCTTGACTATGTGTGCTACAGCAGGCTGATTTCGTGGAGTGCAAGGTTTGAATACAACTTTCAAAGAATGATGTGACAAATTGTTCAACCTTGTACCTAGTACTAGCCGTCCTCTACCTAGAACAGCCTATCCTCGTACTAGTCCAAATGTGCTTTCTGACCTCTTTAGAAAATATGCTTTATTGGGTCATTCTTGGTTACAATCTTGTCATTTTAACCTGATTAAGAATCATGGTTACGTTGCTGGATGTATACTATGCTTTTGCGAGGCCATCCTCACGTAGGCTTAACCCATCCTCTTGCTTGCAAATATGATGGTTTTGAGTCATATGTTCATTCTTTCAGCCTTTATGATTAATAACCTGTTTTCTAATATAAATCCACTCAAGAGCACAGATTAGTCCTTAATCACAATCATAATCTCTTAAGTAATTTGTTATCATTAAAATCAATTGAGAGAGATTTATTCTCAACAATCTCCCCCTTTTTGATGATGACAAAATTCTTTAGATTATGATTTTTAAATATGAATGCATGATGAGATTTAATGTTTATGCTCCCCCTGAAGTGAGTAATCTTTTTGTTAAAAATTTTTAAGTTCTAAAAATATTACTCCCCCTGAATGTATGCCAAAAATATGAATCAAACAGAATAAAGATCATAATAATATTTCAAACAATAATGTTGTAATGGTATAGTCAATTCAAATCAAAACATTAATCATCAAAACATTAATCTTCAAATCATTAATCTTCAACCAACAAAATATCAAAGTCATAGAAAAACATTAATCAAAGTCATAGCAAAACATTAATCAAAACATCATAGTCAAACATAACAACAATCATAACAAAATATCATAATCTCTCTCCCCCTGAATTTGGCAGCAACAAAAAATAGGAATGATAAGGCTACTCGGGAGAGGATGGGTCATCAGACGAGGAGGATGGTTCATCAGCAGCTGGGAGCTCAGGAGGATGTTCTCTAGGAGCAATGGTATTTACCAAATTTTTGGTGACCCATTCGAGAATGAGACCAAACTGTGTCATGGTGCGAAGAATTTTCTTTTGGTCCTTCCTTATAGTTTTCAACAGCTTCATTTGCTTGCTGAGATCCGTATCCTTAGGTGGCTTTCCTATGTTGGAGGCTTTGGGTTGGTCATTGACACTTGAACTTTTATTTTGAGAGCTTCCGGCTTTGTCCTTCGAAGTGTTGTCATTTGAGGTACCTAAAAATGAGTCTAGAGAACTGAATTGGCCATTAACCTCAGGGAGAGGTTGGGATGGTTCTTCATCAACAACAACAAGAGGTATATGTGAGACAGGGGCAGCGGCAAAATGATCAGATTCGTGCAAATCGGAGGGAAGATCAGGCATTGATTCTGGAGGACTTTGAGGCGAGAAGTGGTGATAAGTCAAATTAAGATCAAAATATAGTTCTTCACCGTCCTCCATAAGGGCAGGAGGAGCCTCTTGAGCAGCATCCTCACGAGGAGGATCTTCAGATGGAACTAAGACAAATGGCAGAATAGGTGATTGTGGAGATGAAGGAATATCAGGAGTATGATGAGGAGATGAGGGATGTGATTCTCCTTCCACAGTGGGCTGTTGAGGAATTTGAGGGAGAGTATCCTCAGACGGAGTTTGAATTGGAGTATCCTCAGATGGAGGTTGAATGGGAATATCCTCAGATGGAGGTTGGCAAGATGATTGTTCTGGAGAGGCAGCAGATGAGGAGCTTCGGGTTTTTCTCTTCTTTAATGAGGGAGCAGTAGGTGGTTCAGACGACTGAAGACGCATTTGCTTGACATTTTTCATTGAAAAAGTAAGATTGAAATGCACAGAAGGTTCATCATCCAATGGAACCTTAAAGAATTTGAAAATCCTAGTCAAGATCATACCGTAAGGTGCTGATCGACTTTGTGCAGCTGCATTGACCATAAAATTGAAAATGATGTTTCCCAGGTGCAGAGATGATCCTGTGATCAAATGATGAATAAGGAGGACGTCCAATTCTATCACCTTTTCAAAGCTTCCTGCACGAGGTACAATGCAGTGAACGCATATGTTGTGTAGTATACGGCATAACGGAAGTAGATTTGAAGCAACATGTGGCTTAGATGGTGCGATGAAGATGTTTTCCAGAACAGAGGAACGGGTGATTTTGCACTTAGAGTACCAAGTTTCTGCAAAGAAATGGGCTCCTTCATTTCGAATATCTAATATATGGCAGAGAGAAGCGGGATTGATTTCGATCAAGACTCCTTTGAGAACAACAGTTAAATCAGAAGATCCCTTGCAGTTGTTAGCAGCAGCATAAAAGGCCCTAACCAATCTTGGATATTGGGGCTCATTTATCTTAATGAAGGACGTCCAACCTAGTTGGTCAAAGATGTCTTCAATGTTGAAGCCACCTTCCTTCAAGTCATCAAGATCGATAATCTTTCCGTTAACCACGGATTTGTTCAGCCATTTTGAAATGTAGATAGATTCTTGTTCAGTAGAAGTAAACAACGAGGTCTTGGCAGATTTTGGAGAGGATAATGATTTTTTGGGATTTTTTGAAGTGGTGGTTTTTGAAGGAGTTTTTGTAGGAGTTTTTTGAGGTGTTGGCATGGTGGATAAGGTTTGTTCGGAATCATCGGATTCAATCATATGAACAGTAGAGTCTTGAGAGATGGGGTTTTTGGATGAAAGAATTCCAAAAAGTATTCTGGAGGATCGTCTGGTGGGGGCCGAGGATGTGGAGGAGGATGGATTTTTAGTGGACTTTGGTGAAATGGAGGTAGTGGACGTTGTTTCAGATGATTCGAATAAACTTGTATCGGATGAAGGATCTTGATTAATTGTGGTGTTAAGTGAATCTTCCCTATTTTGATCAGATTCCGTACTGGAATAATGATCTTCAATATTTTCAGGTGCTTGAGGAAAGATTTTGCGTTTTGCAGCAATCTTAGTTCTGGCCATAATTGTTTTTGGTTAATGGAGGAGTAGAGAAGATGATTCTGAGTTGAGAGTTTGATTAACACAAGTGAAATGGCAGAGTTAAGTAAAGAGGATGGAATATGGAAGGGGATGACTTTGGGAAAGATCCGTTGATTAATTTCTGCCTAGGAGGATGCAAGAAGTCATGATTGATTTGATGGAGGCGTGTAGGCATGCGTGTGCAGCACGCGTGTTGGGAAACGGTGGAATCAGCCGTTGAAGCATTTAATGCTTGCGTGGATTAAGGAGGCGGCGCCACATGGACGGCCCAATGGGAAAAGGGGCGCGTGCACGCAAGGTCTGGGCCTATTAAATGCAGTTACATCAAAGAGGATGTTGTATCCTCTGGTTATTAGCCATCCTCTGAATTTTAACCTTATATACAAAGATCAGATGTGATCTTTCAGGCAATTTATAATTAAAAATTTAAACAAACCAAAATCAGAGACACGCAGCAAAATACAAAGGATAAAACTATTAATCAATTAATTTTTGAAAAATTAATGATAGACAATTTTTTCAAAATATCCTTGAACCTATCCTCTTGAAGAGGTTTGGTAAAAATATCAGCTAGCTGATTTTCTGTATCAATGAAAATTAATTCAATGTCTCCTTTTTGAACATGATCACGTATGAAATGATGTTTAATTTCTATATGCTTGGATCTAGAATGCTGTATGGGATTTTTGGAAAGATTAATGGCACTAGTATTGTCACAGAGGATAGGAATTTTTGTGTACCTTAGTGAATAATCTTCAAGTTGATTTCTTACCCATAAAATTTGAGAGCAGCATTGAGCAGCTGATACATATTCAGCCTCCGTAGTTGAAAGGGCAATGGTGCTTTGCTTCTTGCATGACCAACTGATGAGAGATCTTCCAAGGAACTGACAAGTTCCACTTGTACTCTTTCTTTCTACTTTGTCTCCAGCATAGTCAGCATCGCAGTAAGCTTTGAGGTCAATGTCTTGACACTTTTCATACCATAAACCCAGATCTATTGATCCAACCAGATATCTTAAAATTCTTTTCACAGCTGTGAGGTGTGATTCTTTTGGTGAGGATTGGAATCTAGCACATAGACCCACGACAAATACTATATCAGGACGACTTGCAGTTAAATACAGCAATGATCCAATCATTCCTCTATACTCCTTTTCTGATATAGGAGTTCCTTCATCATCTCTGTGTAGCATGAAGGATGGATGCATAGGAGTTCCCATACTCTTGGCTGAACTCATGTTGTATTTCTTAAGCAAATCTCTGGTGTATTTTTCTTGAGATATGAAGATGCCATTCTTTAATTGCTTGATTTGTAAACCAAGAAAGAATTTTAATTCTCCCATCATACTCATTTCGAATTCATTTTGCATGAGGTTGGCAAATTCTTTACACATCTTTTCATTAGTGGACCCAAAGATTATATCATCAACATAAATTTGCACGATTAAAAAATCTTTTTCAATAGTCTTCTTGAAGAGTGTTGTATCTATCTGTCCTCTTAAGAAACCATTGTCTTTTAAAAATGAGCTCAACCTCTCATACCAAGCTCGAGGAGCTTGCTTTAAACCGTAAAGAGCTTTTGAGAGTTTATAAACGTGATTGGGCCTTTTTTCATCAATAAATCCAAGAGGTTGTTTAACATACACCTCCTCATTTAAAAATCCATTTAAAAAGGCACTTTTGACATCCATTTGGTATAGTTTGATACCTTTATGGGTGGCATATGCTAGGAGGATGCGAATAGCTTCAAGTCTTGCAACCGGTGCAAAAGTTTCATCGTAGTCAATTCCCTCTTGTTGATTGTAGCCTTGAGCAACTAGCCTTGCTTTGTTCCTTATTACCTCTCCATCCTCATTCAGTTTGTTTATGAAAATCCATTTTGTTCCAATGATGGATTTTTCATGTGGAGGAGGTACAAGGTTCCAAACCTTGTTTCTTTCAAATTGAGAGAGTTCTTCCATCATAGCTTCAACCCATGATTTTTCACACATAGCTTGATCAATATTTTTTGGTTCAATTTGTGAAATCATGGCCATGGTAGCTTCATTTCCACGAAGGGACTGCCTTGTTCTTACTCCATCAGCCGTGTCTCCAATAATCAAATCTGGAGGATGATAAGTAACTGTCTTCCATCCTCGTGGAGGTTGCTGAGAGGATGGATCAGACTCATCCTCATTGTTTGGACTAGGTGCGTTGGAGGATGAAGGTTCATCTTCCTCAGATTTATCAATTTTTTCTAAGCACAAGTCATCAAACTCATCAAAAATAACATGCATGGATTCCTCCACAGTTTGAGTCCTAAGATTATATATTCTATAACCTTTAGACGAAGTGGAGTATCCTAAAAATAATCCTTTGTCAGATTTTGAATCAAACTTTCCCAAATTTTCTTTATTATTTAGGATGTAACAATAACACCCAAATATATGAAAATATGAGATGTTTGGTTTTCTTCCTTTCCATAGTTCATATGGAGTTTTGTTTAAAATCTTTCTAATGGATACACGGTTTAAAACATAGCATGCCGTATTTATAGCTTCGGCCCAAAAATATTTTTCAATATTAGCTTCATTTAAAATGGTTCTAGCCATTTCTTGCAATGTTCTATTTTTCCTCTCAACAACTCCATTTTGTTGAGGGGTTCTTGGGCAAGAAAAGTTGTGAGAAATACCATTTTCATCAAAAAGATTTTTGAAAGATTCGTTTTCAAATTCACCTCCATGGTCACTTCTTACGGAGATAATTTTTGATCCCTTTTCATTTTGGATCTTTTTACAAAAATAATGAAAAGCCTCAAAGGCATCATTTTTATGTTTTAAAAACAAGACCCAAGTGAAGCGTGAAAAGTCATCAACAATTACAAATCCGTATCTTTTACCACTAAGGCTAGGAGTTTTAATTGGACCAAAAAGATCAATATGAAGTAGCTCAAGAGGATGGTTTGTGGAAACAACATTTTTAGAATGAAAACTACTTTTAACTTGTTTTCCTTTGGCACAAGCTTCACAAATTTTGTCTTTTTCAAAATCAATTTTTGGAAGACCTTTAACCAATTCTAATTTAGACAATTTTGAAATAGTGTTTAAACTTGTATGTCCAGCCCGTTTGTGCCATACCCATTTATCCTTTTCAATGGATACAAAACAAGATTCAGTAGGCAAATCATCAAGATATAGTTCATATAAATTCTTTTTTCTAAAACCGGAAAAGAAAACTCTACCCGAGGATGAATGTTTAACCTCACATAGATTGGGTTTAAAAATAACTTCAAAGCCACTATCACAAAGTTGACTAATACTAAGCAAGTTATGTTTTAAACCATCCACATATTGAACATTTTCAATTTTAGCAGAATTTTTATTACCAATAATACCGGTACCTTTTATTTGAGCTTTCTCATTGTTTCCAAATGTAACCGATCCTCCATCCTTTATTTCCAAGGAAATAAAGCACTTTCTATCTCCGGTCATATGCCTTGAGCAGCCACTGTCCAAGAACCATGGCTTTCTTTTGTTGATCAGAGGATGTACCTGAGGATGAGTTTAATAGTGACTTAGGTACCCATATAGAGGTGGGTCCTTGGTGGTTAGTCCGTCCTCTTGTGAGGAACTTTCTTTTATGATAGCAAACAGATTCGTGATGTCCATGTTTACCACAAAATGAACATCCTTTCTTAATGTTTTCTGCCTTTTTCTTGGCATAACATCTTTTGAAAGTATGTCCAAGTTTTTTGCAAAAAGTGCATTTTGGCCTATCCTCTTGTTTCTTTGGAACGAAAAATTTTTCATAGAGTTTTTGTTTTTGAGAACTTTTAAATCCAACACCAGCTTTGTCAAAGATTCCAGATTGTGATCCCATTATCTTTTGAAAAGTATCAGTAGATTTAACAAAGTTGGTAAGATCATTTTTGAGTTCTTCAACCTCTATTTTTAAAATTTCCTTTTCTGCATCCTCTTCTGGAGGATGGGTTTTGACATTTTTGTTGACACTAGATATTTGTTCAAACAACTTCTCATGAGATAACTGCAAGTCTAAAATAGTTTGTTCATACTTTTTATTTTTAGCTTGAAGTTCCTCGTTTTGCCTTTTAATTTCATAAACTTGACTTTTAAGCAAACCACATTTTTGAGATAAAGTGTTTGAATCATTCAAAAGATTGTCAAATTCTATTTCTAATTGTTCACAATTAGGACAAAGTTCAGATACGATTACCTTTTCATTTTCTGAGTTTGTCATGAGGCAGAGGTTGGCCTCTTCTTCCTTTTCTTGCTCCGAGGATGAGTCATCACTATCATCCCACGTGATCATAGATTTGTTTTTGTAAGGAAATCTTCTTGAGTTCTTTTTGATCAGAGGACACTCAGTTTTGTAGTGGCCCAGCTTGTTGCATCCAAAGCAAGTAATCTGACTTTTGTCAGTTTTTTCTTTTTGAAGGGATCTTTTTTCCTGTCCTCTACGATTTATCATCCTCTGGATTCTTCTGGAAATTAGAGCAAGTTCATCCTCTTCATCAGATAGAGGATAGTCTGCATCTTCTTTCTTTGTGGCTTCTTCAACCTTTTTGGAAGATGAGCTTTCTGTTTGGCTTGATTTTAAAGCTATCATTTTTCCCTTTTTGCTTGGTTTGTCAGCCAACAACAGAGGTTCGTGAGCTCTTAGAGTTCCAACCAGATCCTCTAGTTTCATGTTGGCCAAATCTCTTGCTTCTGTGATGGCAGTCACCATTGGCCTCCATTCTTTTGGTAAACTCCTTAAGATTTTTCTTATCCTCTCTTGAACAGAGTAAACCTTTCCAAGAGATCTCAAGTTGTTAAGTATGATTGTCAACCTTGAGAACATTTCATCAATCGTTTCATCCTCCTTCATTTCAAATAATTCAAACTCTCTTACTCCCATGTCTATCCTCGCTTCCTTTACGTGGCTAGATCCTTCATAATGAATCCTTAGAGTATTGCATTCTTCAACTCTATCATATTCTTCCCTGCTCAAAGCACACGTTAGAAATAAATGAGCTTTAGAGTTTAGGAGTACCTTAGCATTTTCATCAGCTGTCCATTGTGCTTGAGGTTTCTCATCGGAGGTTGCATCTGTGTTGTTGACTCTGATGACATGATCCCCATTTTCAATAACAGACCACATGTTGTTATCTTGAGATATGAGAAATAATCTCATCTTACTTTTCCAGTGGTAGTAATCTGTACCATCAAAGTAAGGAGGTCTAGTGGAGGATCCTCCTTCAGGAACATACTTAGCTTTTGACATTTTTCCTTTGGATCTTTTTCTCTTACACTGTTAAGTGTAATATTTCTAGAGAACCTTGCTCTGATGCCAATTGATGGAGCTAAATATCACTAGAAGGGGGGTTGAATAGGGATTTTGGCTTTTAAAAATTGTTTTCACAAGGTTATGAATTTCTGTCCTCTCTGAGAGGATACGATGGAGGATGGAAATTCAACCGTTTTAATCAAGAACAAATTTAAAGCAGAAATAATAAAATGAAATAGACACACAGATTTTATACTGGTTCACCCAATTATGGCTACGTCCAGTCCTCACACTCTTGTGAGATTTCACTAATAATCAATCTGATCAACCTCAACCTGAGGATGATTACACTTTGTGTATTATCTAGCTTCACCAAGCTTACAATCACGTTTTTGAATGATTTCAAGTAACCTTACTTGAAAACTTACAGAATGATTTGAGTATGATTGCTCTCTCTTCTCTTAAACACTTTCTATAAAGATATTACAAAGATCTATTTTGTGAATGTAGAAAGTTTGAAGAGAGGATGGATATTGCTTTTGATAATCTTAAGATTTTGATCCTTTTCTGCAATATTTGTGTGTGTTTGATTATGGAGAACTTGCTGGCTTTTATAGAGTTCTTGTACAGCTCTTCCATGTGTTAAAACACTTCTTGACCGTTGAGGAGGATGCATCAAAGAGTCCAATGGTCTTTGTGCTGAAATTACAAAACTGCCATCCAGCTGTCTTGAACAGTGTTAGTCCATCCTCAGCCTTGAGATTCAAACCTTCTAGGTACTTGGTCCAATGTAGCCTTTTTCTTTTTCTTTCTTCAAGACATGAAACGGCTATTTCCTTGACTATGTGTGCTACAGCAGGCTGATTTCGTGGAGTGCAAGGTTTGAATACAACTTTCAAAGAATGATGTGACAAATTGTTCAACCTTGTACCTAGTACTAGCCGTCCTCTACCTAGAACAGCCTATCCTCGTACTAGTCCAAATGTGCTTTCTGACCTCTTTAGAAAATATGCTTTATTGGGTCATTCTTGGTTACAATCTTGTCATTTTAACCTGATTAAGAATCATGGTTACGTTGCTGGATGTATACTATGCTTTTGCGAGGCCATCCTCACGTAGGCTTAACCCATCCTCTTGCTTGCAAATATGATGGTTTTGAGTCATATGTTCATTCTTTCAGCCTTTATGATTAATAACCTGTTTTCTAATATAAATCCACTCAAGAGCACAGATTAGTCCTTAATCACAATCATAATCTCTTAAGTAATTTGTTATCATTAAAATCAATTGAGAGAGATTTATTCTCAACAATATTTATGTATTTTGTCATTTTAACTATTTTAAAAATATAATTATTTTAATTTGATACTTAAAAAAATATATTATTTTAATTACAAATAAATAAATTAAAATAAGTGAGTAATTAATTGGGCTTTGTGAAAATAAAAAAATATGGTAAAGAAATAAAATTGGTTCAATAGGTTAGGTTAGTAATAACCTAACAAAACAAATTGTAGAGCTACAGGAATGGAAGGCAAGTCAGCGGCTGTAGCAACGACAATAGTGAGAATTAAATAGGAAATCGATGTCGGTGTCTCACGATTGTTCAGAAAACTTTCTCCGTTTTTGTCCAAATTTTAGTATGTTGTTTCATTCATCTATCTAGTCAATTAAACACACTTTCCCAGATTTTTAACCATCTCAATTTCTCTCTAAAATATCCGACTTCTCCGTCTATGAAATTCCTTATTTTGCACCGTTTTTCTTCACAGTAAGTCCAATTTGAGTGAAACTAATGCCAAAACGATCGTGTGAAAAGCGGCTATATTATCCACTGATTGGTTTTATGATTTATGGTAAGTTTCCTTCACCGAATTTCGAAATTTAGTTTTTAGAGTGTCTTCTCATAATTTATTTTTAACGTTTACCCATAAACTGTCGAGTTAGATCGATTGAAGGACAACGAATCGAAGAATAAAGGTTGTTTGCTCTTGGAATCGTATTCATGTGTGAAAGCGTCGAAATAAGGTAAGGGGTGAGAGAGCGTTTGAATTCATGAGTATAATATATTGTGAGATGAACGGGAAAACCGTAATTTCCAACGATTCATCCGTGGCTTGCTACGTACGGCAATAGCCCTTTGAGTGATAAATTAATGAATGTGCAAATAAGGGAATTGTGAGACTAAAATGTGGAATAGAAATATTTATAAGGTGTTGATTGATTTAATTTCGTTGAATGTGTGTTATTTGATATTATTGTGATATTTGATTTATTTTTGTTAAATGTGTGATATTTGATATTATTGTGATATTGGATGTCGAATGAATTTGGTTCATATGTTGGATTAGATGAGTTTATGTGATGTGATAATAAAAGATGTGTGCATTGTGATAATTTTATGTGATGATGATGATGTATGATTAATAATTGTGATGTTATAAATTGTGATAAGTTTGTGTGATGATATATGATTGATGATATTGATGCTATAAATTTGTGATGAGTTATGTAATGATGATGATGTGTGATTTATAATAGTGATGTTATGAATTGGTGATGAAAAGATTGAAGTAACCTCTAATGAAATAATTATGATTCTAATTTGTGTTTGAGATGACGGTCTTAATGGAGTATCATAGGCCAACGAGGGAAGAAAATAAATATTGAGAATTTGTGAAGTGGAGATTATTTTGTCATCGTATAGGTAGGGCCTGACAAGCCTAGCGATTTCGGGGAAGTACAACTGAATTGAGCCTGATCGTGGCGGTCTACTGTTGAGCCTTAAGGCAAGATTGTTAGACCTTGGAGGTATTCGGGTGGGGAATTCCTAGGTGACTTGGAGGTAGCACTCCAAATGTCGGGAGCTACCATGCAACACACGTTTACCTCGACTGTCGCGTATATGTGTCTCGGGTTGAGTTGAGGGGATCTATGAGGACATGGCCAATTTGAATTGTCCGTCCACCAGAATGGTGGCATAGTATCATGGCCTCCTAACCATGTACTTCAGAGTTAGAATGGTACCACATTGTGAAGTAGAGTCTAAGCTCATGCATAGCATCGCATTTTCTTGTGATTGTTTTGTTGTGATTAATATGTGTCGTGTGCAATAATAATAATTTCTGCGATGATTTGATGTTATAGTGAAATGTATTGACTTTCCTTGAGTAGTTTTGACTATATAACGTGATGTTTTTCTTTGAAGAATGTTTGTGTAATGATACGGTTTATTGATGATTAATTGCGTGTTCTTCTTACTTGTATTATACTATCAACATGATTTCAAAACTTACCTCCTTCGTTGTTTGTGTTTGACTGGCTTGGCCCTGCGTTTGCGAAATCGCAATTATTACAGGTTAATGAGTCTTGAAGTTCAAATTTGGGAGAAGCCCCGCTCTGATAGGTGATACCGGGAAAGAGAGTCATAAGTTGTATTTTTATTTGTTTAATTAGAAACAACTTTTTGTATGAAACCTTATAACTAGTAAATTTTTGGAATTGAATTAAGAAATTCTAGTTAAACCAAATTTTATGGAGATTGCACTATTTTATAGGAGGAAAAAGTTTAAAGTGTTCATTTTGAATTTTGAGGAATGTGATATCTCAAATTAATTATAATTTTTGAGTCCCTCGAAAACGTATTTGCTTCACCCGTTGCGAGTTAAAGTTAAAAATTCTATTATAAATTATTATATATTATTTTGGGGTTTATGGTGTCACATTGGGTGACGGTTGATGAAGAAGACAAGGTTATTATTTTGTTGTGTTTGTTACCATGTTTATTCGATCACCTAACAACAACTCTTACATACGTGAAAGACTCTTTCAAACAAGATGATATTACTACTGAACTTCAATCTCACTCTCAAAGGAGATTGAGTGCAGACGAAGGATCTTAATGTGAAGGCATGTATGTAAAAGAAGGTCAAGAACGTGGGAAGAACAAAGGTAAATCAGGTTATAGGAATAAGAGGTCTAAGTCCAAGATAAAAAAAATAGCAGAATGCTTCAATTGCAAACAAATCGGACATTGCACAAGGGACTGCCTAAACAAACAGCAAAGTCATCAAGTTCTGCGAACGTGATTTGTAAGACCATAAGCTTTCAAAATCCTAATTTTAGTAGTTTTTCGTATTTTGTACTGAAAGCGTTCTCGAGTATGTCAACTTTATTTTTACTTTTAAATTTAAGTAGTAAAATTATATTTCCTTGGTTGAAATATTTATAATTTCCTTGTGTGTAAAACTAGTTGAAATAGCATACATAAAATTTTATAGATTATGAATGCAGCTGACAGTCTTACTATTCGCGAAATTTTGAAATGGCTCCATTTGCGACTAAACTTTTTTTCCTAGTTCCTATGAGGGTTAGGATTGGTAAGATGTTCTGGAAAATATTTCGAAGACCCGGTTAAAATTATTCATCGGAGAATAATTTAGTCAAATTACGAAGGAATTATGATCGACAAATATTTTACGTCGCACGTTACTATTAAATTCATCTGTCAGTTGAGTTACAACGAGAGTAGATATTTTTACAAAAGTAGATTGGGAAGTGAGTGATGGAATGTGTGTAAGAGTGATTATATGATGTAATGATGTGTTTAGTCAAAATATCTAGATATTTTTACCTTTAAGTAATGAATGACCGACTAAGATTAAATCAAACAAATCAATTGACTTAGATTTAATCATAACAATCAAAAGTCACAATGTATATATATATATATATAGTCATAGTGGTGCATCTATAATTGGTTGGAACCTACAATCTTAGAACGGAAAATGTAGTCATGGATGTCTAATTAAGAATTCACATTTCTAGATCATGCTAGAAGGTGATCCACCACCCTTTGCGGCGGGGAGGTGATATTCCAGACATTACATCTAAGGTGTGTATGTATTTGCTTAAACTTGTTTGACTTGTTATGCATAAATCTGGTTTGATAAATTGTGATTTGCCATGCTATTTGTATTTGCTTTGTGTCTTATGCATATATGTTATTTTTATATCGTGGCCCTTTACTTTTGTGGAACTTGGGCGATGCCCTCAAACGATGATGACCTACACTTTTCACGACTTGACCCCAACATTGGAGACGTCAATGGAATTTTCAGATGGGGATTTGCAGTCAGCCTGGAGATGGAACCACTTCTCAGGCAAAGCGGCTTATACATGTGTGATGATCGAGACTACCCTCGTTGCTGGAGTACCCCACCATGTGAGCATCATGAATAGGAGCATTGAGTTCCCTGTTTCGGTGAGGCAGGTGCTAGAGAGTTAGAGGTTTAGCTAGATATATGGTTAGGGAATATCCACAATGGTGTGCCCTATGCATACCCATTTCTTTGGACTTCCTAAGAGAGACGAGTCATTCATGAACCCTATAGCGCAAAGGTAGGGGACGTATGCGCTAGATGCAACATTGAACCCTCAACACCCTTAGAGGCCACTATTCAGGGAGCCGCGTTTGTACCACTAACAAGCCCCACTTCTGATCTAGTGATTCCACCTGTTACACTTGTCATGACATCTGATGTGACTATGGGGGAAACTAGTGATGTCGGAGTTGTTACGGAGACCCGGGTCATCCTAATATGAGTACAGTGGAGAAAGACCATTTGGATGAGTGTGTTATGCTCTTAGAACTCGTGATTCCAATGATGGACTTGACTTTTAACGATGAGAACGACCCCTCTGATTAGTGGCAGAGCTTCGTTAGGACATAGGGTGGCCACGACCACCCCAAAGTTTTGAATAACTTTTTAAAAAATACTACTACTTTTACTTTATTTATATGATACATCTTATTTGTCAGGCTAAAATTTTCAGTAATTTAAAAAAAAAATACTACTACTCTTGTTTTATTTATAAGAGATATTTGAGTTATAATT
Organism: Cicer chorassanicum; assembly: GCA_037974735.1. Classification (NCBI taxonomy): domain Eukaryota; kingdom Viridiplantae; phylum Streptophyta; class Magnoliopsida; order Fabales; family Fabaceae; genus Cicer; species Cicer chorassanicum. The sequence continues at coordinate 9,739,988 of JBBPBP010009777.1, read as the reverse complement.
TTGTCAATAAAAATTAATCTATTTAATATATTTTATGGAACAAAACAGAGCTGGATTTTAATGATGGGCAAACTAGGGTGATACAAAATTTTATATTTGTATTTTCTATTGAGACAAAATCTCTCAAATGATTTTAATGATAACAAAATTATTTAAAGATTATGATTATGGTTAATGACTAATCTGTGCTTTTGAGTGAATTATTATAAGAAAACAGGTTAATCTTCAATTATATCAAAAGGGAGAAAAATATGGGTCAATCTTTTAAGTGTTCAAGCTGGAGGATAGGGCAGAACCTTGAGAGGATGGGTCTTCAAGTAGAAACTTCTCACCCTCACTGAAATAATGTTTCTAATTCATCAAAAGAAGTCAAAATAGTATTAATAAATGAATATATAAAGCATCTGATCCAAAGAAGTCAAAAGGTCAGCTGTACAAGGTACGAGGATGGCATAAAATATGGATCTTCAAATAGTCACATGTTGCAAACTACCATCCTATGCGCAAAGGCTAATGTGCAGACCAATATATCATTCTTGTATGATTGAAAAAATAATGCAAAGTCAATCTACAGAAAGGCAACAACAAACAAACTCAAAATAGAAGTCCTACAGGTCTTGAAGAATGAGAAAAGAAAAGGACAACACAAGACCAAGGTCCAATGAGAGTCAATCTCAAGCTTGAGGATGGACTGCTTCTGTCCAAGGACAGTTGGATGGCATTTTCGTAAATATGATGAAAGACCTTGGATTGTTTTGAATTGATTCTCAACGGTCACAAGAGCTTGTCACATGGATAGAACATCACAAGACCTCTATGAAAGGTAGCAAGCTATTCATCATCATATACACCACAACATTGCAGAAAAAGATCAATAATCTTAAGTCTATCATAAGCAATAGTCATCATCTCTTTATACTTTCTACATTCATACACTAGATCTTTGAAATATCTTTTTAGAAAGTGTTAAGGTAAAGAGAAAGAAATCATACTCATATCATTCTGTAATTTTCAAGTAAGGTGTACTTGAAAATATTTGAAACTTGTAAGGAACAAGGTTGTAAGCTTGGTGAAGCTTGAGAAAACACAAAGTGTAATCATCCTCTGCAAGAGGCTGATCTGATTGATCTTTAGTGAAATCTCATAAGGGTGTGAGGACTGGACGTAGCCATCTTTGGGTGAACCAGTATAAAAGCTGTGTGTTTCTCTCTTTATATTTTCCTTGCATTTATTCTGTTCTTGTTTAAAAGTGTAAATTTCTATTCCCCAATTCGCATCCTCTTAGGGAGGACAACAATTCAAAAACTCTTTAAATAATTTTTAAACGCCAAAATCCCTATTCAACCCTCCTTCTAGTGATATTTAGCTACATCAATTGGCATCAGAGCTAGGTTCTCTAGAAAAAGTACATCTAACCGTGTAAGAGAAAAAGATCAAAAGAAAAAATGTCAAAAGCTAAGTATGTCCCTGAAGGAGGATCGTCCACCAGACCTCCCTCCTTTGATGGTACAGATTACTACCACTGGAAAGGTAAGATGAGATTGTTTCTCATACCACAAGATAACAACGTGTGGTCTGTTGTTGAGAACGGGGATCATGTCATCAGAATCAACAACATAGATGCAACATCCGACGAGAAACCTCAAGCACAGTGGACGGTTGATGAAAATGCTAAGGTACTCCTAAACTCTAAAGCTCATTTATTTCTAACGTGTGCTTTGAGCGGGCAAGAATACGATAGAGTTGAAGAATGCAAAAACGCCAAGGAACTTTGGGACACATTAAAGATTCATCATGAAGGATCAAGCCACGTAAAGGAAGCAAGGATTGACATGGGAGTAAGAGAATTCAGTTATTTGAGATGAAAGAGGAAGAAACGATTGATGAAATGTTCTCAAGACTGACAATCATACTAAACAACTTGAGATCTCTTGGAAAGGTATATTTTGTTCAAGAGAGGATAAGAAAAATCTTGAGGAGTTTACCAAAAGAATGGAGACCAATGGTGACTGCCATCACAGAAGCAAGAGACTTGGCCAACATGAAACTAGAGGACTTGGTTGGAACTCTAAGAGCTCATGAACCACTGCTGCTGGCTGACAAACCAAGCAAAAAAGGAAAAATGATAGCTCTAAAATCAAGTCAAACAGAAAGCTCATCCTCTAAGAGGACTGAAGAAGCCACAAAGAAGGAAAGTGCAGAGTATCCTCTATCTGAGGAAGAAGATGAACTTGCTCTAATTTCCAGAAGAATCCAGAGGATGATAAATCATAGAGGACAGGACAAAAGATCTCCTCAAAAAGAAAAAACTGACAAAAACATATTACTTGTTTTGGATGCAACAAGTTGGGCTCGAGAAGATTTCCCTACAAAAACAAATTTACGATGATCACGTGGGATGACAGTGACTATTCATGACAAATACAGAATCTGAAAAGGTAATCATATATGAACCTTGTCCTACTTGTGAACAATTAGAAATAGAATTTGACAATCTTTTAAATGACTCAAATACTTTGTCTAAAAAATCTGGGCTTCTTAAAAACCAACTTTATGAAATAAAGAAGCTAAATGAGGAACTACAAGCTAAGAATAAGAAATATGAACAAACCATTCGAGACTTGCAGTTATCTCATGAGAAGTTGTCTGAGCAACACTCTATTTTGAACAAAAGGATTGTCAAAACCAATCCTCCCGAAGAGGATGCAGAAAAGGAAATTTTGAAAATAGAAGTTGAAGAACTCAAAAATGATCTTACCAACTTTGTTAAATCCACTGATACTTTTAAAAAATAATGGGATCACAATCTGGAATTTTTGACAAAGCTGGTATTGGATTTAAAAGTTCTCAAAAACAAAAACTATATGAAATTTTTTTTGTTCCACAGAAACAAGAGGATAGACCAAGATGCACTTTTTGCAAAAAACTTGGACATACCTTCAAAAGATGTTATGCCAAGAAAAGGGCAGACAACATTCAGAAAGAATGTTCATTCTGTGGTAAACATGGGCATCACGATTCTGTTTGTTATCATAAAACAAAATTCCTCACAAGAAGAAGAACTAACCAACAAGGATCCAACTCTATATGGGTACCTAAGTCACTACTAAACTCAAACACAGGTACATCCTCTGATCAACAAAAGAAAGCCCTGGTTCTTGGACAGTGGCTGCTCAAGGCATATGACAGGGGATAGGCATTGCTTTATTTCCTTGGAAATAAAGGATGGAGGATCGGTCACATTCGGAAACAATGATAAAGCTCAAATAAAAGGTACCAGTATCATTGGTAATAAAAAATCTGCTAAAATTGAAAATGTACAATATGTGGATGGTTTAAAACATAACTTGTTTAGTATTAGTCTACTATGTGATAGTGGATTTGAAGTTATTTTTAAGCCCAATCTATGCGAGGTTAAACCTTCATCCTCGGGTAGAGTTTTCTTTTCTGGTTTTTGAAAAAAGAATTTATATGAGCTATATCTAGATGATTTGCCTACTGAATCTTGTTTTGTATCCATTGAAAAGGATAAATGGATATGGCACAAACGAGCTGGTCATACAAGTTTGAACACTATTTCTAAGTTGTCTAAATTAGAGTTAGTTAAAGGTCTTCCAAAAATTGATTTAGAAAAAGACAAAGTATGTGAAGCTTGTGCCAAAGGAAAACAAGTTAAAAGTAGCTTTCATTCTAAAAATATTGTTTCCAAAAACCATCCTCTTGAGCTACTTCATATTGACCTCTTTGGTCCTATTAAAACTCCAAGTCTTAGTGGAATGAGATACGGATTTGTAATTGTTGATGACTTTTCGCATTTTACTTGGGTCTTATTTTTAAAACATAAAAATGATGCTTTTGAGGCTTTTCATTATTTTTGTAAAAAGATCCAAAATGAAAAGGGATAAAAAATTATCTCCGTGAGAAGTGACCATGGAGGTGAATTTGAAAATGAAGCTTTCAAAAATCTTTTTGATGAAAATGGTATTTCTCACAATTTTTCTTTCCCAAGAACCCCTCAACAAAATGGAGTTGTTGAGAGGTAAAATAGAACATTGCAAGAAATGGCTAGAACCATCTTGAATGAAGCCAACATTGAAAAATATTTTTGGGCCGAAGCAATTAATACTACTTGTTATGTTTCAAATCGTGTATCCATTAGAAAGATTTTAAACAAAACTCCATATGAGCTATGGAAAGGAAGAAAACCAAACATCTCATATTTTCATATATTTGGATGTTATTGTTACATCCTAAATAATAAAGAAAATTTGGGAAAGTTTGATTCAAAATCTGACAAAGGTTTGTTTTTAGGATACTCCACTTCGTCTAAAGGTTATAGAATATATAATCTTAGGACTCAAACTGTGGAGGAATCCATGCATGTTATTTTTGATGAGCTTGATGACTTGTGCTTAGAAAAAATTGATAAATCTGAAGAAGAGGAACCTTCATCCTCTAAAGTGCCCAATCCACACGAAGAGGATGAATCCGATCAAACCTCTCAACAACCTCCACGAGGATGGAAGACAGTCACGTATCATCCTCCATATCTGATTATTGGAGACACGGCTGATGGTGTAAGGACCAGACAGTCTCTACGAGGAAATACAACAAACATGGCCATGATATCACAAGTTGAATCCAAAACAATTGATCAGGTAATTTATGACAAATCATGGGTTGAAGCCATGATGGAGGAACTCTCACAGTTTGAAAGGAACAAAGTATGGAACCTTGTACCTCTTCCACTTGAAAAATCCATCATTGGAACAAAATGCATATTCAGAAACAAACTGAATGAGGATGGAGAAGTAATAAGAAATAAATCAAGGCTAGTTGCACAAGGCTACAACCAACAAGAAGGAATTGATTATGATGAAACATTCGCACCGGTTGCTAGACTTGAAGCTATACGAATCCTCCTAGCATATGTCACCCATAAAGGTATCAAATTATACCAAATGGATGCCAAAAGTGCTTTTTTGAATGGTTTTCTAAATGAGGATGTATGTGTTAAACAACCTCCTGGATTTGTGGATGAAGAGAAGCCCAACCACGTGTTCAAACTCTCAAAAGCCTTTTACGGATTAAAGCAAGCTCCTCAAGCTTGGTATGAGAGGTTAAGTTCTTTTTCTTAAAGAGAATGGATTCGTAAGAAGACAGATTGATACCACTCTTTTCAAGAAATCATTTAAAGAAGATTTGCTAATTGTCCAAATATATGTGGATGACATAATTTTTGGATCCACGAATGAAAAAATGTGTGAAGATTTCTCCAATCTTATGAAAAGTGAGTTTGAGATGAGTATGATGGGTGAATTAAAATTTTTTCTTGGATTACAAATCAAACAACTGAAAGATGGTATTTTCATCTCACAAGAAAAATACACTAAAGATCTTCTCAACAAATATAACATGAGTTTAGCCAAGAGTATGGGATCTCCTATGCACCCATCCTCTATGCTTCACAAAGATGATGAAGGAACTCCAATTTCTGAGAAAGAGTATAGAGGGATGATTGGATCCCTATTATACTTAACAGCAAGTAGACTGGACATAGTCTTTGTTGTAGGTCTTTGTGCATGGTTTCAATCCTCTCCCAAAGAATCTCATCTTACTGCAGTTAAGAGGATTTTGAGATACCTTGTTGGAACAATAAATCTGGGAATCTGGTATGAGAAATGTTCAGATTTCGACCTCATAGCTTTTTGTGATGCTGACTATGCGGGAGACAAAGTTGAAAGGAAGAGCACAAGTGGAGCTTGCCAATTTTTTGGTAAATCTCTAATCAGTTGGTCATGCAAAAAACAATGTACCATTGCTCTATCAACTACAGAGGCTGAATATGTATCAGCTGCATAATGTTGTTCACAATTGTTGTGGATAAAGAATCAACTAGAGGATTACTCTCTAAGGTACGCAAAAATTCTCATCCTCTGTGATAATACAAGTGCTATAGATCTTTCAAAATATCAATTCAACATTCTAGATCTAAGCACATTGAAATTAAACACCATTTTATAAGAGATCATGTTCAAAAAGGTGACATAGAATTAATTTTCCTTGACACTGAAAATCATTTGGCAGATATTTTTACCAAACCTCTCCAGGAGGATCGGTTCAAAAATATTTTGGAAAAACTCTCCATCATTAATATTTCTAAAATTAAATGATTAATTATTTTATCCATTGTATCTTTGCTGTAATTCTCTTATTTTGTTTGTTTAATTTTTTTTTTATTGTCAAAACTTGCTGAGTGATCAAACGTCCTATTAAGTTAAAAAACTGAGAGGATGGCTTTTACCCCAGAGGATACAGTTTCCTTTTTAGTGAAACTCTTCATATCACGCATGCACGCGCCTCCCCTTTTTCATTGGTCAGTCTGCGTGGCGTGGTCTCCTTGGCTGTCATTGCATAAATTGCGCAGACGGTTACACCTGTCCGTTCTCCCACGCCCCTGGCCTAACGCCTCCATCATCATCATGACTACCTAGGGAAACGTCTAACACCTCCTCCATTAAACAGTCACTTCTATTTCAACTGCCATCCTCCTCTACTTAATCCCTCAATCGTACCTCCTCATCATCCTTCAACCTTCTTCTCCAAAAACAAAATCTATCGTCATTCTACGTTTTTCCAGAATCAAAACACAAAAATGGCTCGCACTAAAGTATCAACAAAGCGCAAAACTCCCACTCAAGACAATGAAGTTGTCCAAGATCACTACTCCAGCACGGAGTCTGATCATCATGAAGAAGGCTGCTCCGACGCAACTACACCTCAAAAACCCCTATCTAAGTCTAATCCTCCTGAACCATGTGCAACCATTTCCTCTCCTTTCATCAATCCTAAAAAACGTTCCACCAAACATTCATCCTCTATTACATCCTCTACACCTAAAAGACGATCCTCTAGGATCATGTCTGGAGCTGTTTCATCAAGGAGGTCAATGTCTCAAGACAACACTGTACATGTTATTAATTCAAATGACTCTGAACAAACCCTCTCTTCTGAGTCTGTACAACCTCCACCACCTGCCAAAAACACCACCATAGCTTCCACTCCCAAAAAGCCTAAAACACCTTTCTCCAAAAAACCACGATCCTCACCATCCAAAATCTCTGCCAAACTATTTGATTCCCCTATTGTAAGACCCGTAGTTTTAATTTGTACTTTTTGTCTTTGATGTGTTTTTTTGTTGAATTTTGAGGCTTTTTAGCCAATTTTAATGGTATGTTGTGTGTTAAATGTCAATGATATTTATATGAGACCCGTTTAAAATTATTTGGCGAGAAATAATTTAATTACATTGCGGAAAATTTATTACTGGACTATTTTGTTAAACATATCTCTAATTGCTAAAAAATTTACTTGTCAATTGAGTTGCAATGAAAATAGATATTTTTATCAAAATAGTTCGAGATGTGAGAGAAGTGATGTGTGTAAGAATATTTAGATATTTATTGATTTGGTTTAATTATAATATATATATATATATATATATATATATATATATTATTAAATTAGTAGTATATATATAGTAAAACGTGAGGTCAGGGGAAGAAAAAGGAATCAGAGAGAGAAAGCAAAAGCCAGGCCGCGAGTTATCCTTTCTTTCTTCAGATTTTGAAAAAAATCTAAAACCCATAAATACAAAACATCCATTTTCTTCTAGATCTAAGCTTCCATTTGAGAAGTGACAGAAGGGAAAGTTGCTCACCTCCACGGTGCGGTGCTAGTGAGCTAGTTTTCGAAGTGACGTGCGAACAAAATATTTCTCAGGAATTAATCGCGGTGCCGTAATCGGTTGGTAGAGCTACCGTTGAGGTAAGGGCTCTTTCCAAACTTTTAGTTTGCATTTAGGACATTATACGTGATTTTATGGACAAGAAATTTGGTGTATTTGATGTGTAAAATGGTGAGAATGAATTTAATTCGTTTATGCGGGAATTAGCGGATTTTAAAATTGACGCGGTTGAGATGTAGTTTGATGTGAAAAGTGTGCGATTTGCTGAGATTGAATTAATGTGATTAATGTGGTCGATTTTGTTAGTAATGGTTAACAAAAAAAAATTGATTTTGACGTGTTTGAGTTGCGAAATGAGTTATTTTCAAATAAATGAGTTTGAACTAAAGTTGAAATTTTTTTTAAAAAAAAGTTTAGAGTACTTAATTAACTCAAAATTTTGGTGCTTTAATAGTCGAGTATGTGTACGTGTGATTTGGACAATATTTGTTTTATTTAATTTTAACTAAATAATGTAGATTATTTGGTTGTAAAAGTTTGGTGTGTGAAAAAGATATAATTTTAGAATTTTGTTGTGGTTGGATAAACTTTAGTTGTGAACAAATTGTTACAAATATTTATGTTTATGTAGTTAGCTCCTTGAGTCTCGAAAAGGAATCGAGGCTGTTGGCACCGAGTTAGTGGTGGGGAGAACTCTGAGATATTAATGTTGTTTGTTGATGTGTTCATAATTAATATTATGAATTTTGAGATGTATCTTATGTGTAGATTGGAGGAAAATGAATTTAATGTGTTTATGGGTGAAATTGTGGAAGTTGAATTTAATGTGTTTGAAATGTGGAGTTGTGAACACGGATGATTCACGATTAAATTTGGCGTGAAATTTTGGAAGTCGAATTGATTGAATTTGTCGCGTTTGATGTGTGGATTTGCAGAAAATGAATTTAAGGTGTTTTATGTGAAATTGTTTTGATGTGTTTGAGGAGTGATTTGAGGAAATAAATTTGGTGCAAATGCATGTTTGCAATTATGGAAATTAATGGTTGTATTGTGGTTGAAATATGACGAGTTTTGAAAATGAGTAATTTGTAGTGATTTGGTGTGGATTTGTGGAATTTGGATTGTTGTATTTAATGTGGTTTGTAGATTGAATTTGATGTGGATTTGTTGGATTATGAATTAATATGTCTGAGTATGCTCTGTGAAAAGTTTTGAAAAATCATTAGTGTTAAATGAGTATTAAAAATAGGGGAATCTTTTAATAGCTGCATTTACTTAATGGTTGTGGTGAAAAGAGTTAGAGTACGCTCATGCATTTCATAGTACATGGTGACCGCGATGGGCCATAGTGATAGTGGTAACCGTGATGGGCCACGAGATGATGCCATGTGAATAGTTGGTTCATCTTATCTTTGCGGGAATTTCCGCGTCGTGCTGATTTGTGAGAGATTGCACTCTTGTAAGTCGTGCTGATCTGTGAGCGATTGCACGCATAGCAAATTAGTACTGGTCTGTTAGAAGCTGTACGATAGTAAATTATGTTGATCCGTTAGAGATTGCACCTTGATAATTAGTACTGGTCTGTGAGAGATTGTACAATTATGATTTACGCCCTTTCGAGGAAGGTGTTGGTTTGGAATTCCGGAATCATGTGCATTGGCATATACGCATTTCATTAGGGTGCTTCGCACGTGAGTCTTGTTTGATATACTGTGATGGTTGTATATACAAACTTGATTGTAGTTTGTAATTGTGCCGTATTTGTTGAGGGTTATTGATTGACCTTATGTGGTAAGCGTTGAATGATATCGAAACATTTACAGAATTGAAAATTATGTCATTTTCACAGTTGTATTTGGATAGAAGGATGCTTTATTCGAATATGACAGTGCAGTTTGTTAAAAACTTCATTTTCAACTTTGATTAAGCATGTTTGGCATATGAAAACCCTTTCTAGATGTATGCTAAGTTGAAAGGTTATTTTGTGCATTTAAAATTTAAATGTTATGTGATGTTTGTTAATTTCGGTTGGTGACCTTTACGGAGTTAGACTTACCTGACCACTGCTGTGTCAAAAGGATTTCTGCGGGGCGCGTGGTGATCACTTGGGTTATAGTAGTTTTTTTGTTGTAGCATGATCAGATTAGATGGCTGTATAGGGGCTAGATGTCTATCTGTTGCGGGATCTAGAGAAGAGGGAAAGAGAGATCCGTGCTGCTGAGTCGAGGGGATTAGAGGACTTTCGTCGTTACAATCCTCCCAAGTTTAGGGGTGATGAGAATTCAGAGAAAGCGGATCAGTGGATCCAAGAAGTGGAAAAGATCTTTGAGATGATTAACTGTCAGGCGGGAGTGAAGGTCAACTATGCCACTTATCTGGTGCTAGGGGATGCTGAGTATTGGTGGAGGAGTACAAGGTTGTTGATGGGATCAACTTATGAGGAGGTGAACTGGGATCAACTTATGAGTACCAGGACTAAGTTGGGTGATGATTTTCTAAAACTTCATCAGGGTAATATGACTGTGGGCGAATATGCCGCTAAGTTTGAATCGTTATCGAGGCATTTCAGGTTTTTCCGTGAAGAGGTTGATGAACCATTCATGTGTCATCGCTTCCAAGCCGGATTGAAGTATGAGATTCAGGATTTTGTCTTACTTTTCGGAATTCAACGTTTCCATGTTCTTGTGGAAAAATGTAGAGAAGTGGAAGATATGAAGAATAAAAGAGCTAGCCGAGGTGGGAACTTTAGTTCAGGGGGGCCTAGTCGGGTGAGTTATCAGGGCAACAAAGGGAAACAAGTTGCTAAGCCTTATAACCGACCGCAAAACGACAACAGGGGTCCGAATCACCCGGGGAACCAGAACCTTGGAAGACAAGTGGGGCAAGTGATTCGATGTTTCCGATGTGGAGAAGAGGGGCATTATGCTAATGCTTGTACTTCTAAGAGTCTTACTTGCTACTCGTCCTACTGCTAGAGGACGCGTTTATTGTGTGAGTGCTGAAGCTGGAAATCCATCTAACAATCTGATTCAATGTGACTGTGAGATTGCAGGTAACACTCTAAATGCACTTTTTGATTCGGGGGCAACCCATTCCTTCATTGCTATGGATTGTGTGAATCGTTTGAAGTTATCTGTGTCGCCTCTACCTTTTGATTTGGTTGTTTCCACACCTGCTAAAACGTTGACGGTAAATACTGCATGTTTACAGTGTCAAGTGACTATTCAGAATAGGGATTTCTTGATTAATTTGATTTGTTTACCTCTACAATCTCTCGAGGTCATTCTCGATATGGATTGGATGTCGTATCATTATGTGATCTTGGATTGTGCTCGCAAACTGGTTCTTTTTCCAGAACCAGAAGTTGTTAAGTATCTAGTTGCTAACAAACTCGAAGTGTCACTAAGAGAAGGAACTCATGAGTTTTTGTCTTTGGCTAATGTGGAGGCAAAGATAAATGTGAAGATAGAGGACGTGGTGCTTGTTCAGGAGTACCCGGACGTATTTCCAACAGAAATTCCAGGATTACCACCGATAAGAGAAGTGGAGTTTTTCATTGATTTGCATCCAGGAACCGGACCAATTTCGATTCAACCGTATCGAATGTCGCTATTGGAATTAAATGAGCTCAAAAGCCAAATTGAAGATTTGTTGGAGAAGAAATTTATTAGACCAAGTGTATCACCATGGGGAGCTCCGATATTACTAGTTAAGAAGAAGGATGGAAGCTCACGCTTATGTGTGGATTATCGGCAACTTAATAAGGCGACTATTAAGAATCATTATCCTTTGCCGCGTATTCATGATTTGATGGATCAGTTGAGAGGAGCAGCAGTGTTTTCAAAGATTGACTTGAAGTCGGGTTACCATCAGATTCGAGTAAGAGAAGGAGATATTCAGAAAACTGCTTTCAGAACTCGTTATGGGCATTATGAATATCTGGTTATGCCATTTGGAGTTACCAATGCACCAACAATTTTTATGGATTACATGAACATAATCTTTAGTCCATTTCTAGATAAATTTGTTGTGGTATTCATTGATGATATATTGATTTATTCAAGGACTGCGCAAGAACATGAAGAGCATTTGCGCCAAGTTCTTGAAATCTTACGCAAGAAGCAATTGTATGCCAATTTGTCGAAGTGTGAGTTTTGGCTGGAAGAAGTGAATTTCTTAGGTCATGTGATAACTAAGGAAGGAATCGTTGTGGATCCGACAAAGATTGAGTCAGTTCTTGCTTGGAAACAGCCTCAGACCGTCACTGACATACGAAGTTTTGTAGGGTTGGCAGGTTACTACAGGAGGTTTATTGAAGGTTTTGGGAAGATTGTAGCTCCATTGACGCAACTTACTAGAAAAGATCAACCGTTTGCATGGACTGAGAAGTGTGAAGAGAATTTTTAGTTACTGAAGAGAAAGTTGACGACCTCACCAGTTTTGATCTTACCTTAACCAGAAAAACCGTATGAAGTTTATTGTGATGCATCTCACCAAGGTTTGGGATGTGTTCTGATGCAACACAAGAAAGTTGTAGCTTACGCCTCAAGGCAATTGAAGATTCATGAAAGGAACTATCCTACTCATGATTTAGAGCTTGCTGCGGTAGTTTTTGCATTGAAGATCTGGAGGCATTACTTATATGGATGCACGTTCATAGTGTTTGGTGACCATAAAGTTTGAAATATCTGTTTGATCAAAAGGAATTAAACATGCGTCAGAGAAGATGGATGAAGACTCTCAAGGATTTTGATTTCACATTACAATACCACCCTGGGAAGGCTAATGTAGTGGCTAATGCGTTGAGAAGAAGAAGTGTATCAGTGTCTTCAATAGTGATGGCTAGACAACAAGAGTTGTGGGAAGCATTCAGAGACTTACACTTGAATGTAGAGGTTGCACCGGGAATTTTGAAATTCGGAATGATTAAGATTTCAAGTGGACTACTTGAAGACATTGCGAATCTTCAAAATGACACTTTAATTCAAGAGAAGAGGAACCTAATATTGCAAGGGAAAACGAATAAGTTCAAGATTGGGCTGGATAATATTTTGAGATGTAATGGAAGAATTTGTGTACCAGAAGTTGAGATCTGAGGAAAACAATTTTAGACGAGGCTCATAAGAGTAAATTGAGTATTCATCCTGGAGCGACAAAGATGTATCAGGATTTGAGGCAGAATTATTGGTGGCCAGGAATGAAGAGGCATGTAGCGGAGTATGTATCAACTTGTCTAACATGTTAGAAAGCGAAGGTGGAACATCAGCGACCTGCTGGAATGTTGCAACCTTTAGATATACCTGAGTGGAAGTGGGACAGCATTTCCATGGATTTTATAACTGGATTGCCGAAAACAAGGAGGAAGAATGATTCTATATGGGTGATAGTGGATCGATTGACTAAATCCGCACACTTTTTACCAGTGAAGACCACATATAAGGTAGATAAGCTAACTAAGATCTACATTGCTGAGATTGTGAGATTACATGGAGTACCGTCGAGTATTGTATCAGATCGTGATCCAAAATTCACGTCACACTTTTGGGGAGCATTGCATGATGCGTTGGGAACGAAGCTAAGGTTGAGTTCAGCTTACCATCCGCAAACTGACGGACAGACTGAGAGAACAAATCAGTCCTTGGAAGATCTTTTGAGAGCTTGTGTACTAGATGATAGAGGAAGTTGGGATGATGTACTACCGTTGGTTGAGTTTACCTACAATAATAGTTTCCACGCAAGTATTGGAATGGCACCATATGAGGCTTTATATGGGCGCAAGTGTCAGACGCCTTTGTGTTGGTATAAGGACGGTGAAAGTATGATTGTAGGACCTGAGATGGTGCAACAGACTACAGTTAAGGTAAAGAAGATAAAGGAGAAAATGAAGATTTCACAAGATCGTCAGAAGAGTTATGCGGACAAGCGTCGCAGACTTCTAGAATTCAAACAGGGTGACCATGTGTTTCTGAGAGTCACGCCTACAACTGGAGTTGGTAGAGCCTTGAAATCGAATAAATTGACTCCTAAATTTATTGGACCATATCAGATCTCTACACGAATTGGACCTGTAACTTATCGGATTGCTTTACCTCCGATATTATCCAATATTCACGACGTGATTCATGTGTCGCAATTAAGGAAATACCTTACAGATCTGTCGCATGTGATTGAACCAAACACAATACAACTAAAGGAGAATTTGTCATTCGAAGTACTACCTGTGAGAATTGATGACATGAAGATTAAGCGATTAAGGAACAAGGATGTTTCGTTGGTCAAAGTGATTTGGAACCCAACTACGGGGGATGCGACTTGGGAATTGGAAAGCAAGATGAGGGAACAACACCCGGAGTTGTTTATCGACACGTATTTTCGAGGACAAAACTAATTTTAGGGGGGTAGAATGTAAGCCCCGTAGTTTTAATTTGTACTTTGATGTGTTTTTATGTTGAATTTTGAGACTTTTTAGCCAATTTTAATGGTATGTTGTGTGTTAAATGTCAATGATATTTTTATGAGACACGTTTAAAATTATTTGGCGAGAAATAATTTAATTACGTTGCGCAAAAATTTATTACTGGACTATTTTGATAAAAATATCTCTAATTGCTAAAAAATTTACTTGTCAATTGAGTTGCAATGAAAATAGATATTTTTATCAAAATAGTTCGAGATGTGAGAGAAGTGATATGTGTAACAATATTTAGATATTTATTGATTTAGTTTAATTATAATATACATATATAAATATATATATATATATATTATTAAATTAGTAAGTAATATATGTTAGTATAAGTTATATATATATATATATATATATATTATAAAATTAGTAGTATATATATAGTAAAACGTGAGGTCAGGGGAAGAAAAAGGAATCAGAGAGAGAAAGCACAAGCCAGGCCGCGAGTTATGCTTTCTTTCTTCAGTTTTTGAAAAAAATCTAAAATCCATAAATACAAAACCTCCATTTTCTTCTAGATCTAAGATTCCATTCGAGAAGTGACAGAAGGGAAAGTTGTTCACCTCCACGATGCGGTGCTAGTGAGCTAGTTTTCGAAGTGACGTGCGAACAAAATATTTCACTGGAATTAATCGCGGTGCCGTAGTCGGTTGTTAGAGCTACCGTTGAGGTAAGGGCTCCTTCCAAACTTTTAGTTTGCATTTAGGACATTATATGTGATTTTATGGAAAAGAAATTTGGTGTATTTGATGTGTAAAATGGTGAGAATGAATTTAATTCGTTTATGCGGGAATTAGCGGAATTTAAAATTGACGCGGTTGAGATGTAGTTTGACGTAATAAGTGTGCGATTTGCTGAGATTGAATTAATGTGATTAATGTGGTCGATTTTGTTAGTAATGGTTAACAAAAAAAAAAAAGAGAAATTGATTTTGACGTGTTTGAGTTACGAAATGAGTTATTTTCAAATAAATGAGTTTGAACTAAAGTTGAAATTTTAAAAAAGAAAAAGTTTAGAGTACTTTATTAACTCAAAATTTTGGTGCTTTAATAGTCGAGTGTGTGTACTTGTGATTTGGACAATATTTGTTTTATTTAATTTTAACTAAATAATGTAGATTATTTGGTTGTAAAAGTTTGGTGTGTGAAAAAGATATAATTTTAGAATTTTTTGTGGTTGGATAAACTTTAGTTGTGAACAATTTGTTACAAATATTTATGTTTATGTAGTTAGCTCCTTGAGTCTCGTAAAGGAATCGAGGCTGTTGGCACCGAGTTAGCGGTGGGGAGAACTCTGAGATATTAATGTTGTTTGTTGATGTGTTCATAATTAATATTATGAATTTTGAGATGTATCTTATGTGTAGATTGGAGGAAAATGAATTTAATGTGTTTATGGGTGAAATTCTGGAAGTTGAATTTAATGTGTTTGAAATGTGGAGTTGTGAACACGGATGATTCACGATTAAAGTCGAATTGATTGAATTTGTCGTGTTTGATGTGTGGATTTGTAGAAAATGAATTTAAGGTGTTTTATGTGAAATTGTTTTGATGTGTTTGAGGAGTGATTTGAGGAAATAAATTTGGTGCAAATGCATGTTTGCAATTATGGAAATTAATGGGCGTATTGTGGTTGAAATATGACGAGTTTTGAAAATGAGTAATTTGTAGTGATTTGGTGTGGATTTGTGGAATTTGGATTGTTGTATTTAATGTGGTTTGTAGATTGAATTTGATGTGGATTTGTTGGATTATGAATTAATATGTCTGAGTATGCTCTGTGAAAAGTTTTGAAAAATCATTAGTGTTAAATGAGTATTAAAAAAGGGGAATCTTTTACTAGCTGCATTTACTTAATGGTTGTGGTAAAAAGAGTTAGAGTATGCTCATGCATTTCATAGTACATGGTGACCGCGATGGGCCATAGTGATAGTGGTAACCGTGATGGGCCACGAGATGATGCCATGTGAATAATTGGTTCATCTTATCTTTGCGAGAATTTTCGCGTCGTGCTGATCTGTGAGAGATTGCACTCTTGTAAGTCGTGCTGATCTATGAGCGATTGCACGCATAACAAATTAGTACTGGTCTGTGAGAGGCTGTACGATAGTAAATTGTGCTGATCCGTGAGAGATTGCACCTTGATAATTAGTACCGGTCTGTGAGAGACTGTACAATTATGATTTACGCCCTTTCGAGGAGGGTGTTGGTTTGGAATTCTAGAATCATGTGCATTGGCATATATGCATTTCATTAGGGTGCTTGGCACGCGAGTCATGTTTGATATACTGTGATGGTTGTATATACATACTTGATTGTGGTTTGTAATTGTGCCGTACTTGATGAGGGTTATTGATTGACCTTATGTGGTAAGCGTTGAATGATATCGAAACATTTACAGAATTGAAAATTATGCCATTTTCACAGTTGTATTTGGATACAAGGATGCTTTATTCGAATATGACAGTGCAGTTTGTTAAAAACTTCATTTTCAACTTTGATTATGCATGTTTGGCATATGAAAACCGTTTCTAGATGTATGTTAAGTTGAAAGGTTATTTTGTGCATTTAAAATTTAAATGCTTTGTGATGTTTGTTAATTTTGGTTGGTGACCTTTACAATTATTGTGGAAATATGGGCTTTGCCCTCAGATGAGAATCAGGATCGTCCTACCAGTTAGTACTCTGGAGATGGGTACGGAGTTGACTTACCTGACCACTGCTGTGTCAGAAGGATTTCTGCGGGGCGCGTGGAGATCACTTGGGTTATAGTAGTTTTTTTTTTGTAGCATGATCAGATTAGATGGCTGTATAGGGGCTAGATGTCTATTTGTTGTGGTTGTATTTATTTCATTCTGGAAGACTGTACCTATACCATATATTGTCAACCTAACTTTGATTTTGATGGGTCCTTGTACCACTTTTTGACGTGACGTGGGGAAGCTAAAATTCTTGGGGCAGTGCTTTTGTACAGGTATCTGCCGAGAATACCCCAAGGGTATGAGCTACGTTGAATAGGTCTCATAGCCCCGGTGTATTTTTCTGTTTTAAATATTTTGGATTTTCATTTCAAAATCGTTTCCGTTGTTTGTAATTATTGTTGACTTTTGTCGTTGTGATACGACTTAAATATTTTATCCAAAGGTATTTATCTCTTTATTATGAATTTGAATTTGTTTTAAAAAAAAAAAAAAAATTGGGCTGTTACACCTATCCTGGAGACAAACCATGTTTCCAAGTGGCAGAATAAATTTGTGGTCAATGGAAAAATAATTTGCCTTGATGATCTGAAAGAGGGTGGTTTTAACATTGAATAAATGTTTGATCAGCTAGGTTGGACATCATTCCTTCGCATAAATGAACCCCAATATCCACGCCTTGTAAGGGCTTTTTATGCTGCTTCGAATGGCTCAAGAGGCCTCACGAGTTCTAGCATTGTTCTGAACGGTGTTCACATGGAGATTAACCCTACCACTTTGTGTCAAATCCTGGATATCCGTGATGAAGGTGTCTGTTGTTTTTCTGAGAATTGGTACTCTCAATGTATGGTTACTCGTATATCCGTCCTTAACAACACTCTGATTTCTACTTCCAAACCTCATGTGGCCTCCAACCTCCTTCCTATTTGTCGTATTCTTCACAACATTTGTGTACATTGTATTGTACCTAGACCCGACAGTTTCGAGAAGGTTACTGAACTAGACCTCCTCCTCATTCATCACCTTATGACAGGAACTCCTCTACATTTAGGCTCTATCATATTCAGTTTTATGTTGAATGCCTCAATTTTAGGAAGGTCAGCCCCTTATGGCATGGTCTTAACCAAAATATTCAAATTTTTCAAACTACCATTGGATGATGAACCATCACTTCATTTTAACAACACTTTCTCCATGAAAAATGTGAAACAAATGAAGCTCACTTCTTCTGCTTCCATCACCCCACCTTCTCCAAAGAATAGAAAAACTCGCAAGTCATCCTCTACCACTCCACCACATGAACCCATTTCTACTCAACCTCCTTCAGAGGATACTCCCTCAAAAACCACTCAAGAACCTGTCTTGTCATGTGATCCAACTCCATCTCCACCAAATGACTCTGTCATTCCTTCACCACCTCACTCCCCACTGCTGCCAACTCTTTCCTTGCCACTTGCAGAGGCACCTCCTCTTGAGGATATAGTCACAGAAGCTCCCCTTCAACTAATGGAGGATGGTGATGAACTGTACTTCGATCTAAATCTGACCTATCATCAATTTTCTCCATTGAGCCCTCCTGAGACTTTGCCTGAGGATTTTCCTCCTGGTTTGCAAGAAGATGTTTTGATACCTCCTAATTCTTCTCCTCCTTCACCAACCCATGTTGCTGCCATCGTTACTGAACAATCTCAACCTCTACCTGAGTTCCCTGTTATGTTTTGTTCTCTTGACTCCTTTTTAGCCCCAACAAAGGATCACCCTTCTAAGGATAATGCTGGCAGTTCGCAGAATAAGAGCTCCAGCATAAACAATCAACCCAAGGACTCTTGTATCGGCAAACGGACTGAGGAACGGAAACTCAATAAGAAAATGCGGCTCCTGAAGACCATCAGGAAAGATCAAAAGAAATTGATTCGACGTTTCGATCTCTTCCAGAACTCGTTTGCACAGTTTTGACTCATTCTTGAATGGGTTGCCAAACATCTGGTTAATACGGCTGTTCCTGATGTTCATCCTCCTGAGCTCCCAGCCCAGCCTTCGTTTATTGTTCCTGTTTCCTCCCCTTCATCTTCCTCTGATGAACCATCCTTTCTAGAGTAGCCTTATGACTCTTATTTTTTTTGCTGCTGCCAAAATTCAGGGGGAGAATGATTATGATGTTTTGCTGCTATGTTATGATGTTTTGTGATTGTTAAGTTGATGTTTTATTAATGTCTTGCTTTTTTGAAATGACTATGTTTAAAGTTTATGCCATTATAACATTATTGACTTTATCTTAAAATATCATTATGGTCTTTCTTTACTCATAAGATTCATATTTCTGGCATACATTCAGGGGGAGTAATATTTTCTTAGAACTTAAAAATTTTAAAAAATTACTCACTTGATTCAGGGGGAGCATAAACAGTTAATCTCATCATACTTAAAATCATAATCTAAAGAATTTCGTCATCATCAAAAAGGGGGAGATTGTTGAGACAAAATCTCTCAAATGATAACAAAATTATTTAAAGATTATGATTGTGGTTAATGACTAATCTGTGCTTTTGAGTGAATTATTATAAGAAAACAGGTTAATCTTCAATTAGATCAAAAGGGAGAAAAATTTGGGTCAATCCTTTAAGTGTTCAAGCTAAAGGATAGGACAGAACCTTGAGAGGATGGGTCTTCAAGTAGAAACTTCTCATCCTCGCTGAAATAATGTTTCTAATTCATCAAAAGAAGTCAAAACAATATTAATAAATGAATATATAAAGCATCTGATCAAAAGAAGTCAGAAGGCCAGCTGTACAAGGTACGAGGATGGCATAAAGTATGGATCTTCAAGTAGTCACATGTTGTAAACTACCATCCCATGCGCAAAGGCTAATGTGCAGACCTATATATCATTCTTGTATGATTGAAAAAATAATGCAAAGTCAATCTACAGAAAGGCAACTATAAACAAACTCAAAATAGAAGTCCTACAGGTCTTGAAGAATGAGAAAAGAAAAGGGCAACACAAGACCAAGGTCCAATGAGAGTCAATCTCAATGCTGGGGATGGATTGCTTCTGTCCAAGGACAGTTGGATGTCATTTTTGTAAATATGATCAAAGACCTTGGATTTTTTGAATTGATTCTCAACAGTCACAAGAGCTTATCACATGGATAGAACATCACAAGATCTCTATAAAGGGCAGTAAGCTATTCATCATCATATACACCACAACATTGCAGTAAAAGATCAATAATCTTAAGTCTATCATAAGCAATAGTCATCCTATCTTTATACTTTCTACATTCATACACTAGATCTTTGAAATATCTAAAAAGTGTTAAAGTAAAGAGAAAGAAATCATACTCATATCACTCTGTAATTTTCAAGTAAGGTGTACTTGAAAATATTTGAAACTTTTAAGGAACAAGGTTGTAAGCTTGGTGAAGCTTGAGAAAACACAAAGTGTAATCATCCTCTGCAAGAGGCTGATCTGATTGATCTTTAGTGAAATCTCACAAGGGTGTGAGGACTGGACGTAGCCATCTTTGGGTGAACCAGTATAAAAGCTGTGTGTCTCTCTCTTTATATTTTCCTTGCATTTATTCTGTTCTTATTTAAAAGTGTAAATTTCTATTCTCCAGTTCGCATCCTCTCAGAGAGGACAGAAATTCAAAAACTCTTTAAATTATTTTTAAACGCCAAAATCCCTATTCAACCCCCCTTCTAGTGATATTTAGCTACATCACTTTTTGTACACAAATTCTAAAACTACTCTTCTACTTCCACTAGACATTCCTCTTTATCTTCTCTATATTTGTTGGGATGAGTATAAAATGGTGTTCTCAAAGTAAAATGTAGAATTGTGATCTGTCATATCATTTGGATGAAACTCTTATATATGAATTTGATTGAATGTATGAAAGTAGTTAAATTTTATAAATAAATAAAAAATATTTATGTTAAAAAAAAATTGAAAAAATTAATAATTATTAATTGTGACAAAGTTGTGAAAACCAAAATATATAAGTTTATAAAATAATTGTGGTTTAATATATGCTAATCGGTGATGAATTTCGATTATACATGACATATGTTAATAAATATGCTAATTAATATAGATATTGTAGTGTATGTTGTTGTAATTTTGGAATCTATAATCGGTGTAGTTTATGAGTAGAATTGTTTTTATGAGTTGAATGGTGGTTGTTGGGTTATCGTTGTCGAGACGTATATTTGAGTCTAATATGTGAAGGTGACATGCTATATGTGCATATTTTCTTGTTACATGAATGTGTGTGTAGATCCTCATTGCATAATGTAGATTGGTATGTGTATATGGACTAAAATTTATTTTACCAATTTTTTTAATTATTAAAATTGTATTTTTTTTATTAGA
Source organism: Cicer chorassanicum (assembly GCA_037974735.1). Taxonomy (NCBI): domain Eukaryota; kingdom Viridiplantae; phylum Streptophyta; class Magnoliopsida; order Fabales; family Fabaceae; genus Cicer; species Cicer chorassanicum. The sequence continues at coordinate 9,718,702 of JBBPBP010009777.1, read as the reverse complement.
CTCAATTTTTTAAGATTAGAACATCCAAAATCTTTAAAACGACCCTAGACCAAATACATAAATTTTTGTAGACCAAATTATAATTCAAATGTCTATTATAAAAAAACAGAGGGAATAATTTATAAAAAAATTACAAAAGCAACTACTATAATTATAAAATAAAATAAATTTTCCAACCTAAATTTCAACTAATTTTTAATTATTAAAAATGTAAACCAAATTTTGATCTACTACATCTCTCCAATCTATTTTTTTTTTTTTTTTT
>JBBPBP010009777.1:9702376-9715858 GCA_037974735.1 Cicer chorassanicum | reverse complement strand
AGTTTTAATTCTAAATGTAGAAAAAAAATAAAATATATGCAAGAAATGCTCTACTAAATTTGCCAAAATAAATACTACTACATTTGTCAAATATAAGAAAAATCTCTCATAATAAACAATTAATTTTTTAAAAATTTCAAATTATTTAGTTAATTAATATAGTTTGGAATTCATAAATAATCATCATATAAAAAATATAAGAAAAATTTCTACATACATGTAATACTAATATGTACATGTAATAATTGACAAACTTCATTTCAAATTTAGAAAATTATATACTCCTTAAAATTAGACTTGTCAACTTATAATAATAATTAATCAAAAAATTTATTTTAATTATGTAAATAATTAATATTCATAAAGTTATAAATTATTGGGAAAATAAAAAATATAAGAAAAATTTATATGTTTCTTAAATATATATATATACACCAAGAACGCCCGAGGATCAAAAGGTACAAACCAGAGATAAGTATTTAGAATAATATGGATAGTTTATAAGTAAAAACGAAACATGCAACAGTAATATTTCTGATGCACCAGATCAGCCTGAGCTGCAAGTGCAGAGCATACTTATGTTTATCAAAGTATAAAAGTACATGTGTATGAATAGATAAACTTATTACATAATAGTACTTACAATGAGTTTTGGAAAACGGAAAATAAAGATACAATTTTTGATAAATCGAGACACTCAAGATTACAAGATTTCTAAGTGAACTCTCTTGTGTTTCTAAACTATGCCTTCTACTTGAAGAGGAGCACTCCTTTTATAACCAAAAATATGAGGAACAGATGACTTGCTTAGTGGAGGAAATGATTATATTCCTTCTTCTTTTTGAGTGAGTATGTTGATGGCAGACAAACGTCAGTGGGATTCCTTATGCTTTTTTGAATTTTTATGCTGGTCGCAGATTTTTTCAAATTTTCCCTTTGGGATTTTTTCACGTTTTTTTTTTTTTTTTAATTTGGGTTAGCCCCGATTTGATCAAATTTGGAATGGACCAAATTTATTTTGCAGGCGCGAAGATACCAAAACAGTCATCTTCGTTTTCATCTTCAAAGTTCAAGGATGCATCTGAAGATGTACCGGAGGAAAGTTTTGAGGAATTGGTCTTGCTTTTTAGTAGCTGGGCCATTATCTCAAAATATTCTTCTTCTGTTTTTGCAGCTGCCAACTGTGTCTGGGCAAATGACTTTTGAGCCAAGAATTGAGTTTGTACTGGCTGTTGTATCATTAACCCTTGTTTTTGAAGCCAAGTTGTGACGGCTGGTATTTTAATGCTTTGTGGAATGGAGAATTTTGTCCACCATCTTACTTTGAATTTTCGAGTGAGGATTGTTTGGGCCTCTTTTTGGTCGTTTTCAAAGTACCATGCTAATACCCATGGTAAAAAGAATTTTGTAGAGAATAGCATTAGAGGGTGAAAAATGTGTTCTCTGTCTGATGGTTTGTATTGTGTATTGAAAAGTTGGAAGCTATTTTGGACTTCCGGTTTTAGTATTTCAAGGATGGATCCGAAAAATTTCCACCAATGGGAAAACCATTGAGGGATTTTTGATGCATCCATGGTGAGGTTGAAGAAAAAGAGCCAAGTATGGCTGAATTTTTTATTTTGGATGAGGAAAGTATTATACCAGGCCTGTTGGTAGTTCCAGTAGTTGAAAGTTCTACAATGGTTAAACGTTGTTTTGAAGTCAATTGGAAATTGTTTTGCAGTATATAGGTTTGGTCCCCATTCTTATGGTGGGATGATTTTATGAATTTTTGCAGTGGAGTAATCCACTAGGCCTTCTTTTGGGTTGTCTTGAATTGTTACTGAACCCGTCAATTCAAGAATGGCTTTGTAATAAGGTTGTGGTTTTGAAAATCCCAAGGTTTAAAAAACCAACCCTCTGGGAAAATTTTTAAAATGACCAATTGAGGATTTTTATTGTAATAGTGATCCTCTATTGTCCATATGTTTTGAGATTCTTTTTTGATGTAATACTCAGATTTTGGTTTAAAAATTATCAAAATCTGAGATTCATCCGGTTTCAAAGAATTTTTTGAAAATTCCTCTTTAGGAAGTTTTGAAATGATTTTACAGGATGATCCCTCCTGTGAAGGTTTTGAAATAATTTTTTGTGTAGGGCTTTTTGAAGATTCTCCTCTTTCAATTTTTTGTGAAAATGGAAGTTCCAGTGAGAGACTTTCAATCTCCATTTGGAGTTCCCGGAGCCTTGCAGCCTTTTGAAAGTTAATGTCTTCTGACATTAATCCTCTAATTTGAGCAAAGTTTTGGGGTGCCACAAGTTGTTGGCTTGTGAGCCATTTTTGGATTTGTTGAGTTTCTTCTTCTTCTTCTACTGCCTTTGCCCATGACTTGATGGGTTTTGCAGAGGAAATGGGTTTTGGGTTTTCTTGTGGTTGGTCCTTCTGGACCTCAATTCTTTTTGTTTTTCTGGGCATCTCTCAAGTCCTGTTTTGGAGAAATTCTTTGGTTAGAAAATCTGGAACTGAGTTTTTGTCTCCTTTTATAAATTCAATATCAAAATCAAAAATACTAAGGATGGCTTGCCATCTGGCAAAAATTTGTTTTGATGCAATGTTTTGAACATCTTTTTGTAAAACTTCTTTTGCTAATTTGCAGTCAATACGAAGTAAAAAAACTTTAATTGAGTAAATCACTTTGGAATTTTGTGATGCACATGACAATTGAAATAATTTCCTTTTTAATAGTAGAATAATTTTTTTGACAAGCATTCCAGTGCGCAGAAGTAAATTGAACAATGCATTCCTTGTTGGCTTGTTTTTGTTTAAGAATTCCCCCATAACCTATATCAGATGCATCAGTTTCAACAATTTTTTGGGCTGATGGATCTGCTAGATGTAAACAAGGTATTTCCTTAACCTGTTTCTTGATTATTTGGACGGTTCTAGTATGTTCCTCTGACCAAGAGACCGGGTTTTTCTTTAACCTATCATGGAGAGGTTTTGCTATTCTATTGATGTTTGGACAGAAATCTAGTACATAATTTAAACTTCCCAAAAACCTTTGTAATTGGGTTTTGTCAAGAATTTTGTTTGGAAATTTTTGTGCGAATAGTAAAGACCTTTCTATAGGGGTTATGGTGCCCTGCGAAATGTAATGTCCTAAAAAACGGATTTTTGTTTGGAAAAGGGAAAGTTTTGATTTGGAAACCACTAGACCATTTTTCTTTATAATCGTAAAGAAAGTTTTTAGGTGTTTAAAATGCTCGTCAATTGTTTCTAAAAAAATTAACACATCATCAATATAAACGATGCAAAATTTTGAAAATGGATTAAAAATGTCATTCATAATTCTCTGGAATTCTGAAGGAGCATTTTTCAATCCGAATGGCATTACAATCCATTCATATTGTCCAAATGGAACAGTAAAAGCAGTTTTGTATCTATCTTTTGGATCAATTTGTATTTGCCAAAATCCTGATTTCATGTCGAATTTTGAAAATACCAATGCAGAATGTAGTTTTTGTAAAAGATCTTTTTTATTTGGGATAGGATAACGGATCCATTTTAGGGTTGTGTTCAAAGGTTTGTAATTTATGGCTAGCCTAGGTGTTCCTCTTTTTATTTCTGAATTTTTGTTAACATAGAAAGCTGCACAACTCCAGGGAGATCTAGATTTAGTAATTATACGTTTTTGTTCTAAATCTTGGATCTCTTTTTTACAATGTTGTTCTAGCTCATAATTCATTTGGATAGGTCTGGCTTTAGTTGGGATTTGTTTGTCTGAGAAATCTTTTTCATATGGTAAGTCTACCATGTGTTGCTTTCTATCCCAAAAAGCATTTGGCATATCTGAACAAATTTCAGTTTCAATTTTCTTTTGTAATTCAGAAATTTTTTGTTTTATAAAATCCTTTTGTAATTGTTGTTCAATTCTGAGGAAGGAACCATCTTGTTTTAGAAAATATAGATGTTTTTCTTTTCCTTCAATTAAACAATTCAATTTGTTTTTATAAACAGAACAAGCTTTTAAAAGATTTAAGTTCTTTGTTCTGGGTTTCTCAATAAAAGGGAAAACGATTTTGGTATCTTTTGTTTTGCAAGAAATACTATCGTAATTGACAGAATAGGGAGTTATCATATTAATGAAGGGAGTCCCTAAAATGACGGAATAAGATATATTTTCTAGTAAAACAAAGGGAGTTTTGATAGAAACATTACCATTTTTAATGGAGGCTTCAGTTTTATTTGTTATAGCCATTTTGGAGTTATTTGCGGCAACAAGTTTTTCATTAGGTTTTTGGAGAAATCTAGCTGGAACAATGCTATTTTTTAAGCAGTTTAGGTCTGCTCCTGTATCAAAAAGTGCAAATGCTTCAAATTTGTAATCTTCAGAAAAGACTAAATTGATTTTGGTTAAATATTTTCTCGTGGTTATCGATCTCAAAATACATAAGAAATCTTCTGGGATTTCTTTTAAGCTATCGATTTTGTTTTCTGGGGGTAAGGGTAGGGAGTAGTCTTCAATATCTTCTGCCTCTTCATCTTGTTCTGGGTCAGAAGCGGTTTGATTTTGAATTTGGGAAAGAAGGGTCTGGAGAATATTTGAATCTAAGTCTTGTTTTTTCCTAAGAGTTCTTAACTCCTGTTTAACAAGCTTTATCCAATCTCTTCAAGGAGATTGGATAAAGCTTGTTAAACCATCAGACAGAGAACGCATTTTTCACCCTCTAATGCTATTCTCTACAAAATTCTTTTTACCATGAGTATTAGCATGGTACTTTGAAAACGACCAAAAAGAGGCCCAAACAATCCTCACTCGAAAATTCAAAGTAAGATGGTGGACAAAATTCTCCATTCCACAAAGCATCAAAATACCAGCCGTCACAACTTGGCTTCAAATCACAAGGGTTAATGATACAACAGCCAGTACAAACTCAATTCTTGGCTCAAAAGTCATTTGCCCAGACACAGTTGGCAGCTGCAAAAACAGAAGAAGAATATTTTGAGATAATGGCCCAACTACTAAAAAGCAAGACCAATTCCTCAAAATTTTCCTCCGGTACATCTTCAGATGCATCCTTGAACTTTGAAGACGAAAACGAAGATGACTGTTTTGGTATCTTCGCGCCTGCAAAATAAATTTGGTCCAATCCAAATTTGACCAAATTGGGCCTAGCCCAAATTAAAAAAAAAGTGAAAAAAGCCCAAATGGCAAAATTGGAATTCAAAAAGGACTTATCTTATGTTTTACTTATATATATATATGGATCACACATGGAGTACTGTGTAAGATCAGATGTGCACCTAATTGGGGGGTGAATTAGGTGTTTGGAAATTTTAGTTGTTTTCAGAATTTTAGTGATCGATTTTTGTGTTTAATGATGGTTGGTGAAAGAGTAAATAACAATAAGAAAATGAACACAGCAGATTTATCCTGGTTCCCCTTATAACCAAGGGTACATCCAGTCCTCTTGCTCACCACAAGAGATTTCCTTCACTATTGTCAGAATATGTACAAGTCCTCACCCTAGGACCTTTGCTACAATCTTCTAACAAACCTTCTATGATAGCACACTACTATCTTAGATAAAACACTTAAAGAAAGTACAACTTTCTTTTACAAACACTTGTGATTTGATAAGAGTATAGGAGTAAGAAAGAGGTAGAATGATAACAATCCAAGATTGATTCAAGTACGTTGAGAACCTTAGTTAAGGATATGAAAATGATATGCAAGTACTTGAATTTTATGAAATGACTTTGAGAAAAATTCAGAAAATTTTGTTCAAAGTCTTTAAAGTTGTGTAGTAGGATTGTTGTTGTTGAATCCGAAGTTATGACATATTTATAGTCCATAAACATCTCTTCAGATTCGTGGCCATTGATCCAAGAGGTTTGAGGAAGAATTGCAATGTTTTAGATTCGATTCAGAACTGAAAAATTGCATCGCTTCCAGTTGTATTCGAATACAAACTATGTGTATTCGAATACACCTCTCTGCAACGTTCAAATTTATTCAAATTTAACACTGTGTAGCCGAATACACTTTGATGTAGTCGAATACAGATTGGTCAATTTTGCCACTGACTTGTTGGGTGTATTCGAATACATCAGGATGTAGCCGAATACAGATGAAGGGTTTTAGCTACTAACTTAGCAATTTTCCATCCGTATTCGAATACATTAGGATGTAGCCAAATACAGATGAAGGGTTTTAGCTACTGACTTAGCAATTTTTCATCTGTATTCGAATACACCTAAGTTGTATTCGAATACACTTTTGTATTTTGTCAAAAATATTAATTCTAATATTTTGAAAATATAATTTTGGACTTTTGAAAATATTGTTTATGCATTTGCAAAAATGTAAGGTTATCTTTGTATTTGAACTATGGGTTGTATCATTTACCTTTACATAAAACATCTATGAGAAGATTTTAATACATCAATAGAATGTTTGGAGACTTCTTGGAGACTTCTTCTTTTTGATTTTGTCGCTTTGAGCATGATCATCATGGATCTTTTGTATCATCAAAAACATGTATTTTACAGTACTGCATGCTCAATCTTATGTTTTCCAGATACATATTTGAACTATCCAACGACCTTTTTGTTCCAAATTAGTCAGAAAATTTTAAATTAAAAAAAAAAAAACTTTTTTCAGAGTTAATCTTTCCTAAGCATATTATTTCTTTTATAGCAAAAATAGAATATAAATACATTATATGATTAACTTTTTTGTTTTGAGAGGATCACATGATTAACGTGACATCTTAATTATATTGGTATTCTAAGTCAATCACCAATCATTTTAATAAAATTTTATACTGAAATTTTATAAAAGATTAAAAGTCAATAGGACAAACGGTCACAATAAATCAAAATTTCATAAAGACAACTTCTATAATACTCTTTTAAAAAAGCAGAGTGTATTGATACTATTAATTTTTTTAATGTGTTATTTTTTCTCACATAAACATCTATATATTATATATTAAGTTGACCAAATTATCTGTATCGGTACATTTATCTTTTCTATTTAATCCCCTTAAATTTAATAAATTATTTTCTTAAATTTTTTTATTTTAACTAAATTATTATAAGAAGTTTAGAACTTATTCCCTTCCTCTCACGAAAGCGCTCCACCACCGTCGTGAGAAGAATTCTTCATCGTTTTTCCACCACACCGTGAGAAGATCCATCATCTGTCTAACTCTCAATTCGCTCGTGTTTGTGTCGCTACCCTCTTGATGCTATCGACCACGTATCTTCATCGTCGCGCCGTCTTTTCCAGGACTAACACAGAGATAGACGATGCAGAATGGAGGAGAGAGACAGTAAAGAACAACAGTAGAGGGAGGCAGTAAAAAACAGCAGAGAGACAATGCGGCGGAGAGATGTGGGATGGAGAGAAGAAACTTGGTTAATTTAATAAATAAATATTAATTATTTTAAAATAAAACAAAAATATAAAATTTCAAAAGTTGGTAGTGTTAAATTTAAACTACGGTCAAATTTACTTATAGATGACATGTCATTAGACTATTAATGATTTAATTTGATAATACCGTTAACTTTTAATTGTATCATAGAAATTACTATCATAAGTTAGTTGGGAAATTACTTTCTCCATCTCACGTTTCCAAAATATTACACGAGGGTCTGAAAGTGCACTTTCAAACTGAAAAAAAAACTATTTTTGTCCAAAAATATACATTTGGACTGCTTAAGTAACTTTCAAGGTGAGAAAATACTGCAGCCAACAAAGTAGCGACTAAAGGTACAAGAATGAGAACATTATATTACCATTATTTACTTGTACGATGAGATCATTATCCATGTGCTATCCAATAAGTACAATTCAATATTTACACAAGAAAACGGGAACACAACATAAGAGAATAGGAAGAAAAGGGGAATAAAACATATTGTAAAATTTCACAAACTAGATATTTGCAGCTTATTATACATCACTAGATATTTACATATATACACATTATTATACCAGTTTTGCACTTATATTTAAGTTTGAAGTTAAAAAAGAAAAAGCTCTTGAACAAAACAAAACTCTGTTCAAGGAGCAAAACACCACCATCATCGTAATAATCATGATTATCGCCTAAACCAAGTTAACCAATGATTAATCCACCATAACCCCATTTTCATAATAATCACCTAAAATCATTCAACTAACAGCAGCAAAATGGACACCTAATAAGTCCATTCTCATTGCACTCCAAGCATCTCTTCAAAAGCCCTTCATCTTCATCAAACACTTTCCTACTCCCACAGCAATTTTCACATGGGACGAACCTCGCATCGCCGCAACTGTCACATATAAAGCCGGGTTTCATCTTTGGAAACCCTTCAAGAATCCTTTTCAAGTCACCACTTTCGAATAGATGCTTAACCACATCAGCACCACCAATGTACTTTCCTCTCACAAATACTTGAGGCAGCGCGACGTTTTCCTCGCCCATCACACACTGCAGCAACAATTGATGTTGATACAAATATCAGACACGATATTGACATCATATAATAATGTAATAAGTACCTTATAGAATACAAGTCAAAAATGGATAGATCATAATATGTAAAATTATGTTTTATATTAGTTATTAGATATATATTAAAAATATTTGTGATCGCAAATGAAAAATGGACTGCAACTTCACAGTTTTTATATTTGAATTTTGTATTTGGATTACAAAGTCTCACACAATCGACAAAATAGACACCATCACGTTAGAATCAAGATTGAACAATTCACAATTGGACTTCAAAATGTTTGTCAATTTAAAAAAGTCTATATGTAAATCATTTAATCTTAATCTAACAACTCAAATCGCATAACTACATCAAAACCAAAATTTTCAACTATAGAAAATCCAAATCCAAATCATTTATTATCCAAATCTTTTGTAAAAATTTCAAATCATTTTTATATCAACAATCACTATACAACCATGATTGAAGTGGACTAATCATGTGATACTTTTGTAATTTATTTTTGCCTTAAAAAAAATTATTGAGGCCGCATTAGTCTTATTTAATTGCAATTCTCTAAATTTTTATCAAAGATCACTACACTACTACAAGTACCATTTTAAGACCTTGCATAAAAAATCAAGACAAAAATTAAAAAATTCATTTTAAAATTTCATAGCTATCTTTTTTTTATTGTGTCAAAAAAAGCTATCCTTTTTTTACCATACTTTACAAAATTTATAACTATCTAATTTTTTTGGTGAAACAAAATTTATAACTTCTATTAAATAAGTAAAGATCATCACAATGTAAATATTTTCATACAAAAAATTAATATAATAAAGAAAATTTTGGTACCTGCAATTCTTTTCTGTAAGCACGATCCATAGAAACATCTCTTTCATCAACCCAAACCCTAAACCCTTTCAGAATCATCTTAACCGCATTACAATCTTCAAATGTTCTCCGAATTCCTCTCAGGCTCGTTAAATAAACCACAATCCGATCCTCAGCTTCGGGCAACCGGAACAACATACCCGATTCCCAACCTAATTTCGAACCTGAACACGTTTCCGAACACAATCTCGAACCAGGACGCGGTTCCGAACCTGTCGAGGGTTTCGAATTCAACGATTGTTTCGTCGATTCGAACAAATTGCAGAGCTTCTTCACCATCTTTCCGCGAATCGAAGACTTCATCGATTCCATTGAACCGTAGAATCGGCTCAGTGAACCGGACCGATCTAGAGGTTGGTTGAAAGATTTCTCTGATGAAGATGAGTGAATCGTATTCGATCGATTGAAGAACGGAAACCTCGACATCTCCGAAAATTCAATGAGATTCTGAATTTCCTAATCGCAAAGAAAAAAAAATTGTTTTCAATTTCAATTTTTCGTTTAAAATTTGATAATCAAAATTGAGCTCAATTTTTTCAATGATGAATTTTTTTTAAGGTTTATTTTTTCTCACCTTGAAATTGATGCGGTGGTTGACGACGGTGCTGAGTTTCCGGCGACGGAGGAGAAAAAAACGACGGAGTTTTTTTTTGTTTAAAATATTTTGTTTTTTTTTTTGTTTGTTTATGATGCGAATTTTTTATTGTTGTTTTTTTCTTGTTGTTGCAGCAAGTAATTTTTGTGATATTGTTCTATTGGTTTTGTAGAAAGAATCTGTTGAGTTTGTTTGAGTGAAATGTGTGTTGAAGATTGGAACAAGAAGTTGGGTTTCTGTTGCTTTTTGTAGTTAGTTTTGAGACAGAGAGAAAAAGATAAGACTTTGAAGAAGAAGTTTTTACAGAGTGGGAAAGTTGAAAATTATTTAAAAAATTAAAATTAGAAATGGATTTATTTTAATTAATTTTGACTTTTGTAAGATATATTAGAGATGGAAAAATAAACAGTGTCCTTTCGTTTTTGTTTTTGTTTTGTAGTTGGATTTAAGGGATGTGGTATTATGAATATATGGAAATAGATTTATTTATTTGGCTTTAAAATCTTTTGTTATTTTTCTTATCTTTTATGGATATATGGACAAAAAAGAAACTGTGTATGGTTTTGTCTTTTGTATTTCGATTGAGAATTATTTTTATTATTATGCTAATAATAATTTGGATGGACTGGTATGAAAATGGAAATAAATAATTTTTAATTTTGGATATAAATTCATTCAAGAAAAATTGGATTTTTGTTGGCACAATTTTTTTTTGGATATTTATTGTTTCTTTTTTATGAGAATATTTATTGTTCTTTAATATGTAAAAAAAATATTTAACACATAAATTAATAATAAACTATGAAGATTAAAAAAGAGATGAAAAGAATGTTACAATCTATAAATAAAATAAAGTTGGTTGATTTAAAAAAAATCATAAAATTACACTTATAGTAGCTTTAAATATAAATAAAGATATAGATGTATTTAGCTTATATTTTGGTCAAATATACTCATTTTTGTTTTTGTTTATATTTAAGGCAAGTTATTGTGAGTGTTATTTTTCTTTTTATGTCTTTTGAACCAAAATTCAGAAATCATAATTATAATAAATAACGAAAATGAAAATAAATGTAATATTTCTTTTTATGGGAAAGAGAAAATTAACAAAAATGTAATTTTTATCCACTATTTGGTGGCATGGTATTGGTAGCGTAGCATGTTTGAAATGGACAGTAGCGTTGGAAAAAGCTTAAGTCAGGCCCACCGGCTGGCTATTTTGGAAACGAGGACGCGGTTTAGTCTTTTTACGTTCATGACTTTCTTGCGAATTTTATTTTAATTTTGACCGAATGACTTTGTTGTTCACAAATAATTTATCCGTTATTTAAAAAAATAATTTATCCAAAAAATTATCACTTTTACTTTTAAATGTAATCTTAATTTTTTTAATTATATTCTCCAATTAATGCCATACATATCACTCCTGATTTATAATTTTTTCACTTTTTATTTATGATAATTGGATACACTAATTATTAATAAGTTATAATAATAGTTTAGTAAAATCATTAGTATCTCTCTTTTATTTATAATTTTTTTTTATTGTGAAATATTTATTACTAAATTTTGAACACTATATATATCTAAATTGTTCTAAAGAAAATAAAAAATATGAATCATTTATAAAGTTTGATTAATGTTTTCTTAATAACTAGTATAAGAGATGTATTGTTGTAATATTTGGCAGAATTTTTAATTATTAAATACTTTTAGTTACTCATTCTTGTTTGAAAATGAGACAATAGGCTAACAATTCAAAGAGAAAGTAACTTAAATGACCAAATTGAGAGGAAAAAAACTTAAAAGACTTAAATTAGAATTGGAATTATAAACTTATAAGACCATATATGTATTTTGTCAATTCGTTTTCGTCATTGAATTAATAAGTTTCAACATTGTATCAAATGTGGTGTGGTTGAATTTATTGATCCAATGGTGAAAAAAAATATGTGTATTGTAACTAAATATTGTAACATTTAGTTACATAGAATTAACAATTGACATAATGATGAAATTTTTTCATATTTACATAAGAGAATAAAGTACTAATACTAAATAATTAACTGTCTTAAATAAATAATATTGTAAAATTTTTAAATAAATTCTTACGACCAAGAATTATTTAATAATTAAAATATTTAAAATTGGACATCTAATAACTAATCTCGAAATAAAATAAAAGGTAGACAATATGTCTATTTATTCTTGATCTACTAACTTACTCTTCTCATTAGACCTTCTCAGCTCTCGACGTCCTCAACGGGGTCTCCATTTCTGAAAACAACACTTTAATGAGAAGTTAAATCCCAATAAATAATGCACACAATTTTAAGAAGGCTTAATTTGTAGTTTTAGTCCCCTATTTGTACTGATTCACGAAATTGGTCTCTCTATTTTAAAAATCGACAATTTAGCCCCTCCATCTTATTTTTTTATTAAAAAATGATGATGTAAGATGGTTTAAATAATGTGATGTATGATACGATTAACACCTATGAAATTGAAATAAAACGTTGTAAAAACTTAACTTTCAACTTCGTAAATTTTTCATATCTTTAATTTAATTAATGACATATGAATAACTAATGTATCTAGATGGTTCAAAAATCTGGAGGGACCAAAACTGTCAACTTTTAAAATAGGAATATCAATTTCGTGAATTGATAATAATAGAGGGACCAAAACCGCAAATAAATTTTTTAAAAAAGTATTGTTCACGATCGACGCGGTAACTAAAAAAATCGACCATGCACCCGCGTTCTTCCAAAAATATTCTTCAAAAATATAAATAAATTTTCTATAATAACCAATTACTATCATTCATTAATATAAACCCATCCCCTTAAAATCAACAATAATTCACATCTATAATAATCAAATACACACATTTATTCTGCAGAAAATAAATAAATCAGTTTAATGGTGTCTCATTGTTATATGGAGATGTACTATTTCCTAGGAAGTGAGTATTATCACATCATGTGGAGCACTAACTCATCTAGTGTAAAGTACAAGATCCATACTGTAAAGTTTAAAACTTATTTCATGTGGCGTATAAGATTCATATATATAGGGCACATAACTTGTCCACCTAAATAATTGTGGGGTACAAGACTCGTCCATATGGAGCATAAACTCATCTCAAACACATACAATAAAAATAATTTGTTTTTTATAATCATCTTCATAGAATCATATTTAAAATATAATATTTTATTTAAGTATACAATAATAACAATAATTCAAGAACACATAATAAAACAATCTTTAAAGAATACATATTCAAACACTCATAAAAATGGTAATTCAACAAACAAAATAGGAAATTAATCAATTTCATAATCTTATTTCAACAAATAAAATGGTAAATAAATCAATTTTATAATCTAAAATTATATTTCATAAAATCCCGATTTTAATAGAGTTAAGTTTTCGGTAAAATATATTTTTATAAAAATTACTATTTAAAATACCTAACTCTTTTTCTATCTCAAATTCTCAAAATAAATGTATCATA
>JBBPBP010009777.1:9681621-9702265 GCA_037974735.1 Cicer chorassanicum | reverse complement strand
AAATCAATTTTATAATCTAAAATAATATTTCATAAAATCTCGATTTTAATAGAGTTAAGTTTTCGGTAAATATATTTTTATAAAAATTACTATTTAAAATATCTAACTCTTTTTCTATCTCAAATTCTCAAAATAAATATATCATAAAATAGTTAAAAGGTGTAATTACTCGCTTTTTATAGCGTTATTTGCTAAAAATATTATCTATCTATTACTCGCTATTGACCATCTTCGCAACCCTAAAATAATTTAGGTACTCTCTATTTATATCCACTCTAAAATAATTTAGGTACTCTCTATATATATCCAGTATCAGTATACTTCTACTTTTTGAATTTCTTTTAACATTCTTTATTTATTTATTTATATACATACATACATATAAGATAATTTGACTGTAAATCCTCTAATTGATCATATTCCGTTGGCGGTTCCACATAAAATGGACACTTTGTTTCTTATAAGAAAATGCTTGTGCTAATTGGAACATGAATTGTTCCTAGTAATGCCATCCATCATGCAATTAATCACCTGTTTGTTTTGAAAAAATAATGTGACTTATAAATATCTTGCACAATCAACTTAAGGATCATAGTACTATTAACTATTCATCTTAATCTTTACAGATGTTTTATTTATTTTTTTAAATATTATTAATATTCAATCATTAACACTAACAATCTTAAAAATTACAATGATTTGTCTTTAAAATTAGAAAGAATCTATAAGTCATAAATCAATTAACAAATATCAATATTATTAAGTTGAACGTTTTATCCTAAATTCGAACTAGAGACCTCAAAAAATAAAAGTATCAGAAGGAATAGTAGAGGTCTCAAACAAATGAAGACCAGAACCTTCTCACCCTGTTTCACATTAACCCTTGGGCATAAGAATCAAATCTCAAGGACATTTTGAAAAGAATAATAAGATTTTAAGGGTTATAACATTTTCTTGAACGATAAGCCATAGTGGTTAATAACAACATATTGAGATAAACTCCATCAAGAATTGATAAATTGCAGCTCTGTCTCATGAACAGGGCTGAAAAAATGCCAACTTGAATCATGGAATGCATTATAATAATCATCGGAAATTGTTTCGATTCTGAATTCATTTGCGAAACTTCGGACAGCCAAGATATACCCTAAGGAGTTCTGAATAGGTGAGTTCTTACATAATGAAACATGCTGCTCGTATGTTTCAAAGCTGTTCCCGAATAACACCATGTTTTTTAAAAGACTCGGTTTCCAGTTTGCCCGCAATAGGTTGTTGTATAACTCTGCTTCGCAGTGAGGCATGAAGAACATTGTTGGCTTTAGAGCTTCTCGCCTCCCATGCTCGTTGATGGACATGACAGAACAACCAAGAGTTTCCAAAACCCGAGACTCAGTTACAGAGAGAATAGGATCAAATACCTCTATGCTTCCAATCCAATTGAAATCTCTTTTCATCAACATTGCAATGCTAAGTTGCAAACGTGGAGGCTCATACAAATCGATACTGCCAATACCATAAATGACCATTTGCATCTTTGTGTCGGAGCCTAAAACCGTACGGAAATAATCGAAAACTGATGTTTGAATTTGATCTCTGAAAGTATGATAGAACTGAGAGTTCCCAATCCTATTAATGTATCTTTCCATTTTCTGCATTAATGCCGTTTCTTTGCTTGGATCTGTCTGAGAATCTGTTGGAGCCCATGGTTCTTGTTTTTCTTCCAAAATTCTACCAACTTCGGCAACTTTTCTCCTTTGTTTTCCACGACGGGGTAAAACAACTGTCCAATCTCCACTTGTTGTGCAATTGGTGTTTGTGAGAGTTTTTGCCGAAGCAGCCATTCAGATACAAAAATTATCTCTAATTTTATTCTTCTGTTTTACTGCTTCAACATCTGAATGCAGCAACACAGCAAATTCTGGATAAAACTACATGGTGTTAGTGTTGGGCTCTCCATGCTAGTTCATAAGAAAGAAATGGTTAATCGAATCCTTATAACTAGTAAGTAATAACTAGCATTGTCAACTGCAAATTACAGAAATAATAGTTTGTTCAAATTCTACTACGCTATAGTGTTAGAGCGCCACTGTAGTCATTATGTGACAACACTTTGTACTTGCATATTGCGGAACAACGATATGTTTAAATTCCTTTCGCTATAGCCTCTATTTTGAAACACTTAACTAGTCTCAATACACTACTTTCCATTCAAGATAAAGATCGAATTTGTGGATGAAGATTATGAAGTAGGCAAAAACAAACACGTGATATTATGCATCTTTGCTAAAATCATGAAATATTTTCTGAGAAATGGTGGTCACAAGGCAAATCAATATACAGTCTCATCCAGTCAGGGTCCATATTCCAATTTTGCCAGATATATTAAATTCCATAGTGGTATATATGAAGCTTAGCATGGCATGAAAGCCCAAAAAAGTAATTAACTATCAATGTTGTCAAATTGCAACTATAGCGGTGCTACAGAGCTAAAATGTAGTAGAATTTGAACAAATCTCTATTGTTCTGCAATACACTATTTAGCACAAAGTATTGTCAAAAGTGGCGGCTGTATTAGCGCTAGCACTGTAACGTAGTACAATTTGAACAAACTGCTATTGTATGTGATCTATAATTGACAACATTGTTGACAATATATATGGGAGTTGAAAATTAATAGAAATCACAAAGAACAACTTCAGTTAATATGTCAATGTCACTAGTCTATTTGTGTTATATTTTGTAGACATATGACAGAAACTGGTTGACAAGGAGAAAATTTATGTTACAGTAGCATATCAGAGTCCAATAGGCTCTTAGATGGCTTTGCTTTCTCCCTTGTTCTTTCTTTTAACAAAATATTTCACAAAAAGAATTCTTATCAATTTTTAAAAATCAAACAGAAACATGTGGTTCAAACGGTTAAACCTTAAACCAGACTTTACTACAGTGTTCGATTATTTTGACGGTTCGATCATGATTTCACCCTGATTTGAGCAGTTTAAAGCAGTTGAACCATGACTTGGAGGTTTCACCGCCTCGCTGTCTAGTTCAGTTTACAAAACATTGATTCTCAGTGCCTCTCCTCTTATTCATCCCATATATAAACTACCTACCACCCCAAAGCACTCCTACGTTTTCCCCTATCATGAAAATAATTATTTGCATGTTCAGTTCTCCCCCCTTCTCCCCAAAGTGAATTATATTTTAAACACTACTCTTATACCAATCTCATAATCTATGTAGCATCGACACTTCATATTAAAGGCGTGTCTTGTGTCCAACACGACACTGATACATTTGGTTAATTGAATTACTTTTATTTTCATTAATTATTACAAGCGCCTAAACTCAGTAGCACCAAAAGTTCTGATCGAAGGTGTGTCATGATGTCTGACACCGAGACATCGATTACCTTTAATTAATTCATTTTATCAAATTATTACTAGTATCGATGTGTCAGTGTCATGGGTATGTGCTTCATAATGTCAACATGCTTGTGTCGTGCCTTGGCAGGGCTGGTCCTAAGAAATTTGGTGCCCTTGGCGAACTATAAAACCCCGTGATCTTTATATTTTTTCTCGCAAAAACATTAATAATTTATTCATTACAATCAAAGATTCTTTAAAAAATTCATTTGCATGTCACGATTTCAAGGCTACAGTGCAAAAAACACGTGAAAATCAATCTCAAATAAGAGAAAAAAATCGAGTCACAATTTTTGAAAAAAATCCCTTCTCCTCCACAAAATAGGCACGACTTTTGAAAAAAATCAACATAATAGAAGAACAATAATTCAATGAAACAACACACCAAAAAACACAATCAAAACAAAACGAAAATGTTGAAAATAAGAATCAAAACAACCATTGAAACAACATAAAAGAAGAATAAATAAGAGAAAAAACTTGGTTAGGATGAATAGAAACGAACCAGAACTAAACGATAGAGAAAAAGGAAGGAAAGTTCCGGGTTGCCGGATAATGCTGCCGGAAGATCGGTGGTCTTGGGTGATGGCAAAGTCAGGATGGTTTTGGAGTTTTGGGTGAAAGGGTAGATCGAACTGTAAGAGACAGTAGCAGCGAGCGTAAAAACAGAAACAAGAAACCTAATAAAAAACGGTTTCAAGGTAAAAACTCATTTTAAATTTATTTTACTCAAAACATGTTTTGTTTTAAAAATGTACCCTTAAAACCAATGTTTTAAAAATTTACTGTTAAAGCCAAAAAAAAAAAAACTAGCAACCACTTTGAATTGGATTTAAAATTTTAATAATTTTAAAGTTTAAATATGTATTTATTCCTTGCAATTATAATATTTTTATTTATTTTAGTCTTTGTATGTTTTTTTATTTAGTTTATATTTTGCAAATATAGTTTCATTTTAAAATAGTCATTCCATCAAATTTCTGTTACAAAACACTAAGACAATTAATATGTTTTTGGTTCCTCTGTGAGAATGTGTAAGAGAAGTCTTCCAACACAACAACAACAACAATTTGAAATACCTTGATATAATTTTACGAGAATGCAAAGGTTCACTCGAAGAAGTTGCGGCAATTTAAAATCATGGTATCACTAACTACACTTTAACAGACCTTTATTTTATAGATTTGATGTTAAATAAGTGTGAGTGTTATGCAATACACGTATTTTTCTTATTCTAATTTATAATAACGAAACACATTAATTAATTAATTGGAGAAGAAAGGGAAATTGAATTGACCTTGGTGTCAAACATGATGGATATAACCTTGTATTGAAATTGAGAATTGAATTGTTTAACAAAATTAATAGTTTTCTGGTGAGATTTGTGGTTCCCATGTGACATGTTCAAACGAGCGACATTCATTCCGGTTTGAGCAAGTTTCCATATCATGTCACGTGAGCTAGTAGAGGGACCAATAGTACATACGATCTTAGTTTTGGTATCTGAATTGGGTTGTTCCCCTCTTATACGATTATAAGGAAAAGAGTTTGTGCAGTAAATCTTTGCCTAGATAGAAAGAAAGAGAAGTTAGTTAATGAATGAATTAGGTTGAAGAAAGAGTAATAAAACTATATCAAGGTACTCTGAATTCTTGTTGTTGTTGTGTTGAATGAGGAGGAGAACTTCTCTTACACATTATCACAAACACTTGGTGGAATCATTAACGTATTAACGGTGTTAGTATTTTTGTAACAAATTTGACAGAGTTATTTTAAAATAAAACTATATTTGCAGGGATGTAAACCAGACAAAAAAACTTATTAGGACCAAAATAAAAAAATGTTATAATTGCAAGGACTAGAAACATATTTACACCTAATTTTAATTTAGAGTAATAAGGATTATTTTAAAATAAAACTATATTTGCAGGGATGTAAACCAAACAAAAAAACTTATAAGGACCAAAATCAAAAAATGTTATAATTGCAAGGACTAAAAACATATTTACACCTAATTTTAATTTAGAGTAATGTGTCTAAATAGATGCAATAATAACAACTATGATTAATATTATTATATAAATTATGTAGACATGATGAAAATAATTAAATTTTATTAAATAATTTAATATTATAAATCTTAATTTTGATCGAATCGTTAAAATATATGTAATGATTTATAATTTTCAAAAATAATTTTATTATGGAGATTGTAAAAATTATCTTATTTTATATAATTTTCAAGTTGTTCGGAACGTAGTTTCAACTCATTATTAAATGATATTTAAGTTCTTCAAGACAAAATATATTTTTGTATGTATTATAATATTTAAATATTTCTATTAAGTGAGTAAATTGTTTGATTTACAATATAAATAATAAATATTAAAAGATTCATTGGTAGACTTAATGTTTGTATAGTGTACATATTGTAATGATATGGATTTATCATAGTATTTATATTTTGCATGAATTAGATATTTTTAACAAAAATACATTCAATCTCTTTCATTGTTAATTTTTCAACACAAACAACGTGCTACGCACTCGGCAGATCAGATTAAATAGTATTTGCAAATACATGTTCTTTATATTTTTTAAAGTATTTAATAAAATATTAGGTTAAATATGTTTTTAGTCTCAATAAAATTCCAATGTTCTAGTTTTACTCTTTGTAAAATAAAAATATCATTTTTTGTCCTGCAAAATTATCCAACCATCAGTTTTAGTTTCTGTTGAAATGAAACATGTAAAATTATCCTTCAATTTTAAAATTTTTGAATCAGTTTTTTCAAACATGTTTAGAACATTATAAAAAGTTCTTCCACAAAAATTGAGAATTTTTTAAGAATACAAAATTATTATTACTATAATAGAAATAGAATGAGACAAATGAATAAAAAAATATTGATCGATACAAAATTAGAATTTATTTCGAGTACTTCTACACCTAATTCTTTCATGCGGAAATTATTTTGTTGTTGTTTATTTTCAAAAAATTTAATTTTCAAACTATACTTAAAAAAATAAAAATAAAAACTTTTTTAATTATTTTTCTAAATATCATTTACATTATTTTTTGAATTCTTTAGCGTATCATGGTGCACATATTAAACCAAAGATCAAACATGAGTACTTTTTTTAATCATCATTGAAAATTTAGTTATTGTAACACCCCAACTTTCTTTGTCTAAAATAATAATAATAATATATCCTTATTATTATTATTATTATTATTATTATTATTAGAATTAAATAAATGCACTAATTCCTTATAAAATCGCATGCAATGATAATTTAGTGATAACATAATCTATTGAAAATTTGAATGGTAAATATCTAATAAACTTTAGTATTTTTTTATACTATTTAGGATTACTTATAGTTAGTAGAATAATTATAATAATAAGAATAATTAGTTTTATGCCTTGTACAATTGAGAATAAGCAATAATTAATTTATTGAGTGAGTAGTAACTACTAAAATATTATTGAGTCTTTAATAGGCGGTACAACCCACTTAAGAGGGGTATTCTTATCAATCTTTCAATAAATAAATAAAAAGGAAATATAAATAAAAGAATAGAAATAATGTGTGTGGAGATACATTGTAAAAACATAAAGAGAAGAAAGAAAGAAAGAAAAAGAGGGGGCATGAAAGAACGTAGAAAAGGAAGAAGAAAGAAAGGAAAGAAGAAAAAGAAGAGATAAAACACTACCACCCTCCATAACATGTTCTACCTCCAAGCTTACCCACATCATGCCTTTAACATATATTCTTCTTACAACAACATTGAATACAAATGGAGAGAGGAAGATAAAAATAAAAAAAAATAAAAAAGGATTAGGTTTCACTCTTGAAGAAACATAATAAAGATCAATGAATGGGATTAATGTTCAACTTTAGGAAAACACACAACTCTTCCACATCTACAAGTTAAGGTAACATAGAAAACTTCTCTTAGGTGTGCTTACAGATCTTGATTGCATGTTGTTAATAAATGTTCATGATTTGCATGTTTGGGTATTGAGATAATCTTCTTTGATTTAGTATAAATGATTACTAAGAGTGCATGTTAGGTGTTTGTATTAATTACTATGAAGAGTTTTTGTTTTATTATGATTATTAACTGTTGTGGTTGGGTTGGTAATGAGATATAATTGTTTAATATTGGTAATTAATTGATTTTATGTTGAATTTTGAATGTATTTTACTTAGTTGAGCAGATTAACTTGAGAATATAAAGTTTGAAATGAAAATAGTATAATGTTATCTCTGAATACGTATAGGTATACCTTCGGTTTTTGGTTCATAACTTTCTCCATATATAGTGTTTTAAGCTGATTTATGTCCCATTAGAAACTAGACTTAATTATCTTCGAAATAGACACTGGTTTCATTAATTTTTATAAACTGTATTAATTGAATGCCTATTATACATAATAAAAATATATTTATAAACTAAACATCTTAAGCTTTCGAAAATATTATCATTTATTCAAATCGGACATTGTTTGATATTTTAATTAAATTACCAAAGTTATAGTGTTTTCTACCTAAAAAGATTATGACATAGTTGAGTTAAAATAAGTATAACAAGATGAAATAGGAATCGGTTTTGAGTGAAATCAATTGGACTTGAAAGATTATTTCTATTACTTTGTTACTGTAAATTTTATAACTTTATATTAAATTTACAAATTTTCGTAATTTTATGAATTGGTCTGTTTTGTTTTATGCATTAGTTATCTTAAAATATCTATATTTTGATCTAGGAAACTTGTTTTTAAGTGAAACCAGTTGGTCTAAAAGAAGATATATAGTAGTTTTATCATATTAAAATTTATAATTTTACTAAATATATAAATGGTTCAATAGTATTGTAAACACAACTACATTGTCATAAGATTATTAGGCAATGTTGTTGACTTTAGAATACCATAACTTGAGTTATATAGATCAGCTTCGAGTGAAACCAATTGCGTTTGAAAGCTTAAATATAACATTCTTTTCTTAGAACTTTGATGTTAGTACATGGTGTGTGTGTGTGTGTGTATATATATATATACACACACGATTCAATCTAGCTAGATGAACTCTCCTCCAATCTTACCAAAAGAGATTATTCAAGTAGAGGGCATTGGCTGAAACCAATGTAGTCTTTAATGAATTACTTGTTATGTTGAGTCTTTATGAAACCAAAGTATGAGGAGTTTTAGGATTGCTCACCAGTCCTTCAATGTCATGAGTCAGAGTCGAATCATGTCTTGAGTCTATATTAGATTTATAGTTTAATTAAATCTCACTTGAAGATTGTTTTAAAGTTTGTAAAAACTTTAGTATTCTAAATTATTTCATAAATTTACAAAATAATTTCTATTTATTTGCAAACACTTAGATAATTTTGAATTGAAATTTTCAGTTTCATCTACATTGTGTACAATGTTTTTTTTCAAGATTCATAGTTAAATCACTACGCCAAAAATAACATTTTATAGTGCGTCTTTTACAGCACTTATTAAATACAAGCGCTGTTGTATAATTTTTTAAAAATTACAGAGGATACAACAGCGCTTTTTTGACAAGCGCTATGAAAAAAGCGCTGTTGTAGGGTCATATAGGGTCACATACGCTTGCACATAATGTTTACAACTCTTTTACAACACTTTTTTTAAAAAGCGCTGTAAATTAAAGCGCTCTCACATAGTCTTTTACAGTGCTTTTTGAGCGCTTTAAACACAAGCACTGTAAAATGTAGCGCTCCCACCTTATGTTACATAGCTTTTAAAGCGCTTTTTGTTAAAGCGTTATAAAAGCCTTGCGCTTTCACATAATCAAATGACCTATTACAACGCTTTTTATACAAGCGCTGTAAAAGGCTTGCGCTTTCACATTATTAAAGGACCTATTAGAGCGCTTTTTGTACAAGCGCTTTAAAATCATTCATTTTAAATAAAAATCATTCACTTTAAATAAATAAAAACAAATTTAGAACAAATTTAATACGTTGTCTTAACCCTACAAACTCTCATCTCCTCTATTTTGTGAACCCTCCTCTCCTCTACTGTGCGCCCATCTACAAATTGATCTACGTTGCTCCTCCTTTAAAAAAAAATTGATCAACGTTGTCTTCAGGTACTGTATTTATTTATTTGTTGTTGTCACCAATTAAAACTGATAAATTATTACATATATATTAGATATGTTCTGTTTTGAAATTGTTACATGATATTAGATATGTTCTCATGATATGTTCTATTTTGAAATCAGACTTGGACCAATATTAGATATGTGTACTATATATAGGTCATATATATATATCAGACTTCAAATCATGCTTATTATTTGTGTAACTGCAATTATATAGGTCATATAAAATGGATCGGAAATGGATGTATGTCAATCGATTGACAAAAGAGTATGAAAATGGAGTGAAGGAGTGTGTTGAGTTTGCAGTGATGAATGCAAAAGATCCAAATAGAGTCATTTGTCCTTGTTTAAGATATTGTTTTGGAAAACGCATTAGAGTAGATGAATTGGAAGGACATTTAGTATGGTATGGAATTGATCAAAGCTATACATGTTGGATAAGACATGGTGAGAAAATAAATGGAAACACCCGCATAGATACATATGATTCAACTGATTTCGACACAGATACATATGAGCCGGGCCGAGTTGAGGAGATTGCAAAAGCAGTTGAAGAAGATATTTGTGATTGTCCTAAAATGTTTGAGAGCTTGTTGAGTGATGGATGAAGGTGCGAACACGAGAAGGGGGGGTTGAATTGTGTTTGCACAAAGTCGATACCTTTTTGATAATTTATAAATAATTAAAAATTAGTTTGGATTTGGTTACTTACTTGGAGTAGAAGCAATCGAATATAGAGGCAGCAATCAATGAAAGCATAAATAATTTGAAGCGTAGAATTATCCTGGTTCACCACTAACTTGGCTACATCCAGTCCCCTCATTCAGAAGGCTTTAATCCACTAATTCAAAAACCTTGAATTACAAAGCACCTGACCCTCCAAGCCAGTCTTCCTAAACAGCCTGACAACCCCAGACTTTTGAGGAACTAACCACCTTGACCCTACAAGCCAAGTCTTCTCCTAACAACCTGACGACCCTAGATTGAAGAAGGAACTAAACCACTATCGGGTTGGATACAAGAGATTGAAACTTGAGAAGTTGCTTCTAACAAAGCTGATAATAACAATAACTCTCACACTTTAAGAAAAGAACACTCAAAAGATATTTCTAACTTGAACAAGTGTTTCTCTCTTTGAACTCTAAGATGAATTGAGAACTTTGAGCTTGAGTTCCTCTTTTCTGCTTTTCGATGCTTTTCTCCTTCAGCCTTGAGTGTCTATTTATAGTGAAAAATTGGGCTTCAACTTAGTCCTTATTTAATTCTGAATTGTATCTTGTTTAGATTGAGTTTGTAAATTCTTCAAATTGATTTTGTTCCTATTTTGTGTAGATTGACTTTGTAAATTCTTCATGATGATTATGTTCCTATTTTGTGTAGATTGACTTTGTAAATTCTTCAAATCAAATATTCTTCAAATCTTCATTAAATGTTGGTCAAATATTCTTCAAATCTTCAATTAAATGTTGATCAAATATTCTTCAAATCTTCTTCAAATATTCTTCAAATCTTCTTCAAATATTTTTCAAATCTTCTTCAAATATTTTTCAAATCTTCTTCAAATATTCTTCAAATCTTCTTCAAATATTCTTCAAATCTTCTTCAAATATTTTTCAAATCTTCTTCAAATATTTTTCAAATCTTCTTCAAATCTTGACCATATTTTGTTTTCAACTTGGTCAAAGATTTTCTTCAATTATAAATATGAATCAAATCTTATTTTAGATTTTTATCAATTATAAGTTTGAATCAAATCTTATTTTAGATTTTCATCAATTATAATTTTGAATCAAATCTTATTTAAGATTTTCATCAATTATAAATTTGAATCAAATCTTATTTTAGATTTTCATCAATTATAATTTTGAATCAAATCTTATTTAAGATTTTTCTTCAATTATAAATTTGAATCAAATCTTATTTTAGATTTTCTTCAAAAACATGAATCTTCTTTCCTACTCTTTGAAGTCAAATATATTGTTCTCATAAAATACTTTTGTTAACATCAAAACTCTATATGTAAAACCAACTTGGTTCCAACAATGGAGAGAAACCATTATATAATGGTTGTACTAAATTCACAAGACTGTCGGCGATATTAAAGTTGTACAACTTAAAAGCGAGTAATGGATGGTCTGATAAAAGCTTCACAGAATTACTAACACTCTTAAAAGATATGTTTCCAGATGATAATGAACTTCCCAATCGAACCTACGAGGCTAAAAGAATTTTGTGCTCTATTGGTATGAGTTACGAAAGGATTCATGTGTGTCATAACGATTGCATTTTATTTTGAAATGAATATGAATTACTAAAGGCGTGTCTGAAATGCAATGTCTCTCGATATAAAAAGAAAGAATCTACTCCAACAAAAGTCGTGTGGTATTTTCCTATAATACCAAGATTTAGGCGCATGTATCGCAGTGAAGAAGATTCAAAACACTTGACATGGCATGGAGATGAAAGAATTAGAGATGGAAAGTTTCGACACCCTGCAGATTCTCCACAATGAGCAAAAATTGATCATGAGTATCCTAGATTCGGGATAGAGCCAAGAAATCTACAACTTGCACTTTCTACTGATGGA
Organism: Cicer chorassanicum; assembly: GCA_037974735.1. Taxonomy (NCBI): domain Eukaryota; kingdom Viridiplantae; phylum Streptophyta; class Magnoliopsida; order Fabales; family Fabaceae; genus Cicer; species Cicer chorassanicum. Next base: position 9,690,103 of record JBBPBP010009777.1, on the reverse strand, counting down.
ATGAATCCACATGGTCTTCAAAGCATCTCACACAACTCGTGGCCTATGATTTTGTTGATTTATAACCTACCTCCATGGTTATGTATGAAGTGTAAGTTTATGATGTTGTCTCTGTTAATTTCTGGACCCAAACAACCAGGAAATGATATTGACGTATACTTGACTCCTTTAATTGAAGATTTAAAAATTATGTGGGAGACAGGTGTGGAAGTTTATGATGGTTATAAGAAAGAATGTTTCAATTTGAGGGCTATGTTGTTCAGCACAATTAATGATTTTCCAGCATATGGTAATTTATCATGATATAGCATTAAAGGTCAGTGTGCATGTCCTATATGTGAAGAGAGTACAAATTGGATGCGGTTGAAACATTGTAAGAAGAATGTATTTCTTGGACATCGTAGATTTTTACCTTACAGTCATCAGTATCGTGGGTGGAGAAATGCATTCAATGGAAAATCAGAGGAAGATAAAGCTATTGTAGCACCAACTGGATGTCAAATACTTGAAAAAGTACAAGGTTTGACCAATAAATTTGGGAAACCTTTTGCGGGAGAGCTGGTCAAAACTGAGTGGAAGAAAAAGTCAATTTTCTTTGAATTGCCATATTGGAAGTCATTGTATGTAAGACATTTTCTTGATGTGATGCATATTGAGAAAAATGTATTTGATAGTGTTATTGGTATGTTACTCAATGTACTAGGAAAATCTAAGGATGGCATCAATGCAAGATTGGACTTGGCCGATATGGGAATAAAAAATGAATTAGGTCCTGTAAAGAAAGGAAATCGCACATATCTACCTCCAGCCGCTCATACTCTATCTAGAAAGGAAAAAATTGTTTTGTATAAATTTATACACGAAGTTAAAGTTCCAGAAGGATGCTCTTCAAACATTAAAACTTTAGTTTGTATGAAAGACCTCAAGTTAAAAGGTTTGAAGACCCATGATTGTCATATTCTAATGGAGCATTTGCTACCAATAGGTATACGTTCAATTTTACATGAAAAAGTTCGCCGACCCATAACTAAATTAGGTTTCTTCTTCAGGGAAATTTGTAGTAAAGTGATCGATTCCCAGAAATTATCGACATGCAGAGGGAAATTGTTGTTACCCGATAGAACGATATATGAAAATATTAAAAGGGTATGTAAAAAGTAGAAGTCGACCAGAAGGTTGTATTTCTAAACGGTACATTGTCGAAGAAGCTGCTGAATTTTTTACTGAATATCTGTCCAATGTTGAATCCATAGGGCTTCCCATGTCTCGTCATTCGGGAAGATTATCAGGAGAATGGGTAATTGGAAAGAGACTAATGACTATATCAAGGACAGAATGGGAGCAGGCACAATTGTATGTTCTGCACAATGATGATGAGGTTCAACCGTATGTTACAATACACATGGATCAATTATCTAGTTTGAACATGAATAGGAATCAAAATTGGATAACTCGAGAGTACAATCGAAGGTTCATAACATGGTTAAAAAATCACATAAAGTCAAAGTTTGAGGTAGACCCCGGATCAATTTCACAAAGATTGAGGTGGCTAGCAAATGGTCCGAGTTTACATGTCTTTTCTTACACCGGTTATGTAATTAACTGCTTCACATTTTATACCAAAGAACAAGATGATCAAACCACTATGCAAAATCACGGAGTCACTCTCGTAGCTGAAGCGATGCATATCTCAAGTGCAAAAGACAAGAACCCAATATCTGTAAATCTATCATATTTTGGGGTTATCGAGCGCATATGGGAGCTAGACTACACAATGTTTCGTGTTCCCATATTTTGTTGCAAGTGGGTCGATAATAATAATGGTGTTCAGATTGATGAGTCAGGGTTCTTGCTTGTCGATTTTAATAGGGTGGGATACAAAGATGAGCCTTTTATTTTAGTGTCGCAAACTCAACAAGTGTTTTATGTCACTGATCCTGCTGATGATAAATGGTTCGTTGTCCTATCGACCAATAAAATAAGTGATGATAACAATAATGATGAAGATGTTGGTAATGATCTTTTCTTTGCAACATCACAACCACAAGAAATTGATTCAACTGATGATGGTTTATATCTTAAAGATAATCATGATGAGGGAATTTTGATTAATCCATCGTTTCGTATCATTAATGGACAAACAAATGTGAATCCCACCAAGAAAAGAAGAAGGACATCTTAATGTGTTTAATTGTTTTATAAGCCATGTAATCTGAACTGAGTTCATGTAATTTAATTGTTTGATTTGCCAGAATTGAGCATTTTGGTATTTAGCTTGAACTGTATGTAATTTTCTGCTTATACTGGGAAATTTTCTTGAACTTGAACTAATCATCCCAACATGAGTTGATCATGTAATTTAACATTGATATATATAGGTATTATTTGGAAGAAAAAAAATTATTATTTGTAAGAAAAAATTATTATTTGGATGAAAAAAAATAATTAAACACAATTTGGAAGAAAAAATAATTTAACTAATTTGGAAGAAAAAAAATTATTATTTGGAAGAAAAAATAATTTAACTAATTATTTGGAAGAAAACAAAATTATTTGGAATTTTTCTTGAACTTAACCGATCATCCCAAAATAATGAAGTCACACAGCCCTTGGACATAATAAAACAAAGAACTTTAAGAGGTCTTTTAAAGCGCTTGCTGCATAAGCGCTGTAAAAGGGTCACACAGTGTTTGCATATTATAAAACAAAAAAGTCTTTTATATATAAAACCCTAGTACAGCGCTCTTTTGAAAAAGCGCTGTAAAAGGGTTTTAAAAAAATAAAATAAGGAGATCTTTTAAAGTGCTTTCTGCATAAGCGCTGTAAAAGGGTCACATAGCATTTGAATATAATAAAACAAAGATGCCTTTTAAAGCGCTTTGTATAAAAGCGCTGTAAAAGGCTTTTAAAAAAATAAAAATAAGGAGGTCTTATTCGGCGCTTTTTCACAAGCGCTTTAAAAGGCTTCTAAAAAAGCGATGTAGTAGGCTTTTAAAAAATAAAATAATGAGGTCTTTGACAGCGCTTTTTCAAAAAAGCATTGTAATAGGGTTTTATATATAACAGTAAACTTCTTCAGTTTCCTCTTCATTACGTAAACTTCATACGAGTATTTCAGTTTCCTCTTCATTCTCCTTCTCATTGCGAACCCTACGAACCCTGCCCTTGTTTCCTCCTCGTTACTAACCCTCATTACGTAAACTTCATACACTTGTTTCCTCCTCATCTTCATTCTCCTTCTCATTACGTAACCATATATTTTTTACTAACCCTTATTATGTATTTCTGCGAACCCCATCCCCCTACGCTCGTTTCGTCTTCGTTCGTATTTCTGCGATATTCTTGTTCTTCTTTGTTACTAATCGAACCCTACAAATCCGTAACCCTAAGTATTTCTTCGCACTTTTCAGGTATTGTATTTTAAAATTTTTTGTTTCACTAAAATGCATGTTGAACTTATACTACTACGTTCTTAGACTACTGCATGTTGAACTTGTTGAAGTTATACTGAACTGCATGTTGAACTTGTTGTAGATAAATGGATACCAACAAGGAGTTAGATTGTCAAAATGAAGAAGTTGGCAACACCAAGACTTACGAAAATGAAGTCAAACGTGGTGCAACCATAATGCAAAATATTATAAAAGCAAGAAGTACTGGGCAAAAATTCGAGGTATATTATACTTCAAAATGTCATACTATACTTTGTTTGCTGTTTATTTTTTATCTTTTTTGAAAAAATTTGAGGTATACTTTGTTTGCTGTTTATAATTTGAGGTACTTACTATATGAGTTTATTAGGTGGGATCGAATGAGAGTGGTTAGCCAATTGACCCCAACAGTTCAATGTTTGTAAGTTATATTGGGGCTGTTGTTCGTCAGAATATCCCCATCACAATAGATGATTGGAGAGATAAGGCATTGAAGGATGCAAACGATGTATTGTGGGCTGATATACAAGTAAATTTTTTACTCCACTTTTTTACTTATAATTTTTTACAGATTGCTTTGAAGTACTTTACTCAAACTATATCTTTATTTGGTTTGCAGACATCTTTTGATGTTGACAAGGTGAGAAAGAGTTACGTGCTGAGAGTTGCCCGGAAAATACACCGGGGTTTTAGATCTCACCTCTCAAATTGCTATCTAAGAGACCGAGATAGAAATATGAATGCGGAGGCTCCAAAAATATATAAACATTATATATCAAATGAGGAATGGAGCGTTTTCGTAGCAAAATGTTCGGACCCGCGTTTGTTGTAAGTGATTAATTTATTGGCATTTGTGTTTTATTATTCATATTCATAACGTATTTTAAATTTTTACAAGATTGTTATTTTTTTTATATATAATATTAGTAAGGCAAATCGCGAGAGGGCAAAAATTACTCCCCACACATACAAGAAATCTCGTATGGGATATGCACGTCTAGAGCAAAAACTTGTAAGTAATTAAACATCACTTTTATATAATGTGGTACATTATAAACTATACTTTCTAACTAATATTTTGTTTATGATCTTAACGAGAACAGCAACAAGACACCCAATCCGATCAACCGTTGGGTTGTCATATATTGTGGAAGGAAGCTCGCGTAAATAAAGATGGAGTGGTTGATAACGAAAAAGTTCAAAAAGTAATAGAACTTTGTGTAAGTATATTTATCACTTTAATATTTTTTAATATTGTATTTTAAAAATGATATTGAACTTATCTTTTAAATCCTACGTGTAGTTTAGGCGAATCTCGAACAAAGTTTGGAAAATCAAGAGGACAACAAGGCTAGTTGCAGGGACATACTAGGTAAAGTGTTTAATGTTCCTAAATATTCCGACCGCGTGAGGGGGAAAGGATTTGGCGTAACTCCTAGAAGTTATTTTTCACAAGAGAAGCGCCAAAATCCATCTAATTAGGAAGTTTTAGAGAAGATCAAAGTATTAACAGAGCAAGTGGCACTCTTGGTGAAGACGAATAAATACAAGCAACTTGCGGATCGACTCCAACGTGAAATTCAAATGGAGAGTGAAAATGCAAGTTACAACGTTGGTCAAAGTCTTCCTGAGGTAATTAATTACTTAATAAAATAAGAAATTCATTCAACCTAATTGTTTCACATACTTATGTATTAACCATTGATTTAGGGTGTCACTCCTTGCGTGTTGTACTTATCCTCCCCTACTCATCGCAAGGTTGGAAAAGGAACATTATACAATACTCTGGGGGAAGTATTGCACAACACACTGATCCCTGCAGGCCATGTCAAAGTATCACCAGTTATTGCTTTGGAACCAAATGCACTGTTGCCTATACTGGACAACGATGCAGATATGAAGTATTTGGGCGAAGCAATTGGTAGTTACGTGGCATGACCCAAACATCTTGTTGCCCTTGATAAGGTATGTTTAATTAATTGAAATGTATGTTTAATTGATATGTATATTTAATTGCTGATTTTTTTCCGATGTTAAATTTAATTTCATATTTATATAGATTCAAACAAAGTCTAAAGGGAATGATAAGAAGATTCCCAGAAATGAGTCAGTCACATCGCCCGAAAAGGTTTGTCACATTTATTCTGTAAGGTTTGTCATTTTTTCAGATTCAATAAACTAACAAACTAATTAACCTCATTTTTTCAGATTCAATCCAATAAACTACCCGCACAGCAAGCCAGCAAGCTAGTTGCCGCACCACAACTGGATATTCGTGGTAAAAATAAAGCCGACAAACTTCAAAAATTGGAGGGTAATAAAGCTGGCAAACTGCAAAAGCTGAAGGGTAATAAAGCGGCCAAAGTTGCTGCTCAAAAATTGGATCGTGGAAAATCAGTTGTTGCTCCTGCTCCTAAAATAAGTCAACCACAACTTGCTCGATATGGGTCGTGTCTTGACATACAGGCAAAAACAAATATGGGCAGCAACAACGATTCACGAATAATATGCATGGATAAAGCTATATTCGGAGATGAGTATAAAGAATTTCTAGAAAAAGAGCACATATACGAACTTCTCAACCATAAGGAGTTGAGTGCTACTGTCATCAGCTTATACATTAGGTAAAAATTACTTTAAATTGCATTTATTGGTAATTAATTTAATTTATTGGTAATTAATCTAATTTGAAATTTTCAATGATGGTTTTTGTAAGAGAAGTTCGTGTGCACGCGCAGATTGTTAAATCGATTTTCATTCTTGTCTCCGCATGAGATTTCGATGCTTAAACATGATCCATTGAATGTAAAGAAATACGTTGTAGATATACTATTAGGAAATAAAGAGAAGGATAAGTTGTTCCTTGCACCATATAATTCAGGGTACGTAATTATATATTATTTATTTATATCTTTTTTAATTTATGAGATCTTAATTTATTAGTTGTGTAAACCAAATTTTTGTTGTTGTAGGGCACATTGGATGCTATTAGCAATCAATGCGACCTCTGAAGTTATATACTATTTAGATCCCTTGCACGACCATTACAACAATCACTCCGATATAAAGACTATGTTCGACACATAAGTAATATTCATTTATTTCTTATATATATATATATATATATATATATATATATATATAATCAAATTTATTTATTCGATAGTGCTTTACAAGTTTTTCGAGCTCAAAGAGGTGCTACAGTGTCAAAGCAAAAGTCAAATAACATCACATGGATTCCAATAAAGGTTTGAAATATATGCCTTTAAAATTTCATTTACAATCAGTGCACAAATATTTATTGACTTATATGTTTTATTTTATAGTGCCCTCATTAAACTAACAACATCGACTGTGGGTACTATGTATTGCAATTCATGAAGGAGATGGTTGATAAGAATCAAACTATAATCCCAGAAACAGTACGGTATTTTTATTATTTGGTTTTCATATATAAACTATGTATATATTAGATTCTAACTTATTTATGTTCAATTTTTATATCGCACAGTATTTTGACAATTCCAGTCCAACATACTCTGAAAGAGATCTAATTGAAATAAAGGAAGACTGGTGTCAGTATGTGATTGAAATGAAGATTATTTGATTTGCTGGGAAATGGCATGCTGCAAGGGATAGTTATATGCTGCAAGGGGTAGTTATGTTATGAAATGTACTTCTAATAGTTATGTGTATATAAATATGTAGTTATATGAATAGGGCACATTTGAAAAGCTGTGAATATGTAATATATATGTGAATATGTATATGAATCTGTAATTTGTTCTGATATGAATATGTAGTATATATGTAAAAAGCTGTGAATATGTATTCTAATATGTTGTAATTTGTTTTGTGTTGTTATGTAATTTGTTGTGAACTGATTGTATAAATATATATAGTTATAAAGTTAATTTAATTGTGAAATGATTGTGTGAACTGATTGTGAGAACTGATTGTGAACTGATTGTGAACTGATTCTGGATGAAAATGATTTTAGAATAAAAATTAAAAGACAACGCTTTCTAAAAAAATGTCATAAAAAACCAAAAAACGCTTTTTAATAAAACTAAAATAAGAAGAAAAAAACACCTTTTACAGCGCTTTCTCAAAAAAACTCTGTAAAACGTGCATTAGAATGCACCTACTACAACGTTTTTTTGAAAAAACACTATAATAGGTGCATAATAATGCATCTATTGAATGCACCGATTACAACGTTTGTTTGAAAAAACGCTGTAAAAGGTGCATAACAATGCATCTATATGAATGCACCTACTACAACGCTTTTTGGAAAAAGCGTTGTAATAGGTGCATAATAATGCATCTATTGAATGCACCTACTACAACGTTTTTTTGCAAAAGCGCTGTAATGGGTGCATAATAATGCATCTATTGAAACACCTATTACAGCGCTTTTTCAAATAAGCGTTGTAATAGGTGCATGCATAATAAGCACTATTGCAAGGATTTAAAAAGCGCTATTATAGGGCTTTACAACGTTTTTTCAAAAAAGCGTTGCAAAACGAGTATAACAAGTGCGCAATATATCCACCTATTTTACAACGCTTTTTATTTTAAAAAACGTTGTTGTATCTTTTTACAGCGCTAGATACTACAACGCTTATTTTTTTGAAAAAACGTTGTAAATGGTTTAAAAAAAGCGCTATAAAATGCATTTTTTCGCGTAGTGAATTTTAGGCATTACAGTTTTGAAGTTAATCTACAATTTAGAAATTTACTTCTAAATTAGAAATTTAAGTGTTATGAATTTAATTGATTTTTTAAAATAAAACATGATTTAATATTTAATATTATTTTTATATAATTCATAATGCATACATACAATAAACTATTTTTTTACAATTATTTAAATTTGACATTAATTATGACAATTCATTATCCTTCATTGGTTATGTCTATGACTCTAGAATAGTGTATGTCATCTAATAAAGAATAATATATTTGTTAGTTGTATACAGTGGTCGTAAATTCGAACCTCTATATTTATGTACTACATATCTATTATATATTAAATAACTGAGTTTTTT
>JBBPBP010009777.1:9659183-9676091 GCA_037974735.1 Cicer chorassanicum | reverse complement strand
AAAAAAAAAAAAAAAAAAAAAAAAAGGATAACAACATGTGAGCAGTCAAGTTTTTTTTAAAAAAAAAAATCAAAGAATAAAGATGTTAAGCAAAAAGCAAAACATGGGATCATTAAGCAAAATACGTCTTTACAAAAACCACATAAAATAGATCTCAACCAAAATACCACTCACACACAAAACAAAATTTGTATCTTTCAAATAGTCAACTCTAGTTTCAAATTTTAGTTTCCAATATAATGATATTTACATTTTTCTATAATATAAAGTTTGAGAAGCAAAACAAACATGAAGAGAGTGAGAAAATACATACTTTTCCAGATACCAGTCACAATGAAGATAGAGACAGGGTGCGCGGTGGTGTGCGGCTCAATAGGAGCGTCGTAACGGTTCTCTTATCTATTTTATTTTATTAATTTGATTTTCGTTGGTTGTTTTGTTAAAATGAGTTTGGGTATGTTTATGGTTATGAGTTGATTTGAGGAAGGAGGATGGTGGATTTTTGAATTTCTTTATCTTCTCTTCTCTGTTTTTTTTTTCAATATTTCCTCTCTTTTTCTTTGTTGATTTCATAAAAAAAACTCTCTTTTCTATCTTCTGATTTTTTTCTTAATAAAACTTCCTTCTTTTTTTCTTTGGAACTGACTGATTTTTGTCTCAATTTATAGACTACAAGGATGAATCTTTGTGTCTATGAGATAAATTGATGACTGATTTTTCTATTGTTTTTTGCAGAAGTTATTGAACTGTGCAGATATGGAAAGGGAAAAGAGTGGCTGACCTTTTTGTTTGTGTGCATTTTGAATGAAGATCATATCTTTATTAGTGAAAGAGTAAAAAATAAGGAACATGAAAAGAAAGGAAATGAGGCTTTGCCTGTGCAGAGAAGTAAGAAGAAGAATACATTATTTTTGTTTTATTTTATGTTATTTTTGGTGTAATGTAATGGGAACACTTATATAAATATGGACTCAAAATTGGACTAAATTGTAAAATCATGATTTTTTTAGATTTTATAATAATACTTGTAAAATATTTATTAAACATATTATTACTTATTTTTTGAATTATTTTTAATTAGCCGGATAAAATTGGGGTACTACAGGATTGTATGAGTAGATTGAATTGTTTTCTTTTGTCTAAAATTTTTTGCGAGTTGTGAAATCCTGTTTCTCAATGGGCATTGGAGAGAGATTTATCTGATCATTGTCTTGTTATGTTATCAGATGAGATGGAGGATTTGGGACCCATTTCTTTTAGGATGTTGAAGTACTGGTCAGATTTTTTGGGCTATCGTGAGTTTTTTCAGAATCATTGGAAGAATATGTTAATTATGGGTTCGTGAGGTTTTGCCTTCAAGAAAACGCATAAAAGCATTTAATCTTATTTGTAGGAGTGACATAAGAAACATAACAATTTGGGCGAACAATTGAGGATCATTAGGGGGTGTTAATCATTTGGATGTGAAGGCAGAACTCAAAAGTTTTTACAAGAACGATGTTAGGGAAATAAATTTTTTGTCAACTCAATTATTTTCACTATCAAAGTCTTATTGTTATGGAAAGAAGGCAATCATCTAGTTAGAATGTTTGATGAAGAGGAAGTTGAAGCTATTGTGTGGCAATGTGACAACTTTGAAAGCCCGAGACTTGATGGAGTCAATTTTGATTTTGTGAAAGAATTTTGGGATGTTGTTAAAAATTATTTTGAGACTTTTATGTGAGTTTCATGTGAATAACAAGCTGGTGAAAGAGACAAATTGTACTTTTATTCTTACGATTCCGAAGAAGGAAATTCGTCAACAGTGGAACAACTTTCAACCTATTTCTTTTATTGGGTGCATGTGTAAAGGTTTAGCTAAGATCTTCAACAATAGTTTGAAACGTGTAATTGAGAAGGTAATTTGAGAAAATAAATATATAAAGGTAATAAGGAAGGTGCTTGATGCAACAAATCAGAATATGCAAAGATTTGTACCATATAAAGTCTCTAATGATGCAATGTTAGATGTTCTGAATCCCATCCAAGAAGAGCTTGAACCCAAGACAAATTATTCACACTTTGTATTAACCTTGCAAGAGGCAACCAATTATTCAAATATGGCAGCTTCGATTGATTTCTCCTATTCAAATGATGAGACGCTTGAAGAATACTCCAAGTTTCATGAAGAGTCAATACGAGACACTATTTTCAATGATGATGCAAACATTGACATGACTCCTATAGATACCATTAACCTTATTCCTCTTGAAATTTTGGAGAACAGATCTCAGCTGAACGAACTAGAAGGAGACATGTTTGTAGAAGACACAAATGGTCTACCTTAATCAATGGTAAGGAAGTCAAAGGTATGTTCTTTGAAAAGCCAACTTTCGATGTTGTAAAACATCTTAAACCAGTGTTCATCAAAGCTACAATCAATGGTAAGATGTTCAATCAAATATTTGTTGATAGTTAAGTTGTCCTTAATGTTATGCCAATACTAATCTTGAAGAAATTGGGTAAAAACATAAAGGAAATAAAACTAGTTTTCTTTGTCATAGATGGAAAACCTTCCTATTCAGTCATTTTGGAAAGGGAGTGGATCCACGCTAGTGAAAGTGTGCGTTCAACATTTCATCAAAGACTCATGTTCTAGGTTGGTGATAAACTGGAAACTGTGGAGGCCGATAAGAATCCTTTCTCGGCCGGGGTCAAAATATTTAAGGCTTTGTTATATTCATCATATCTCAGTCCTATAATGGTTTCTCAAGTATACGAGGAAGGATCCCTAGAGGCTTGCAATCCCATTCACAAGGGATTTCAGCTTAAAGCTCAGGTCGACCTACCACCTTTTGATGAGGTTCTTAATGATTAGTCCCCCTCATGAACTAAAAGACCTTCTGGATTGGCTAGAAACATTGGGAGTTGAAGCCAATGTATTTGATGTCATGTTTTCAGGGGAGGAGCGTGAAGGCTAATTAGAGAAATAAGAGTCTCAATAGGTTTGAACTGAGGATCTCATACGTCAATCAGTCGAATCACTTATTTATAGGAAATTGCCAACCTTTGAAGCATAAGACCCATTAGTGAAAGTTAACTTGGGGACTTCAGAGGAACTAAGAATGACTAAGGTTAGTGGGTTATTGATTGAGGATGAAAGGGAATACTTAGTAGGTTTGATCAAGCAATACAAATATTACTTTGTGTGGAGCTTAAATGAAACTCCTAGTTAAGTTAGAGAACTACTCAAACATAGGTTACCAATTAAAGAAAGATTTAAGCCACACAAACAATCTCCAAGAAGATTCAATCCTTAATTAATGCCTCAGATCAAAGCTGAAGTAAAAATATTACATTAAGCAAGCAATGGGTGGTCTGATTATTTTAACCTAGAATAATTGAATGTCTATAATGTTATTGTTAAGCAATTCTAGAGGTTTGCTAATGCAAACAAAAATGGTGAAGTCTATAGTGTTGTTCTCGAGCTTCCAGTCAAAGTCACTCAACAAACAATTTTTGCAATCACTAAATGCATGGAAATTGGTTACGATCAAAGGGTTGGGGTGATCAAAATCATCAAAGAATTATTTGAAGATCCTAAGGTTAACACCAAGGCCATTCACCTGAAACCTAGATACAAAGTTCTATTCAAAATTCTCATTGGGTGTGTGGTGCCTAAAGGTGGCTCTGTAGACCATATTAGAAAGGATCACAAGGAGTTTATGTGGAACATCTCCCATACAATCAAGACAAACCTCCCAAACTTGATTCTGGAACACATAAGATCACGTGTCATCAACTCAAGATCTGGTACAATTAAGACCATTCCCTATTTCAAGCTAATCATTGCTGTGTTGAAGGTAACTCATTTCATCAAGTCTTTAGAAGAAGTTGGAGGGCCAACAAATAATGAATTAATGGTTTTCTCCACTACTATTGTATTCAACATCATCAATGTTATCAAGACGAGGTTGAATATTGCAAAGGACTACATAAAATTAGAAAATTAAATCAAGAAACTTATTGGTCAAACAATTGGATCCCAAAACATCCTTTCAATGTTGTAGACTCTTATGCCCCAATTTTTGAAGAGGATAATAAAGAGGAGTATATATCTTGTTTACTTCTTTTTGTCTAATGACAAAAGGGGGAGTATATATTTTGAGAATAATTTTACTCTTATTCTCTTAAAACTTTGTTTTGTGGCTCTCTCATGCATCAATCTTTTTTTAACCCCGCTAAAGTTAAGGGGGAGTTTTAACTTGTTATTTTTTTAATAATAAGAAAAATTATTCATAAAAATAGATGTTTGTCATCATAAAAAAGGGAGATTGTTAAAATCAAGTTGGTTTGAAGAACAATGGCTATCAATTATTTTGACGATAACAAAATTATTTTGTGAGAATAATTTTTTTAAGTATGCAGACTCTCTAATATATGTATTTTAGAAGATTATGTGATGGATCATCTGGCTTAGAAAGAAAGAGAATCTTAAAATCAAGGTAATTCTTTGTGACTCTAATAATTGTACTATTCGTCTAATTCTGATCAACACGTTCTCAACGCACATCAGCTGAATCTGTTAACGCAAGCTTACTGTGATACTTCTGCGTGAAAAATATGGCAAAATCAACACTCTCAAAGTCAATGATTTACAAGTCAATCTTCTGAGCCCAAAACTTGGAAAAAGTCAACAGCTCAACATTTGTTGTTCATCAAAGTTATATTTATCCACTAATGGATCATCCTTTGATATCTCTGTCGTTTTTATCAAGATACACTTAATTGATTCTGAAGACAAATATGGACAAGTATTGAATGTTGATTCAAATTTTCTGAAGATTGATACGATCCGTATTTTACGTACAAAATTTATGCAAATCACTACAACGGTCAGAAACATTAACTGTTGTGGAAGTTCTCTATATAAATGTGTGTGATCATATGTGCAACACACAAAATGAAAATACTAAAACTCCAAACATACAACAACCATGAGAAAATATGTACTTTCTAAAAAAACTCGTTTAGATTCTAACTGTATACCTTTGTAACATTCTCTTATGAGAGCTTTTCAGATAAACCTAAAACCACTTCCTTGTAACCATGCCCAATAGTGGCCTCTGTCTTCAAATAATTGATTGTACTAAGTTGAAAGATTGAGAAGACTTGAACCCAGTCAGTTTGACTAGTAAGTGTTCTAGTGGACTTGTGATAAATTAGTTGATTTAGTAGATTAAATCCTTTAGAGTGAAGAGATTAAACGTAACTACCTTGTTGGTGGTGAATCAAGATAAAAGAGTTTTGTGTTTCTCTTCTCTATCTTTTTACTTTATTTTTCTTCATCTTGCTCTTCAATTAGTATTTGTATTTAAGTTTTTTTTTTCTTTTGTTTATATAACACAATTCAAACCATTTTTTATGTATTTTTCACTCTTCAACATGTTCTATATACATATACTTTATTTGAATAACAATAATCACATCCATTTTTTTAGTGTTTATAGGTTTTTATGTTTAATTTGTTATGTACACTATGTCGGTAGAAATTGACTTGACTTTTTGTCTACTATTTTGTGATTTATACTTTATGTTTTTCACATTCATTATAATGTAATTAAGTTTTTTTTTTTTTATCTCAATTATGCTCACATTATATGTTGGATTTCTTTGTGTGATGTTGTGTTTGATTGTGTATATCATAGCGTGTCCACTTTTTTCGAGATACACATTGGCCTATATTTTGTGAAGTAATTCAAATACTTTAAGAGTGATGTAAAATATTATATATAGAAAGAAGCCACCTCAAATCAATGAAGTGGTGAAACATGTAGTAGTAAGTTTGGGGGTTAGTTAGTTATTTGAATTAGTTAGAGCTCTTTTGACTTTTGTTTTATACTGATCCTGCATGCTATATAAAGTAGGATTCCATTCATTACAAATTCAATTAATTCAATTAAATCAGTTGATGAAATCCAATTCATGAGATTCAATATGGTATCAGTTTGACATTTTCCGCATTCTTTTTCCATTTGTTTTCTCCTTCATCGCTCTCATTTAGCTTCTAGAACCCCTATGGCAGCCATAGATGGTGACAATCCTTTCCATATTCATTCCTCTGATAATCCTAGTCTTGTGTTGGTATCTCACCCCAACTGGTGAAAACTACAATTCATGGAAGAAAGCCATGACTATGGCACTTTCTGTAAAAAAAAAAAAAACAAATTTGGTTTCGTTGACGGTTCTATCGATCAACCTGCTCCAAATCAACCTAATAGTTTGGCATGGAGTCACAATAACAACATGGTCGCTCCTTGGATCTTGAACGCGATTTGGAAGGATATGCAATCTACAGTACTTAATTGTTTTACCGCAAAGGAAATTTGGGACGATCTTCAAGAACACTTTGAACAACCTAATGGCTCCTTCATCTTTCAGCTCAAACGTGAATTGGAAACCCTGTAGCAAGGTTCCATGCTCGTTACTACCTATTACGCCAAGGTTTTTTCTCTTTGGCAGTCTCTGGTTGAACTACGACCCCCTCATCATTGTAATTGTGGTGATATTCAACATTGGGCTAATTTTATTCAAATGGAACATGTTATGCAATTCCTAATGGGATTGAATGACTCATTTTTTGCTACTCATGGGCAAATTTTATCCACTAATCCCATTCCACCAATTACTAAAGTGTTCTCCTTTATCATTCAAGAAGAGAAGCAAAGAGCAATTACAGCTCCACCTATTCCTTCTGTTGATTCTTTGTCTGCGTTTGCTATCAAGAATTCTTCTACAAACAGATCCAAAGGTAGAAAGAAAGATCCCCCCTTTGTGCTCATTGGGGTTTTCTCGGTCACACTGAAGATCATTGTTATAAGATCCATGGCTATCCACCTAATTACAAGATGAATTCCTCAAAACTTGCAGAACATGCTACAACAAATCAGGTGTCTGCTGATGCTCCTTTTCATTTGACAACACAACAGTATGGCCAATTGTTGACACTTCTACAAGGCAGCACCCTTATGGTTAATTCCACAAATGCTTCCACCTCAAATGGTATAGTTCTTTCTATCAAATCCTCTTCTTTAAATTTATCACATGATCATTGGATTCTTGATACGGATGCTAGTGCCTACATTGCATGTTCATTGCATTTATTTGATGCTTACCAAACGGTTTCTCATAAGTCAGTTACTCTTCCAAATAACATGTTTATTCATGTTGTTGCAGTAAGAGCTATTTGATTGACTCCTAATTTTCTTCTGCACAATGTGTTGCATATTCCTCATTTTAGTGTTAACTTGATGTCTGTAACGCCCCAGATTTTTTTGATCCAAAACGTTACTTGAAAACATATTGTTTAGAAAGATTTACGACAATTTTTTTTATCTAACTACCTAACCTTTATTCATGCAAATAATTAGTAACAACCACGTTTATTTAATTTTATTAAGAAAATGTTTATTCAAGACTATAACAAGAAAAACAATAATTTCTAACGGAAGGGAACCCACTTCCGTATTTCTAGAATCCTAGTGCATTTTAAGAGTTGGTGACAAAAATTAAAAATAAACTTAGAAATATCGCGGCAACTCTATCATTACAAAACTATATTGAAAACCCATTTTTATCCCCCGTTTGCCACACATTAATACTCATCAACTACTCTTGAATCTCCTCGAACTCATTAGTACCTAAAATGTTGTTGTAAGGGTCAATTTTATCCATCATCCACATCAAACCAAAGTTAAACATATAGAAGAATAACACAAAATATATAAAAGTAAAAACTTCCAATTTAAAAGAAAAATACACAAACCAATAAATTGCATAACAAAAATATATACATGATGCATGCTCCTAAAACTATATGATCCGGATAAAAACCTGCCACTAAGGCAACTTCCACACAGAAAAATCACCCATACCAATGGGGAAAACCTACCACTAAGGCAACTTCCACACAGATCACCCATACCAATGGGGAAAAACCTGCCACTAAGGCAACTTCCACGAAGATGCATATGCCATGACATGATATGATGATATATTATCAAAGAGATATATTTCCACACAGCCCACTAAGAATCATGTCATAAGCATTCAAATCACTTTTCAAAATCATCATCTTATTCACATATCACTAAGATCACATATCCATAACAAATAATCATGAAAATCATAACTTTCACCACATACACACAAAAATCAAGACTTGGTATCATACACAGCATAAAGATTAACACGTTAACATATATAACAAGATTCAACTCCAACTCATACATCATCATAAAACTTTGTCACATATATAACATACAAATTCAACTCTTCTTTCATATTCATTATAAAAATTAAAACTTTATTACATATAACATAAAATTCATACTTTACTTCATATTCGCCATAAAAATCAAAACTTCATCACATATAACATAAAAATTCATACTTCACTTCTTAAAAATCATATACTATATAATAAACTTAACACAAAGGATTGAGGTTTCATTATTTTAATTCATTAGTCTACATATTATTCCTTTCAAAAAGGAAGCAATCACAATTATTAATTTCATGTCATCCAACCAACGGTCTAACTATAATTTGTGTGGGGAAAATCCCTTACCTTGGCCGCTTTTCTTCCTAGTACAAATCTCTAAGCCCCACGAAGTTGTTCACAAGGAAAAAGAAGTTCCAAGCTTTGATGCACGAAGAAGAAGAGGTGATGGTGGCTAGGATTTTGGTATTCTTTACAAAAAACTTTGTTGTAAAGGGTTTGTGAAATAGGATTTGTGATGGTGACTAGGGTTTTAGTATTCCTTTCTATTTAAAGGGAATATTATTGGGTAGATAGTGTTGGGCCTGAATAAGGAATAGAACAGTGAAAATATTATTATTATTATTATTATTATTATTATTATTATTATTATTATTATTATTATTATTATTATTATTATTATTATTATTATTATTATTATTATTATTTAACCTTCATCAAAAACAAGGCACAGACTCCCAACCCAACTTTCTACTCATACAGATGGATTGCGTGACACCAAGCCACAACCCTTAGCCCAAATTCTTTTTGCCTTAGAGATAAAAATACATCTACTAAATAATTCTTACTAACAACTTTACCATAATAAGTCGAACAATGCGAATAATTACCACACCAAATTTAATATTGGAAAACATATATTTATTGATTCAAATTATTTTAATTAATAATTTTAGAGGATGTTACAATGTCTGTTAGTGCCTTACTAACTAATAATTCTTTCTCTATCAATTTTTCAAAAAAATCAATTTGTGATTCAAGAGATGGTACACTTCAAGAGGATTGGCAACAATAGCCTCATTAAGGGCCTCTATTTTCTATCCTCCCAAGACTTGATTTCAGACCACATTGGTCCAGATTGCAAGTTTGAATATCTTGTTTCTTTCCATTCTTGTAATTCTATTTCTATTTGTAATAATGCCCAACTTTGGCATTCTAGATTTGGTCACATTTCTGATAAAATCCTTAGATCTTTAAGCAATAAAATACATTTTGTCATGCCAAATCAATTTACTTCTTCCGTTTGTCAAATATGCCATCTTGCTAAATTTAGACGATCATCTTATACTGCTTATAATCATATCTTTGATGCTCCTTTTGCTTTTGTTCCATTGTGATATCTGGGGTCCTTATGGCCACCCTACCTATGATGGCAAAAGATACTTTCTCACTTTGGTGGATGACTGTTCAAGATACACTTGGATTTTTATGCTTAATATGAAATCTGAGGCAACATCTGCAATATTCAAAGTTTTTGCCATGGTCAAGAGTCAGTTTGGTGTCACTATTAAATGTCTTCGATTTGAAAATGCCAAGGAATTGCCCTCACTCAATTTTTACAAAACCAAAGCACTTTGCATCAGTTTTCTTGTGTTGAAAGGCTAGAACAGAACTTTGTTGTAGAACGCAAACACCAACATTTGTTTAATGTTGCTTGTGCATTGTTTTTTCAGTCCAAGGTGCCAATTACTTTTTGGGAAGAATGTGTTGCTACTGCTTCCTTCTTGATCAACTGATTGCCCTCTCCAATTCTCAAGGACAGATCTCTTTAGCAGATTTTATATGGTAAGGGTCCAGATTACAACTACTTGAGGTCTTTTGATTTCCTAGCCTGTGCAGCCAAATTGTCATCCAATCGCAACAAGTTCACTACAAGAGTTGTTCCCATTTTCTTTGTTGGTTATCCTCATGGCTATAAAGGTTATAGACTATTCAACATTCAAACTCAAAAGTTTTTTTTATCTCAATGGATGTCACTTTTCATGAGACCACTTTCCCATTCATGACTTACCTAATACATCCATCTCACAAGATCCATTTCCTGATTTGGTGATTGCCACTCCCATTCCTGAACACAACACACCAGATTCTGATCCCCTTTAACTCGGGCCAAATACTCCAAACACACCAGATGATATAAATCCTCCAAATAACCCATACCCTCTTTCCTATGATATTTCTACACTGCGTAGATCTACTAGAAATACTCGTTTACCTATTTACTTAAATGACTATGTGATGACATCTCAGTCACCCTTATATCCCATTCAACAGTTTTGTTCTGCTATTCATCTCAACCCATCGTACAAATCCTTCTTATGTGCAATATCAGCTACTTCTGAACCTCAGTTTTTCCATCAGGCAATGTCTAGCCCTGAATGGAGGCAAGCTATGAGTGAAGAAATCAAAGCCTTGGAGGCCAACAATACTTGGTCTCTTGTTTCCCTTCCACCTGGTAAGCATTGTATTGGTAGCAAATTGGTGTATAAAGCGAAATTCAAACCTGATGGTAGTGTGGATCGTCACAAAGCTCGTTTGGTAGGCAAGGGTTATACTCAAAAGGCTGGTATTGACTTCTTAGATACTTTTTCCCCTGTTGCCAAGCTTACTTATGTTCGTGTTTTACTCATAGTGGCAACAACAAAGAAATGGCATTTGTTGCAATTAGATGTGAATAACGTGTTCCTTAATGGTGAACTTTTTGAAAAGGTTTACAAGACTCCTCATTTGGGGTATCATCCTACTAAAAAGGGTTTGGTTTGCAAGCTGAATGAATCCTTGTATGGCCTCAAACAAGCATCATGACAATGGTTTTGCAAGTTCTCCACCACCTTGCTTGCTCATGGTTTTGCTTAGTCTAGAAATGATTATTCCTTGTTTACTTCTGGTTCAGGTCCCTCTCTAACCATTCTACTTGTTACGTAGATGATATTGTGTTGTTAGGGCCAAATTCCACCAAAATTGTTGAGACTCAAGCCCTCCTTCAATCATTGTTCAAACTAAAAGTTCTTGGTAACTTGAAGTATTTTCTAGGATTCGAAATTGCTAAGTCAAGCAATAGCATATCACTTTCTCAACGTAAATATACTCTCAATCTGCTTGAGGATACTGGTTTTTTGGGCTGCAAACCTATCTCACTCCCAATGGATCCCAATGATAAACTTACAGCCACTAAAGATGATCCTATTTCTGATCAATCACTTTATAGACGACTCATTGGCAGACTCATGTACTTGACTATATCGCGACCTGATATTAGCTTTGTTGTTCATAAACTCAACCAATATTAGCAAAAGCTACAACGACCTTATCTCCTTGTTGTTCACCATCTTTTGCAGTACCTTAAATCTACACTAGGCCAAGGTCTCTTGTTTCCTTCAACTAATTCTCTTGCACTTTCAACTTATGGTGATGCTGATTGGGGCAGCTGTGTGGATACCAGAAGATCCACTACTGGTTTTTGCCTCTTCCTTGGTGATGCTTTAGTTTCTTAGAAGGCAAAAAAGCAACGTCCTCTGCTGCTAGTGAAGTTGTTTGGTGGCAACGTTTATTTGTTCATTTTGAAGTCTCTCCAACTTCAATTATGGTTTTTCTGTGACAACAAATCTGCCATCCATCTCGCCTAAATCCAGCCCACCATGAACGTTCTAAACATATCGACTACCATTTTATACGAGAGTTGGTTCAATCAAACTTGCTAAAACTTATTCATGTCAAAATTCAGCACCAATTAGCTAACATCTTCACTAAGGCTCTTCCCACTCCAGCCTTCTCCACTTCATTTCCAAGCTGGGAATCATCAACATCTATTCTCCATCTTGAGGGGGGTATTAGATTATAATATCATTACTTTGTAAAATAGTCAGTTAGTTAGTTTGACGGTTAGTTAGTTATCTGAATTAGTTAGAGATTGTACAAGTTAATTAGAGCTCTTTTGACTTTTGTTTTGTACTGGTCCTACATGCTATATAAAGTAGGATTCCATTCATTTAAAATTCAATTCATTCAATTAAATCAATTGATGAAATCTAATTCATGAGATTCAATAGTAAGGCATACATTGAAGTTTAGGAGAGAGAAAGACATGGTTAAAGAAGGGATATGGTCATGCACATAATAAAAGAGAAAAGGTAGCAAAATGTCTCTAAATAGACATTTACGTCTTTTCAAAATAAAGAAATTTTAAAAAATACATTGCTGCTCAAGTGTACTACTCCCTTTGCAAATTATTGTGAAGATTAATCAAAATAAAAACCATTAGTTGGAAGAATAAGAGAGATCTACATAAAATTATAACTATTTACCAACGTAAGATAACACAACATATGGAAAAATTATTTACACAATTGTATTGTAAGATAACACAACATATGGAAAAATTATTTACACAATTGTATTGTGACTCGTGAGTGCATTATGTGTCCTCTTAATTAGAAATTAGTTTGAAAACAATGAGCAATTTTTGGATATTGATGCATGGTTTCAAAATAAATAAATTTGAGAACATGGGTGAGAAGGTAGCGAAAGGTTACTAAAAGGAGGATTTTATGACAAAGATGGTGGTAGAGAGTAGAGGAAACATTGTAGTCTCACAAAGGATAAGAGATGTCGCAAAATAGTAAAAGAGAACAAAGGTCAAGAGAGAAAAGTAAAAGATAAAAAAAAAAAAAAAAAAAAAAAAAAAAAAAAAATAATAATAATAATAATAATAATAATAATAATAATAAAAAAAAATAAAAAAAAAAAACCTAAACTGCCAAAGTTTAAGGGTATCTAAATCTTTTGCAGTTAAAATAATGGACATTGTGTCTGGACCATTTTAGATGATCGCCCATGTCTTTTGTGTCTATTATTTTTGTTTCATCAAATAAAAAATTGTACAACACATATCGACATAATTGTGTGTTTTCTCATTTTGTTCTTCCTTACTATTTTGTAAAAAAAAAATACTGATCTTAGTGTCAAAATTAACATAACTTTTACACTATCAATGTTTAAAAATAAATAAATCTAACTAATTGCACAGCTGAATAAAAAGTAACATAATTATTACCCAGCAAATAAAAGTCTAAAATTTATTGCAGAAAAAATTATGCAGCAGCATAATAGTTTAGTTTGGTCACACGCAAGACTACACCCTATAAGGTTAACAACACGACAATTGAAGAAAACTCATCACCATGACTGCACAATCTTAATACAAGAGAAACTAGTGAGAACGTATTAAAGTTCCTGCTGCAAGGAACAAGCTAAATACAGCTGCACTTCCTAGAGTGGTCTGTCCAATATGCCTAATCTTAAGGAATCCGGGAACCTGCAAGATTTCAACATCAAAGCTGAGTATCATAATATCCAGTAAAACGTCTCATGGATGGAACATGTATCTGCGTCCAGGCTATAGATATTACAAGAATACTTGAAGATTAGATACAAATCTGAAAAGAATTACAAGAGACTAATGTTTTAAAAACCGATCCGGAGAGACCTCTGGGTCATCGTTAAACATCTTTAAACCACTTGAACTGAGATAAAACCACGGTCAAGCTTTTCAAATAACAGAACCGTAGACAGTGTCAGTTAAGGGATTAACCGCTTGAACTTATCTGGTTTAGTTCGATTTTTAAAATATTGAAAGAAACTAAAAGAATTTAGTCATAACCTACTTATATATTAAATCATAAGTTTAATGAAGAGATCACATTCAACTAACTACAACATGGAAATGGTATTGGTGAGTATGTTATCCTTATCTTTTCTTCCAGATTGTAGATGATAATAAATAATGACTGGTTTGTTTTGAATACATTTTGTGATGTATGTGAATCAGAATTTATAATATTTTTTCCTTCCTTTATTTCAATGGAAATATGTGAAGCAGAGAGTTAATGTCATCTTATACGTAATTTTATCCATTATATAACCTCAGTGCTAGCTGATGTTTCACAGTTGTCGCATAAACACACATGGATATTGCATATAACCTATATGAAGTGTTTTAATATACCACCATCCATTATATTTAAGCTTCTTGGTTTAGTTACAATGTTTCCTCTGCTCTGGCCCCCAAGTTAGTGCTGTGTTATAGTTATTGCTTCTTAGGAAAGATAAGCTTCCAAGTCAAAATAAGGTTTTTCTTGATCGCACACGAAAATCATACAAGCAATGGGATAGAATTTGAAAAATAAAAAATCCAAATCACAAGACAAGGGATGCATCAGAAACAAGCACTAAAATAAATGGCAACAGTTGCAACATATGAAATTCCCATATAACCCACTAATTCTTTAGTTGTCTATCAAGTGAGGTGTTTTTGGACCCCCAAGATATTTTTAGGGTTAGAGCTGAGTTCACCTATGGGGTCAGCCCACTCATTTTTCTTTTTTATGATAATTTTGTTTATCACTTTATCTCCCTGAAAACCAAAGCTTAAATCTTCCTTTTCCTTTCTTTTCTTATACTTCTACAGCAATCAGACATGGTAGCTACTGCATTTTGAATGGAAAGAACTGAGAATGATATTGGAGGAATACATTTGAGAACGAGATCAATTACATAAACCTCTAAGATTTTTTTCTGATCATCATTCCACAAACACGGCCTAGTAAAAATGTAAAATGAACTGTTGAACCATCATTTAGTAAAGAGGACTGCGGAGATGACAACATCAGCACCCACTCAATCATGGCCCGCAGATGGGGCCCATTGTGTTCTTGGCCATATCTCCTCTTTCCTCTGCTAAACATCATATCAATCAATCATCTTATAGAAAAATGGATAGTAGAATTCCAGGCAGAAGGTAGATGTTTAAGGACCAAATATCTCATTTATTCATTTTCAACTTGGTAATGGAGATTAACGTGACATCCTTACAAGATGGTAAATCATATAGGATATTTAGTATATTACATTGTATCTTTAAATGAATTTAAACTTTCAATCCAATATTTATTTAGCAATCTATAATTAGGTCTTTGCTAGAGACCATTTGTAACTAGAAAAGGGAGATGAAGGGTGTTCACACCTGCAATTAGGAATTAAAGCAGGGGTGAGGAGTTAGTAAGGAGACAGGCCAGTTGTTTATTGATTGATTGAGAGAGAATGGAAGGCCTAAGGTGAGTCCAGTTCTGTCAAACACATCCAGGAGTCTGTATCACCTTGTATCCACATCTCCTCGGCTCTTTTATTGTATCTCTCCAACACAGGCAAAGAGACAGAGGGTTCTATCAAATGAATCTTTCATTTTTACCTATATTGTAATCCACTTCACTTCTCTTAGTGTGTAGGATAATTAGTAATATCTATGACTATGAATGGTAAATATCTGTTTTTCAAAGTTTTCATTAGTTTGCTCCAACTATGTGAACTGTCATGTTTGTTAGAGACGGGCTATTTAACCCTGACATTAAATTGTGGCTACTCAGTCAGTCCCCAACTATTCATCGATTACACTTAACGAATGTATTTAGCTATCAACAAATCAAATAATATTTGTTTTCTACCAAAGAAACCCTAGCCACCATGATATAGACATGTCTGATGTCTAAGAAGAAATACAAAACTTAAGTTTTTCTTTCTTCTTCTTTCTCCTTTCCTTTTTTTGATTCCAACCAATCAGTAATACATTTGATTTTTTAGCGACTCAGCTTTGAAACCTAAACCTACACCAATATGATTTGCATCACACAACATAATTACCTTACTTCTTTATTCTCCATTAATTAAAAAAGTAATTCTAATGGAGAATTTCAAATTCAATTGAAGCAAAGAATACTCCAACACTACACAAAAAAATCATTTGCCTTTCCCAATTCAGTTATCCAATAATCAATGAAATAAAAAAAATGAAATAAAAATAAAAATTGGAATTCAAATACATACCTTATACCTAATTGCATCATAAGTTCCATATACAGCACCTGCATGGAACAACATCAAAATTCCAAAATAAATTACAACGTTAACCTAAGAACAGAATGAAAGTTGTGACATGTTTGGTTCTGTGAAAAGGACGCGACAACTAAGCTAACACTGATTTTAGCGGCGTAACAAAACGGAGAATAAGGATGAAAATAACTTACCAACGGCGCCGCCGATAGCACCGCCAACGGCGGCTCCGGTTGCCACGCGAGCGAGTACGCTGTCTCTTTTCATTCTCTAAATTTCTTCACTAAGCTGTCTTCTCTTTCAATAGTGTTTTTATAAACGTTCTTTTATTCCTTTTTTTTTTTAGGTTTAATCATTCTTGAGCGAATGTTTGGTTCAGTAAAACCATAATTGATTTTTATAAAATTGATTTGATGGTATTGATTTTAGTTAAAGTAAATTCAAACAAAGATTGATTGATTTATATTTAGATATATTTATGTAAAAATAATTTTATAAATTTAAATTTTTGAATAATTTAGATTAAAGGTGCTTTGAATGTACTTATGACATTTCAATTTTATTATAGATAAGTTGATATGATGAAAGCTTTTGCATTATATATTAATTACATTTTTAGTTTTAGAATAATTAAATTATTTAGTTTTAAAATAATTGAATCATTCAATTGTATACTAAAAAAAGTGTATAAATGAAAGATAATG
>JBBPBP010009777.1:9635153-9659068 GCA_037974735.1 Cicer chorassanicum | reverse complement strand
CAATTGAAAAAAAGTGTATTGTAAATTTAAATGATCAATTATTTTGGAATCAATTTTTTTTTGTAAATGGTTTAATTATTTTAAGATAGAGAGAATATAACTTTTTTTTTCTCTTATATATAAAAAAATAAAAATGAATATGCATGTAAATAGATTTATGTATCACTGTAGCACTTCATTACATTCTATTTGTGGTATAATAAAGGAGAATAGATAATTCTCATTGTTTGTCAATATAAAATAAAATTGGTTTAAATATATTTTTAATCCTTACAAATATACTTTATTTTGATTTTAGTTTCTGCAAATTTTAAAAAGTTTTAAAAAAGTCATTTATGAATTTTAGTACAAAAATGATGACATGACTAATTTTGGATGAAGTGACACATGAGTATGTAATTGTTGTTGACTAGACAATATTTAAAATTAAAATTCATTTTATTAACTCATTTAATTATTTAATTAAAAACTTAAAACTAATTAATTAATTAATAAACCAGTTAAATAATAAAAATTCAATAATCTTGCTCTTCAACCCCAATTTTTTTAATAAAAACTCAATAACATTTGTCTTCAACCCTAATTTCTTTATCTTCAACTTACAAATTCTCATATATAAATTTAAATTCTAATCGTTAATGGTTAATATTATTTCCTTTAAAGGTTTAATTCCAAACATTCAAGTTCCAAACACTAACACCTGAAGCACTAACCTTCCAAAATTCACGATTTTGGCACCATCTTAGTAGCCGCGCAGTTGAGCTTCTCGACTAGGTAGGGGCACATAACGAACAGAGGTCTCAGTCCGGATACTGATAGAACCATCAGAATTCTTGTCCACCACCTTTAAATCTTGAAACATGTTACCTTCTAATTGTTAACCATTAACAATGAGAATTTTTAGAATTTGAATTTAGATATGAGAATTTGTTATTTGAAGATGAAGAAATTAGGATTAAAGATGAAGGTTCTTGAGTTTTTATTAAAAAATTTGGGATTGAAGATGAAGATTATTGAGTTTTTATTATTTAATTGGTTTATTAGTTGATTAATTAGTTTTAAGTTTTTAATTAAATAATTAAATGAGTTAATAAAATGAATTTTAATTTTAAATATTAAATATTGTCTAATTACACAGTCAATATGTGCCACTTCATCCAAAATTAGTCATATGACCATTTTTTTATTAAAAAATATTCATAAAGGACTTTTTAAAAACTTGTTAGAATTTGCAAGAGTATAAGTAAAAAAAAATTACAAAGACTAAAATCAAAACAAAACATATTTGCAAAAACTAAAAATATATTTAAACCAATAAAATTTACACAATATATATACTGTATTAACAAAAATAGAAAAGTTATAATATTTTTTAAGAGAAGTTATAGTCTTTTTTCTTTTTTCTACTTATAATTTTTTTTATTCACTTTATGTCTTTTTATATACTATACCCTTATTTTTTTCCTGTTATAATTATTTCATAACTTTATGTTGACTTTTGTAGTCCAAACTCATCTAACCCTACAAGTCAGTATTCTCAACTTTCAGCCTGAAACCTACATACATTTGAGGCACTACAACACCTTGACCGTACAAGTCAGGTCTTCTCAACTTCCAACTTGAAAACCTACAAGTCGTTGAGGCATAATAGTCATTACTAGGTTGGACTACAAATTGGTAAAACATGGTTGTGTTTTTCTTTTTTTAAGTGGATTGATTACAATGAACTTAACACTAAAATAGGGCACTAAGTAATATAAAGTTGAACAAATGTCTTTGCCAAAACTAAAACCCTGAATTCTGAATCTTAGAGAATTTTGAGTTCGTAAGGTTTTCTAAGTTGTTGTGTTGTATCTTCTTCTTATTCAGAATTGATCCCTTTATATAGCATGAATTAGGGTTTCAATATTGTCCCAAACAAATTCTGAGCATATCTCCTTGCGCGAGGTCATCAGAGATCTTCACAAAAGATAAACCTAGATAGATACGGTTTGGAAATATGACCGTTGAAGCTTGATTAATTCCAAATCAAATCTTCAACCAAATCTTTTAGAATGATTATATGTGAGAATGTCCAGATAGCGCTTGAAAATAATCCACCTTGAATCTTTTGAGCATATCTTCCTTGTGCGAGGTCAACAGAGATCTTCATAAAAAATAAACCTTGATAGATATGGTTTGGGAATATGACCGTTGAAAGTTGATTAATTCCAAAATGAATTTTCAATCAAATCTTCTAGAATGATTATGTGCGAGAATGTCTAGATAGTGCTTGAAAATAATTCACTTAGAATATTCTTTCACATGCTTGTTTAAGAATGGTGGGAACAGATCAGAATATGTTCTTGGACCATAAGAATTATGAAACAACTCAGTCTTCATCAAATCATTGGCTTTTCATCAGAGTCGTTGACTTTCTTCATCATAACATAACTTAGTCTTCAAAGTTAGATGATGTGTTGCTTGGTTCAAGTAGTTAGTGGCAAAGACAGAACTGCATGACTTAGAATTAGTGGCATGGAAATGTCACCTTGGTGCATCTTTAAAGCATGTTGCATATCATAGACAACATCTTGGAGCAAGTTGCAGTCTTTGGAGCGAGTGAAACTTGAGATTCAGAGGCAACTCGAATAAAACTTCAGAGTTATTGTAGTTGGTACTTCAGATATATGATTTAGTCTTTAGAGGCAGACACGCAGAAGCTTTAGAGGCACACTGAGCAAACACGTTTGAGGAAAATATTCAGAGGTAGATGCACGCTCACAACAACACGTGTAATAACTAGAGTTGAAATGTTGCATTGACTTCCTTTGACTTCACTTGTTTCTGATGTATTCGTTTCCTCTAACATCTTCGTTTCCTCTGATTTCTACGTTTCCTTTGATTTCTATGTTTCCTGTGACATCTTCACCTCCTCTAATATCTTCCTCTTATATCATTTCCTCCATTTCGTGGTTCTTTTTACTGCACACTAAATGAAATCATTAGTGCAATAAATTGTTCTCACAAAGTAACTTTATTATCATCAAAACATGATGAATGAATTGTTCCTAGAACCAACTTGGTTCCAACAAAGACTAATGTAGTGTTTATGACATGCTTGTTAAGTAGAGTTTAAGTATTAGATTACTCATCTCTAATGGCTTAAATATTTAGAAATTATTAAGGCTTGAGATAGAAGAGGTAATTTGAAAGTAGCTTACAAAAGAAGAGAAACTGATAGGATAAGTATATTCTTCAATTAAATTGTTAATTTATTTGATTTCATCACTCGGGACCCCAATGAGGTGTAATCTCATTCTACATTGTTTAAATGTTTTACAGATGAAAAGACTTAGATTAAGAGCTAGAGAATGGAGCATAAAAGTTTATGTTCTAGTTTGGCTAAAATTTCTAGGAAGTTGTTTTGAACCATTGATGTGTTATGTACTTCATTTTTACTCATTATTTTGAAGGATTATTATGTATATCAATACATTTGCATGACTTTGTCTCGATATTTGTATTAACCACCTCTTTTGTCAAATTATGTTAACGTTTGAGTTATATTTTTGACATTTAACTTATCGTGTATCAAAGCCTGATCGAACCGACCGTACAATAGGTAGTTAGGATTAATCGTTGTCCTTATTTTGAGACTGTATATTCCAATTATCAATTCATTGAATATTAAGCCTAATCAACTTAATATTTATGTTTGATATGCAGAACTATATGGAACCAAATTTAAGACCATTTGGATGGCGTCGTAGAGGGATAGCTAATGACGAACGTTGGGAGAAAATGAAGTAACATCAACAACTTATGATGCACAATGACAAATTGTTACAACCAACATAATGAATAAGTTCGCACAAACGTCCATACCTGCTCAACCACCTCCAGTAGAGGTTGCCAACAAATTGTTCTATGTCTTTCACAAATTGTTACCTTTACTATTGAGCTTCTCTAGATCAAGCAACTGCTACCCATAATTGAGGTTGCTCCAACCACCACTATGGTATTTTATTATAGTAAATAAACACTACCTGCATCCAACCCTACTCCCCATGCATAACCCAAATCATGTGGACATCGATTGACATTTCATTCGAGAACATATTCAATCTAGGTTCATTAAACTCTCCCATGTCGAATCCTAAATGCAAGTAGTCGATCTCCTAATCGAACCTATATCCCAAACTCTATTTCCAGACCTTTTCAGCAAGTTGGACCTTTCCGATCATTCCTTATCTTCCAACTTAAGGAGGAGTATTAAAGTTAGAAATTAATTAGTTACAGCTTACTAAACATTGTTAACTTTAGCTTTTAGAAAGTTAAATACTTTTTCTACTGTTGAGTTAGTATATACTTTCAAGTTGAATGTTATATAATTGGTGGTTAATTTCATTTTATGAATATATTTATTTTTTTAATCAAGATAATAATTTTGATTTTTACTTTTTTTTTATATATATAATTTTGATATATTGATTTTACTATGAAACTAGTAAAAAAAATATTTATATTAGATTTTTTTTTTCTTCTCACATGTTACCTTCAACATAGGTAATCTTACACTAATGTTCACATTAAATATGACCATCTCATCCAATCATTTTCAAATTGTGGTTTATTATAGTATAGTCCATTCGTTAGATACAATCTATAACATCCCTTTTTAACATCAAATATTATTTTATATTTTACTTATTAATTATATAAAACTATAATTTGTGGAAGAAAAAATATAGAGTAATTTATGTAATAGTTTGTTTTGGCATTATAAGTAAGGGAATTAGAACAATGAATATAAAAGGGAGTTTATTTATTAAATAGGCTCTATAAGACAAAAACTCAATTTGATCAAGTCAACACCACATATTCCCTCTCCAACTCACTTACCGAACACACATCAATAAGACAAGAAATAAAGAAAGAAGATGAAAGGAACTTAAAGAGAGCGAGAGGAGAAAGAGAGAAAAGAAAAAAATTGGCAAACAAAGAAGAAGAGAAAAAAAGAGTGATTAATTTTCTTTCTAGAAGCCAAGCAAGAAATAATTTATAGTATCATTATCTTTCCAAATCTTTTGAAAATCAAGAGGTGGATTCCCTTTCCCTATTTCCTTACGTTTGAGGTAATGTTTTCCATAGATTATGGTTTGGGGTTTAAGGGTTTGTAAGGAAAAAAAGAAGAGATATTCTATGTTACGTTTAGGAGTTTTAAAATAGATGGTTGAAATAGGCCATACATGTGAAGCTATATGGCTAAATTTGATAATAGAATAGAGTAGAATTAAATAATAGAATAGAGTAGAATTAAATTTCCTTTATGACAATCAGATGTGTTCTCTTGATGTGTTTTAGATTAATGACCTTGAATTGCATTCTTGTGACATATTATATTCAGTGAGTTGATGTTGTGATGTTGTTTTAATGTATTGTGTGTCATTTTCCTTTTCAATTCGGTTCTTTGATGCATCCATTACTGGTGTATTCATAATTTTTGTGTTTGTAAAATCATTTAGGATATTGGTGCGATTGAAATGGGTGTTGTCAACTAAAAAATTCACATGACATATATGTGATGTTTTGGGTGATAGTACAGTGTAATGAGCTTAAAAATAGATGTTATCACATGGTTGAGTGATTTTTAATGTAATATTATTACCAACGATATGCAAGGTTGAATGTGTGGTAGTTTTAATGTGTTCATTAATAACCGAGGTTGTCATTTGTCGCAGTCTAAAATTTCGAGTGTTTTTCGAATTCAATGGAGTCGCCACCAAAATTTATTTAAAATAAGAAAAATATTGGGAAATCCTTAAAAAAAAATGGTTCTTGAAATCAAATTTTGGGTTTTGGAGTCGATTATGTGTAAAGAAAGTGTTAGTACCTTACGACATCCGTTAAAATACGGTTACCTATAATTAATTGTGCAAAATTAATATTAACTTATATAAATTTATTTATCTTTTTTTTAAATGCAAATATAATCTTTTTTTTTAATAATCTAGAGACAAGAGTGTATTTAAAATATAAAGAAAAGGGTAGTGGTGACTCCCAATTTGTAAAGTTAAAAGACATAAGTGGTAGTTGTTCTAGATGTTAAAATTTTCCTCTCACATATTAAGATATTAAATATACGAGTTTAATTTTATAGATAACATTTAAATGAAAATATTATATTGTTTTAGGGTTTTATTGTATTTTTTCTTTGGATTTTATTAAAATTTCCTCAGATTTAATATATTTTGACTATTTAATTTTGTGGAATGATGTTAGATGTGATTATTTTCTATTGTATGATGAGACTCCTAGTATATTTGTTCCTTATGAACTTGTTGGGTTGATGCAATATATTAATAGCATATAAACAACATGGAGGCTTTACAATGAAAGCTTATGGACAAATTTAAAGGCATTTTGATTGGACAAAATCATCATGGAGAGGTTATGGTGCAACTTATGGGTAGGGTTGATATATGCAACAATGGTTGAACATAAACATTACAAATATAATCTTGTTGTCAAGCTTTTGTTGATTGTATTATAGATCAGTAGAATTTGTGGTTATATGTTTTATTTATTTATTTGTTTTGGGGAGTATAAAGAATTGTAATGTATTCTTGATATACTGATTTTAAAAATTAATGAAATCTTAACTGTTTTGGTATCTCTAGTTTGTATCATACTATTAATTAAGGTACACATAAAATATGTTTTTAAAGGAATAAATAAACACACAATTAATTAAGGTACACACAAAATATGTCTAAACAAGTTTTCTCAAAATAACTAGTTATACCAACAAAAAGTCTTAACGTGTGTCAAAATAGACTCCAACATTTACCACTAAAAATATGAAAAGAAATAAAATCAATTTGGTCCTTAACATTTGCACACATGGCAAGTTCATGTCATACAAGGTTTTTTTTTTATAAAAAAGTATCAATTTGGTCCCTAAGATTTGCCAACGAGACGTTTAACATTACATGTCAGCAAAGTTAACTCTATCAAATAATTGTTACTGACGGAAGAACTACTTTGATTAACATTTTAAAAAAATCAATGATCATTTTGAAATTTTGATAAAGTTAGAAACTCAATTGAAATAAGTGATAAAATTGAGGGACCATGAACTCGTTAGTTGAATATTTTTAATTTTTTTTTAATAGTATTTTTACTTTTAGTTATAATATTTTTAAAAAAGAACTTAAAAAATAAACCTTCATGTCGCGGCCTAAAATTTCGAGGGTTTCTCGAATTCAATGGAGTCGCCACCAAAGTTTATTTTAAAATAGGGAAAATATTGGAAAACCCTTAAAAATAAAATAAAAAAATGAAAAAAATGGTCTTTGAAATCAAATTTTGAGTTCGGGAGTCGATTATGCGTAGGGAAGGTATTAGCACCCTACAACATCCGTTAAAAAAAGCGGTTACCTATAATTAATTGTGCAAAATTAACATTAACTTAAATATATTTATTTCTCCTTTTTTAAAATGCAAATATAATATTTTTATGAAAGTAATCTAATGATAAATATACATGTAAAATATAGAGAGAGAAAAAAAGTTTTTGTTATTATGCTTGACAAGAGTGCAATCTTGCTCCTACGTATCTCCCGGTGCGATGGAGAAATCAAAGCTACGTAGTTCTTGGGTAGAAATTGCGAATGTGTTATTATTTTTAAAGAAAGATTAAAAAAAAAGAATTTGTTTATTTTAAATATTAATTTAAAATGCAAGCTTTAAGACTATTTAGTCGTACAACTTGTGTATCAAACAATTTAAGAAGTAAAAAGATGTCACATCTAATTTAGTCATTTTAAGAATATTTATATCATTTTTATTTTAAATATTAAATTTTAAAATTGTCAAGTAATACAATTTGTGTATCAAAAAATTTAAGGAGTAAAAAGATGTCACATCTAATTTAATCCTTTTAAGAATTTTTTTTAATTATTTTTCGATTTTAAATATTAAGTTTTTAAAATTGTCAAGTAGTACAATTTGTATATTAAAAATTTAGGGAGTAAAAAGATTTCACATCTAATTTAATCCTTTTGAAAATATTTTATTATTCGGTTTAGATATGAAATAAAAAAACACCAAATTGTACGGTATATGTCTTAACAACTCAAAGATAAAAATAATACCACGTCTAATTTGAACAAATTTATAATTCGATTTTATATTAATTTACTAAAACATAATAAATGAATAAATAAATAAATAAATAAATAAACAAACAAATAAATAAATAAATAAGTAAATAAAGATAATTTTAGAACTATTAAGTTGTACCATTTGTGTCCTAACAACTCCAAGATTAAAAAGATGTCACATCTAATTAATCTTTAATATAATATTTACTTTTTTTTTATGAAATTTGATACTTGCAGCAAATTAAGTATTTTTAAAAATAAAATAAAAATGAACTAAATAGTTTTAAATGGGCTGAACAGGTTTATATTTTTTTTATTAGAACCAGACCTAACTTATCAAATTATGACAAGAGTCCAAGCCCAACCTTACAAAAAGAAAGGGGTTAAAATAAAACTGAAAATCCTAGTTTCTAATTAAGCGGGCGGCTGCCTTACAGCACAAAGGGAGCGGCTGGGCATGGCAGGACGGGAACACGCGGCTGGGCATGGCAAGACGCGGCTGTGCATGGCAAAACGGGAACACGTGGTTGGGCATGGCAAGATGCGGCTGGGCAAAATAGAAAGGGACAACACGGTTGGGCCAAACAGAGTTTGAAAACAAAGAAGAAACGAGGGAATGACGAAGGTGGCGACGGTGAAGACAGCAGCGACGGCACGAACATCGATGATGACAAGGACGGCGACGGCAAGGACGGTGACGGCAAGGATGAGATATACAGGTTCGATTTTTCGGTCTTATTTTCTTTTATTTTTTCATAATGTAATCTTATTTTTACAAATTAATTTTTTTTTTAAAACTCATCTTGAATGGTACACGCCTAATCCCTATTTTTATTTTGTCAGAAATGCTAAAATTTTCATCATCACAATTTTTATTTTATTTTCACAGTAATCCCAAATTTACATCCTTTTAAGAATAACAAAGATTAAAGGGAAAGATTAAAGGGAGAAAAAATAAAATAGTACCTTACTTACTCCTTCTTCTGCTTTCTGCTTGTTAATGTTTTGATCAGGTTTTGTGCTTGTTCTACTTGTTAGTAGTTTGTTTGTTTTTGGATGGGTTTAGGTTTTAACAATTTTACTGATTCTCTACAATTTTTCTGCCTATTTGAGTTGCTGCCTCCCCTCTATCTTCTCCCAATCTTGATTTTTTGTCTTAATTTATAAGTAAAATGATTAATGTTTCTGATTAGTGGACAAATTTGAGTCCTGAATTTTACATTGTTTTACTGGATTTTGTATTGTTTTTGTAACAAATTTGAAGTGTTCCTGCCCTTTTCAGGAAGAAGCAAAGCGTTGGTGTTGTTTTGCCTTGCAAAAGTTGCCTTGCAGAAGGATGCAGAAGTGGATGTGAGTTCTGCCTTGCAGAAGTGGATGCAGGATTTGAGTATGGCTGGCTATTGTCAGAGTTTGGGGTGTTGATGTGTCTGTGTGACAGAGCTTAAAAAATTGTTGTAATTTATTTGTTTTATTATTTATTACAAATGATGATTTTTTTTAGATTTTTTATAATAATAATTGTAAAATAATTATTGGGCATTTTTAATTAATCGGCTGTCCCTATTTAATTATTTTTTACTAGTAAAAGATAATTAAATATAAGGACCTAAATTTTGTATAAATTATGATATGTAATGTAAAGTTGATGATTGGGAAAAATAAAAAACATGATCGTCTTCGGACTGGATACCGATGCGTAGATCCATGGTTTGGACATAAAATGATCGTCTTCGGATTGCATACCGATGTGTAGATCGATGTAAATAAAATAATCGTCTTCGGATTGGTTACCAATGCGTAGATCGACATGAACAAAATGATCGTAAATAAAATGATCGTCTTCGGATTGGTTACCGATGCGTAAATAAAATGATCAAAGAGAGAGAAATTTGTTTTTTATATATATATATATATATATATATATATATATATATATATATATATATATATATATATATATATAAATTAATTAATTAAATAAATAAAAATAAATAAATTAAATAAAAGAGAAACATGTTATGGTAATTGCTACGCAAACGTATAATGAACAATGTGACACAAAAGTTGTTGAGTATAAATAAAGTATAAATATAAGATATGCATGACTCATTCATTATGCATTGCACAAGATTCTTGAGTATATTTAAAATATGAATGAAGATGCATAGATAAAATGTAAGATGCATGCAATGTAAAATTCTTTTGTTATTTTTTTATAATTTTTTTTGGTTCCCCGATCCTTATGCGACTTTATACGCATACAAGATTCAACGGATCAATGATGATAACAATTATTCTTTGCATAATGACTCTAGTATATCTCGTATGACTTCCCCTTTTTTCAAGGCGAATGCATTGTTTAAAATAATTACCCCTATTTTTTTTTTTTTGATACCCCATATACTTTGAGAATCCATTGAGTTCCCGTGTATCTATTTTCAAGTGTCAAAATAATTAAAATATATTATTATTTTTTTTATATATTTACACATATTTCAGATTTCGGAAATTTATTATCATAAAATAACATTTTTGAAAAATACTAAAACCAAAAAACATGAGACTGAATCAACTTAGAAAGAGGATAATGTATAGCATCGAATGACAAGATTGGAAAATGTACATTAATTAATTTGAGAATAATACAATTGAACTAAAGGTTACAATGTAGGGATGAATGTATTTAACTTTAGTTGGAGAGATAACAACGCTAGTCATTCCTGTAATTTCTAAGAATAATAAAATGCCCCAGTTTGAACCACTTGATCTGTTTGTTATCCCTAACTTTTACATGGACCGCTCTTTCAAGTTTTCAATCCATCGAGACACTCTAATTTTTGCCTAGGTCGCCTTTTCAGGTTTTCAACCTAGCGAGCCCATTTTTTTTATTATTATTTTTTTTAAAACATAATACTTTTTGACTGCATCTGAGTTTACTGGAAGTGGAAGCTCATCTCCATCCATTTCTGCAAGTATTAGAGCTCCCCCAGAGAAAGCTTTCTTCACAACATACGGTCCCTCGTAGTTCGGGGTCCATTTTCCACGAGAATCTCTTTTGATGGGCAATATTTTCTTTAACACTAAGTCTCCTTCTTGAAACTCTCGAGGACGAACCTTTTTGTCATATGCTTTTTTAAGTCTTCTTTGATATAGCTGGCCATGGCACAGAGCTATCATTCTCTTCTCTTCTATGAGATTCAATTGGTCATATCGTGATTGAACCCACTCCGCCTCTTCTAGTTTTGTTTCCATCAGGACTCTAATCGAGGGAATTTCAACTTCAATGGGAAGTACCGCTTCCATTCCGTACACCAATGAGAAAGGAGTTGCCCCTGTTGAGGTTCGAACAGAAGTTCTGTAGCCATGTAATGCAAAGGGAAGCATTTCGTGCCAATCCTTATATGTCTCCACCATCTTTTGTATGATCTTATTGATATTCTTATTTGCTGCTTCTACAGCCCCATTCATTTTTGGACGATATGGAGAAGAATTATGGTGCTGAATTTTAAAATTATCACACAACTCCTTCATCATTTTATTATTCAGATTGGTCGCATTGTCAGTGATTATCTTATTTGGCAAGCCATATCGACAAAT
This sequence comes from Cicer chorassanicum, assembly GCA_037974735.1. Classification (NCBI taxonomy): domain Eukaryota; kingdom Viridiplantae; phylum Streptophyta; class Magnoliopsida; order Fabales; family Fabaceae; genus Cicer; species Cicer chorassanicum. Next base: position 9,647,324 of record JBBPBP010009777.1, on the reverse strand, counting down.
CAATTCTCTTTTGATGAATTTGACAACCACACTTCTCGTCACATTGGCATAAGAAGCGGCTTCAACCCATTTTGTGAAGTAATCAATAGCTACTAGGATAAATCGGTGCCCATTTGAAGCTTTAGGCCATGGTGATGTTAAAACGTTCAGAGAGGTGGGCGGTACATGTACTTTGTCAGCATAGATTTGACATTTATGACATTTCTTTACGTAACGACAGCAATCGGACTCCATGGTCAACCAATAGTAGCCAGCCCTTAAGATTTTTCTCGCCATAGCGTGCCCATTTGCATGAGTTCCGAAAGAACCTTCGTGAACCTCTTGAATGATTTTCTCTGCTTCCGCTTGGTCCACGCATCTGAGGAGAACCATATCGTGATTTCTCTTGTAAAGCACCTCACCATTTAAGAAGAAGTTCATTGACAACCTCCTTAAAACCCTTTTGTCGTTCTCTGAAATACCCAATGGATATTCCTTATTCTTGACATAGGATTTGATATCATGAAACCATGGCTTGCCGTCGGACTCTTCTTCTATTGATAAACAATATGCAGGTTTATCCCTTTGTTGAATTTTTATGACTAGCATGTCCTGGCCGGTGCTTATTTTGAACATTGACGACAATGTGGCCAGGGCATCAACTAATTGGTTTTCTTCTCGAGGGATATGGTGAAAAGTAATCTTCTCGAATTGTTCTGTCAATTCTTTGATATGGGTTTGATACGGAATCAATTTGGAGTCTCGCGTTTCCCACTCTCCTTTCGTTTGATGGATGACTAACAATGAGTCTCCATATACCTCGAGAATTTTTCCTTTTGATTCAATAGCAGCTTTAATGCCCATAACACATGCCTCGTATTATGCAATATTGTTTGTGCAGTCAAAACACAACCTAGCAGTAAATGGAGTTAACTGGTTCTCTGGGGATATCAAAATGGCTCCAATTCCATGTCCTAACGCGTTAGAAGCACCGTCAAACACCAATGTCCATTTTTCCCTATCAGATGATTCAGTCTCTTCAAATAAAGTCATTATGCCTTCATCGGGGAATTCACACTGCATTGATTGATAATCTTCTACAGGTTGTTGGGCCAAGTACTCTGCCAGGGCGCTTCCTTTGATAGCTTTTTGTGTAACGTATACCAAATCATATTCTGATAACAACATCTGCCAACGGGCAATCCTCCCAGTAAGAGCAGGTTTCTCAAAGATGTATTTAATTGGGTCCATTTTAGACACCAACCAAGTTGTATGACACAACATGTATTGCCTCAACCGACGAGCAGCCCATGCTAATGCGCAACATGTTCGTTCAAGGAGTGAATACCTTGTTTCACAGCTGGTGAACTTTTTGCTCAAATAATAGATAGCATGTTCTTTCTTACCGGATTCGTCATGCTGCCCCAATACACAACCCATTGACTCGTCAAGTACTGTTAAGTACATAATAAGCGGTTTCCCAGGAACAGTAGGCACTAAGATTGGAGGTTTTGACAAGTACTGTTTAATCTTTTCAAAAGCTCTTTGACAATTCTCATTCCATTCAACCTTTTGGTCTTTGCGCAACAACTTGAAAATTGGCTCGCATGTAGCAGTGAGATGAGATATGAACCTAGCAATGTAATTCAATCTACCCAAAAAGCCACGAACTTCTTTTTCCGTGCGTGGAGCGGGCATTTCTTGTATTGCTCTTACTTTATCTGGGTCCACTTCTATCCCTTTTTGATTAACGATAAAACCAAGTAACTTGCCTGATCTTACACCAAAAGTGCATTTAACAGGGTTTAAACGAAGTCTGAACTTCCTTAGTCACACAAATAACTTTTGAAGGTTAACAACATGGTCTTCTTCGATCCGAGATTTGGCAATCATATCGTCCACGTAAACCTCTATTTCCTTATGCATCATGTCATGAAACAAAGTCACCATTGCTCTTTGATAGGTTGCCCCAGCATTCTTTAATCCAAATGGCATCACTTTATAACAGAAAGTTCCCCATTGTGTGATGAATGTGGTTTTTTTCCATATCCTCGGGAGCCATCTTAATTTGATTGTAACCTGAGAAACCATCCATGAAGGAGAAAAGAGAATATTGAGCAGTACTATCCACTAAGGCATCAATATGAGGCAAAGGAAAATCGTCTTTAGGACTAGCTTTATTTAAATCCCGATAATCAACGCACATTCGAACTTTTCCATCCTTTTTTGGAACTGGGACAATATTAGCAACCCATTGAGGATATTTTGCTACTGCTAAGAAACCAGCATCAAATTGCTTCTTGACCTCTTCTCTAATTTTAAGTGACATATCAGACCTCATCCTCCTCAATTTTTGTTTAATTGGAGCACATTCAGGCTTGAGTGGTAGTTTGTGTTCAACTATGTTAGTATCTAGCCCAGGCATATCTTGGTATGACCATGCAAAGACATCTACATAATCAAATAAAAGTTTAACCAACTTTTCTCGTTCAGTTTCTTTCATAGACATTCCAATTTTAATTTCTTTCTTATCATGCTCAGTCCCTAGATTGATCACCTCAACAGGTTATTGATAGGGTTGGATTATCTTAGCTTCTTGTTCAATTAAACTTTCTAGTTCTAGGGGAGGCTCATAATCGTCTTCACCATCCTCATCAGTGTGATTAATTGGGCATTCAAAATTACAAGAATGGGTTCTAGCGCTGTTATTTTCAACATATTCGTTTTCGACTCTGCATTGTTTGAATTAAGAAGAAAAAGAAAAAAGAAAATATGAATAAAGACTACCAAAAAAACAAAAGCAATTGAAGAATTCAAAAATGTATTGTTTAAATTAAGAAGAAAAAGGAAAAAGAAAATATGAATAAAGATTGCCAAAAAAGAAAAGAGAAAATCAAAAGCAGTTGAAGAATTCAAAAATGCATTTATTGATAATTAGTACGAAATTGAAATACATGCGCCCTAATTAGTTATCCTTATAGCCTTGGGCATAGCAAAAGGAGTTAGAATACATAATTACTTTGAACATGAATTAACAAACACGGGGAACTCGATGATCTTCCAATTGTTGAGACTGGTGTTTGGAGGACAAGGGTACACCAGTTTGAGGATATCATCATCAACATGGTCGTCTTCTTCCGCAGCAGCCACATGGTCAGCATATACTATTCGCGCGCTCTGAAATGTTTGGCGAATGTCACAAATAGAAATCTTCTGTGAATTCAGTGTCTGATTTTCCAAACGAGCCATCCTGCTTTCCCTTTTTTCTTTTACAGCCTTTTCTTTGTCAACTTTAGTAGGTACATATCCCAAACCGTACCTATCATTCTTTTCGGGTATCTCTTACAATTTTCCCAATTTAGCAAAAACTCCTCCTTCCAACATCGATTTGGTAGACTTTAAGGATGTGGCAGGCAACTTTGGTTCTTTTAAAGGAGATCCTTCACCCATGAAGACAACATTGGCGATTTCTAATGCTTGAAAGGAAGTCTCTATGGCTTCCTCCGTGTCCTCAATGTAGCCCGTAGAAGAAAGATGACTAACTATCATATCTTCTTCCCCAAATATTATCACCAGCTTATTGTCCACTATAAACTTTAGCTTTTGATGGAGAGTGGATGTTACTGCTCCAGCAGCGTGAATCCACGGTCTCCCTAAAAGGCAACTGTATACTGGTTTAATATCCATCAATTGGAAGGTTATTCCAAAGTTATGGGGTCCGATTTGAATTGGCAAGTCAATCTCACCAACAACTTGTCTTTTGGATCCATCAAACGCTTTCACCACCAAAGCACTCGGCTTCAAACAAGCTCCATCAACAAATAGTTTTGATAGTGTTGATTTCGGCATGACATTCAACGATGAACCATTATCAACAAGCACTCGTGCAAGAATATAATTATGACACTTCACAGGGATGTGTAGTGCTTTATTATGCTCTATCCCTTCAGTTGGTAATTCGACATCGCTAAAACTCAGACAGCTACTAGCGGTGATGTTACCAACAACCCCATCAAACTGGTCGACAGTGATATCATGATTAACATGGGCCTCATTTAAAACCTTCATCAGTGCCCCTCTATGTGCTTCAGAATTCAATAACAAAGAGAGAACAGATATCTTGGAAGGAGTTTGATTTAGTTGGTCCACCACTTTATATTCACTTTGCTTGATGAATTTCAAAAATTCGTTAGCTTCTTCTTCAGGCACTGTCCACTTGCTAGTCTCTGGTCCTTTTATAGCATGACCTTCTTTTTTCTTGAATTGTTCAGGAGCATATACTCGACCACTCCGAGTCACCCCACCAATCCCTGAAATGTTAGTGACATCAATTCCTTTAGGTTCACAGTTACCACTTGATTGATGATCGGCTAAATGGGACGTGGCTTCATAATTCCATGGTACCGCCTTGGTACTTTTATAAGGAAAAGGAGTTGGTGATTGGACAATTATTGCATTGGGCCTGTGAAGAGTTGGGTTGAGATTCTCTTTTCTATAGAGGATTTCCAATGGTCTTTGGAAAGATCTACTATTTTCCATGCACGACTTTATGGTCAACACACGATCATCTTTTGCACACTCTTCAATAGCGTTGACAGAGGTATCCCCATGGCCCGGCAAAGGGTTACTCCCTACGTTGGGACCGTCTTCCTTGAAGGTAAGCCATTTTGCATTGACCAGTTCTTGCACTTTAGATTTTAGGGCTTGACAATCTTCGATGGAATGCCTTACGGCTCCTGCATGGTATTCACATTTGGCATTTGGGTTGTACCATTTTGGGAATGGTGGTTCCAGAGGTTTCATTGGCCTTAGAACTACCATTGAATTCTGGAGTAGGTGAGGCAACAATTGGCTATATGTGATGGGAATCGGGTCGAAACGGGTTATCTTTTTCTCTCGATTAACTGGTGGTCTGTAGTGATTCGGGGTTGGATTTGGGTTCCATTGGTTTTGTTGCAAAAACGCAGCAGGTGGTGGTTGGACCAAAGGTGGTTGATAATAAGGTGGCTTTGAAGGGTGATATTGCGGGTATGGAGTTTGTGAGGTTGCAGCCACATATGGATAAAGAATGTAGGGAATTTGGGGTATCGGAGGCTGAAAATTCGGAGGTCGATAAGAATTCATGGCTGGAGAATAAGAAACCCTTGGGTTTGCCATTACAGCGTTAGCATCCCCCTTTTTCTTCTTTGTGAATCCCATATGGGGTTTCTTCACACCACTCGTTGCACATGCGATCTTACCACTTCTCATGCCACTTTCAACTCTTTCTCCTATCATGACCATGTCAGAAAAGTTTGATGACATACTCCCAATCATCTTATCATAAAAGGGAGACTAAAGAGTATCCATAAACATACCAACCATTTCTCTTTCAGATAAAGGAGGATCTACTTGAGATGCCAATTCTCTCCACCGTTGTGCATATTCTTTGAATGTTTCATTGTCCTTTTTCGACGAATTTTGCAATTGCATCCTGTCAGGGGCTATGTCAATGTTATACCTGTATTGTTTCAGGAAGGCATCAGCCAAATCTTTCCATGAACGGATTCGATTTCGCTCGAGATGCATATACCAATTTAATGATGCCCCACTTAAACTGTCTTGAAAGAAATGGATGAGAAGTTTGTCATTATGAGCATGAGAAGCCATTTTTCTACAATAGATGGTCAGATGATTTTTAGGGCATGTGACACCTCTGTATTTTTCAAACTCAAGTGTCTTGAATTTTGAAGGGATCACCACATCGGGAACCAAGCACATATCAAAAGCTTCGAGACCATAGACATTACTTCCTTCAATTGCTTTTATTCGTTCTTCTAAAACATGGAATTTTTCTTTCGACTGTGTATCCTCACCAACCTGAGGTTGTTGCCAATTTCCATCAGCATCAAAATGGGGTACTTGGGGTGCACTAAATGGAATATTTTCTGAAGGTATAGTGTTTTGGGGTGGTACGTAGCCCTGAGGAGATGGGATTTGCGGTTGGTTTAGGTTTTGAGAGTTGATATTTGAATGGTTTGGATTATTGTCCACGGGATTGATGACTAAGGGTGGAGTATAACCATGTGGGAGACCATACATAGGAAATTGCATGGCTGGCGCACGAAATTGTTGGGTAGTTGGGGTAAAGCCTGGTGGGTGAGACGGGGTAGCTTGGTGTTCTTCATTTGTAATTGGAGGATTCCCATCTGTATTATCCTTCGTTGTTAAAGCTTGTATAGCCTCTAGGATTCGATCAACCTTGTCCTTCAATTGGCCAACATCCGCTCTCATCACTTCTTGGTTTTGCTCAAGTTCGTCCATGATCTTGGAGTTTGCGCGAGTTCGATAAGGGTGTCGGGGAAACAACTTTATTGATTTTTTCTGAAAGATCATATGATGCTAGTTAAAAAATGAAGATTTATATGCATGCATGTGGGTATTAGAGAACCATTGATTTCGCAACCTAGGCACAAACATCTTTTTAGAAAACATAAAACAAGCTCGTTGATTGATAATTAAAAAGGGTACAAGTGCAACATTTATCTCTATATCTGAAATACATTGTTTCTATCGCTCTCGGCGAATTAAAATATTCATTGCTTCTATTAAGCTATTACAATGTTGAATGAAAGTAATAATCTCAGCAGGTGTGACAGATGGAACTATGCTTGCTTCTGCTTTTCTTAAGAGTACGGGAACCCTTTCGATGGCTTGGTTGGCTATGGAAGTGAGTTTTTCACAACGATCCATCCACATTACCCCCTTCTTGCCCAAGCATTTCTATTGCTTTCACTTGTTCCATCATTCGGTTTCTTAACATATTTGCTTCCTCTTGTTCCTTCAACCACGTGTCTCGGTACATAGCAACAACTTCTTGTTTCTCAATTTTTTCTTCTTCTATCCTTGTCTTATATTCTACTACCACTCTCTCCAACTGTTGTTTCAAATCTTCCAATTGTCTATTCGCATTTCTTTCACTGCTTTCTGAGTCTTTCAACCATTTTCTCAACTTTTCAACCTCCTCCCGCGCCTGGTCTCTTTCTTGTCTTCTCAAACATAAAGACTCGTCTGAAGCCCTTAAATTGCATTGAAGCTTGAGCTTATAATCCTCCTCTACCTTTGCCCTCTTATTTGATCTTTCAAGAGAAATCGTCTTCTGCTCATTTTCCAACAGGGCGAACTCATATGCTCGACGAACTGCCATCAACTCTTCTCGCATATTCTTCTTTTCCTCTTCCGCCTCTAGAATTGATGCTTGCAACTTCTCAATTTCTTCACTAACAATAGTGGGTTGCACTGGTGTTTCATCAACCACCTCAGATGTACGACGAAAAGGCAGCTTGATCTTTTGGACCCTATTCTTGACCCACTGTCGGTAGCAATCATCTGCACCACAACTTCTACTTCCAAGTTCCTTCCCTTTTCTGATTATCGTCTTCCAAGATTGACGTACTCTCCTCAAATCTTCAATGTTTTCTAAACCCATGTCATAAAGAATAAAAGGGGTTATTAATTTTTGCATTGGTTCTCCTATGATAGGATACCCAAGTTGCCTCAAGGCCAATACCGGATTATAATTCACACAACCTCTAGTCCCCATAAGTGGCACATTAGGGAATGTTCCACATTGGTATATTACTTCTTTTACCTCTCGCCATCTCGCATACCATCGAATTGTTTTTTCATTAAGATCTACCAACCTCTGAGCCCATTCTCGATCATCCTTTATGTCAACACAACAGTTCTTGAAATCATTGATAGGGCAACGCTTCGGCACCCACTATCAAACATATGATTCACTAACCAGACGTACAAAACCGGTAAAAAACACAAAATTCGTTTGCTTTTTTTTTTCATGACAGTAGTTAAGTGTATAGTACACATCAGCGAGGACGGGTGTTGTAGGATTTTCTCCTCTATTCTTCAAGGCTAGGAAGACATCGATTGCTGCTAAATCAACAATTTCTTCATCACTCGGGAATAGAACAACTCCATAGATGGTGAGAGCTAGCACCTCCATAAAAGCACTCCAATCTTGGGCTTTAGCTAAATGATGTGATCTTTTCTCAAAAAAACTTCTTAGGAAACCAGAAGTCCCTTTCTTCTTTTGGCTAATCAATATTTCCTCTTCAACCTTTAGTACCTCAGCTATTTTGGTTGTGGATGGATAATTCCCCATGTAACGATAAGGTTTCCCTTTCACTAGGGAGTAGCCTAAAATTGGTCCAAACTCTTCCAAAGTAGGCGCAAGTTGGAAGTCTTGAAAAGTGAAGCATCTCAAAGGAGAGTCGTAGAATTGAGACAAAGCGGTAATAGCCCCTATTTGTACATCCACATCCAATAAATCAAGAATCTTTCCATATTTCTTAGTAAATGTTGACCGATGATTAAGTTCCAACAAACTACGAAGTTCTTTTAAACTGTCAACCTGAGGCTTTTTGGCTTTCACATTCATAGTTTTCCTTAGCATTGGGGTTGCAGTTTCATTGTTGGATCCCATTTTTAATCAAAGATATCCACACCCTAGCTTTGAATTCAATGGTTCTCTAATGGACCTACATAAAAATGAATGATTATGAATAATGTATGGTATGGTGTTGAAAATAATTTTTAATGCATGAAAGGAATGCATGATACTAAAAAAAATAACTTTAACATTAACGATGAAAAACTACTTGCATTGATGCAATAAAGAAAAAAAATTGAGAGATATACTAACGTCGGATGATAAAAAAAAATAATAAATAAAATAAAATAAAAAATAAAAAAAATCTGACATTTAAAAGCAAGAAAGCTAGGATATGACTTAGATGCATTCTAACCAAGATTAGAGAAATTTTAAAGTCTATAATCTTCTAAATTCGTGAATTCTTTCATGGGCGGGTTCTATAGTCCTAAAATTCATTGGTCTCTAGAGCCAAATACTCGTATTGAAACATCACTACAAATAGGAAGTACATCCAAAATGTAGGTATTTTCAATAGAGTCACACTCTAGACGAGATTTTCGCAATAACCAAATAGGATGTACATCCAATATGATTACCACTAAATCTCTAACTAAACTTAAGCTTCACTCAGGCCCGGGTATAGGGTCTCACTCATAAGTGTGTGTGTAAGTGAATGTGTAGTGTGTGACGAGAATCACAATCCAATAAACGATGTAAAATACTCAACACACATATAAATATATATATATATATATATATATATATATATATATATATATATATATATATATATATATAAAGATAATGACTACAAGAAAATAACTAATAAACAATAAAGGCATAAAGTAAAGAAAATGAAAGGAGAAATAAATATAAAATAAGTCAAAAAAAATTTGCACAATTAATTATTTTAGGCTTGACTCTCTAACCGTCCCCACTGGAGTCGTCAGCTGTCGCGGCCTCAAATTTCGAGGGTTTCTCGAATTCAATGGAGTCGCCACCAAAGTTTATTTTAAAATAGGGAAAATATTGGAAAACCCTTAAAAATAAAATAAAAAAAATGAAAAAAATGGTCTTTGAAACCAAATTTTGAGTTCGGGAGTCGATTATGCGTAGGGAAGGTATTAGCACCCTACAACATCCGTTAAAAAAAACGATTACCTATAATTAATTGTGCAAAATTAATATTAACTTAAATATATTTATTTCTCCTTTTTTAAAATGCAAATATAATATTTTTATGAAAGTAATCTAATGATAAATATACATGTAAAATATAGAGAGAGAAAAAAAAGTTTTTGTTATTATGCTTGACAAGAGTGCGATCTTGCTCCTATGTATCTCCAGGTGCGATGGAGAAATCAAAGCTACGTAGTTCTTGGGTAGAAAATGCGAATGTGTTATTATTTTTAAAGAAAGATTTGTTTTGTGGTTGATAAAAAAGTTGTTTTGAAAAAAAAGAATTTGTTTATTTTAAATATTAATTTAAAATGCAAGCTTTAAGACTATTTAGTCGTACAGTTTGTGTATCATACAATTTAAGGAGTAAAAAGATGTCACATCTAATTTAGTCATTTTAAGAATATTTATATCATTTTTATTTTAAATATTAAATTTTAAAATTGTCAAGTAATACAACTTGTGTATCAAAAAATTTAAGGAGTAAAAAGATGTCACATCTAATTTAATCCTTTTAAGAATTTTTTTATATTATTTTTCGATTTTAAATATTAAGTTTTTAAAATTGTCAAGTAGTACAGTTTGTATATTAAAAATTTAGGGAGTAAAAAGATGTCACATCTAATTTAATCCTTTTGAAAATATTTTATTATTCGGTTTAGATATTAATTAAAAAAAACACCAAATTGTACGGTATATGTCTTAACAACTCAAAGATAAAAATAATACCACGTCTAATTTGAACAAATTTATAATTCGATTTTATATTAATTTACTAAAACATAATAAATGAATAAATAAATAAATAAATAAACAAGTAAATAAATAAATAAATAAAGATAATTTTAGAACTATTAAGTTGTACCATTTGTGTCCTAACAACTCAAAGATTAAAAAGATGTCACATCTAATTAATCTTTAATATAATATTTACTTTTTTTTTTTATGAAATTTGATACTTGCAACAAATTAACTATTTTTAAAAATAAAATAAAAATGAACTAAATAGTTTTAAATGGGCTGAACAGGTTTATATTTTTTTTATTAGAACCAGACCTAACTTATCAAATTATGACAAGAGTCCAAGCCCAACCTTACAAAAAGAAAGGGGTTAAAGTCTAAAACTAAAAACCCTAGTTTCCAATTAAGGGGTGGCTGCCTTACAGCACAAAGGGAGCGGCTGGGCATGGCAGGACGGGAACACGCGGCTGGGCATGGCAAGACGCGGCTGGGCATGGCAAAACGGGAACACGTGGTTGGGCATGGCAAGACGCGGCTGAGCAAAACAGAAAAGGGACAACGCGGCTGGGCCAAACAGAGTTTGAAAACAAAGAAGAAATGAGGGGAATGACGAAGGTGGCGACGGTGAAGACAGCGGCGACGGCACGGACATCGATGATGACAAGGACGGCGACGGCAAGGACGGTGACAGCAAGGATGACATATACATGTTCGATTTTTCGGTCTTATTTTCTTTTATTTTTTCATAATGTAATCTTATTTTTAAAAATAATTTTTTTTTTTAAAACTCATCTTGAATGGTACACGCCTAATCCCTATTTTTATTTTGTTAGAAATACTAAAATTTTCATAATCACAATTTTTATTTTATTTTCACAGTAATCCCAAATTTACATCTTTTTAGAATAACAAAGATTAAAGGGAAAGATTAAAGGGAGGAAAAATAAAATAGTACCTTTCCTTCTTCTGCTTTCTGCTTGTCTTGTTCTGCTTGTTAGTAGTTTGTTTGTTTTTTGATGGGTTTAGGTTTTAACAATTTTACTGATTCTCTACAATTTTTCTGCCTATTTGAGTTGCTGCCTCCCCTCTATCTTCTCCCAATCTTGATTTTTTGTCTTAATTTATAAGTAAAATGATGAATGTTTCTGATTAGTGGACAAATTTGAGTCCTGGATTTTACATTATTTTACTGGATTTTGTATTGTTTTTTTGAAGCAATGTATAATTAAAGAAAAAGTGTTTTATACCTTTTAATTGAGTTTTTAATTGAGTGCTTGTTACAAGCAATACCTTGCAGAAGTGGATGTGAGTTATGCCTTGCAGAAGTGGATGCAGGATGTGAGTTTGGCTGGCTATTATTGGCAGAGTTGAGAGTTGATGTGTCTATGTGAGAGGGCTTAAAAAATTGTTGTAATTTATTTGTTTTATTATTTATTACAAATGATGATTTTTTTTAGATTTTTGATAATAATAATTGTAAAATAATTATTGGGCATTTTTAATTAATAGGACAAAATTGAGTTACTACACTTCAAATGAAAAATTGGTTTAAATAGTTTATCTTAAAAAATCATTTTAAGTATTTTATCTATTTGCTACAACTTTTTTTGGATAATGAAATTTCAAAAAATGATTAAAATTAAAAACTATTTTGAGAAGCTCTTCATAAAGATCATTTAAAAAAAAAATATCTTTTTTAAAAAAATGTAATTTTTATCATGTTAAAATATTTAATATTGATATTGATTGAATATCAAAATTAAATTTTTAATCGATATCAAATAAATTTAAAATAAATTCTACAATTTTTATATAAATTATCATAAAAATTATTTTGATTC
>JBBPBP010009777.1:9582557-9635143 GCA_037974735.1 Cicer chorassanicum | reverse complement strand
TAATATAATAAAGTAGAGTATTGCAGATTCAAACTTGCAATTAACATATAAAATATGCATATAATTTTTTATCATTTGAATTGTATTTACGTTAAATTTTTATAATTTACTGAATAAATATTATACTAAAAATATTTAGAGTTATATTTATATTGAATGAAAGATATTGAAAAGGAATAGTTAAGAAAAAAAAATATGTATCAAATATATTTTGAAAATAAATTTATCATAAAAGTTTTTCTATTTTCCCACCTTTAAAACAGTGTTCAAAAATAGTATCACCAAAGACATTTTTCATAAAGTTTATTCTTAAATACAATTTTTACAATTTGTTTTATAAATAATTTTTAAAAACTAAAAATCAAAACTCAATCAATTCTTTATTCAGGTACCATTGTCGCCGAGTTTAACTATTTCATGTTCCACTTTATCTCCTACGATTCTACCTTCGTTTCTTTAATTTTTTTTTTTACTTTTTTTTTTTTTTTTTTCTTTCTGTAAAACAATCTTGGCCATCAAGCAAAACAAAACAAAACCATCTTCTGAAACCCTCTAATCCCATTCCATTCGGTTCCTTTCACCAATGTCCACCAACGATTCCCTCTCAGACCACAAGCTCTGCGGTTTCCTCTATGCGGTTCTAACACTCACACCTTCGCACCTTCGCGAAAACGACACGCGTTTCAACGACCGCTGTGAGATCTTCAACGACGGTAAGACTTTCGGTTTTCGGACTCAAAACGGCGTCGTTTTAAGACCTATCGTTGATTCGTTAGAATGCGATAATTCGAAGGGAAAAAAGGTGAAGAAGGTTGGTATGGTGAACGGGAGCTTCAGCGTTGTTCATCAGCTTCACGCTTTGGTTGTTCGTAAATGCTTGAATATCGATGCTCGTGTTGTTTGTGTTGTGGAAGAAACATCTAGGGTTAGGGTTGTGGTTCTCGTTGATGTTTATCTTCCGATTCAAGTTTGGACTGGATGGCAGTTCCCAAAATCTGGTTCCGTCGCTGGCGCTGTTTTTCGCCATTTGAGGTTTGCTTTCGTCGCCGTTCTGCTTTAGGTTTTGGTTCTCATATTGAAATTCTATAATGTTGTGTTTATGCTGGAGAAATTCTTTTGTACCAATGCACTTACTTATAACTTACTAATGTTGCAAATTGGCATGGCAATCTCATTTTAGGAGATAGATGTTAAGAGAGAGAGTGAAAGACATCTGAGCAAATGTTTAATAGCTTAATTAAGCGCTTATAACATAGGTGCTTATCATATTAGTGCTGATATATTAGCTATTTCTATAACAAAAGATAAAATAATGTAACTATTTTTTTATAAGTTATAAACTGTTTTCATAAGCTATCCTGAAGAGTGTATTGAAATAAATTGAAAACAGCTTATAGAAATGTCATAAACTGTTTCCATATTCTCTCTCACAGTGCTTATGCTTACATATAAGCCCAAATAAGCCAATTTAAGCAGATCTAAATTAGGCTAGCAAGATACTCTAACACACTATTCACTACACACACTAATCTATTGGTTGAAATTGATGAGTCCATCAAATTTATGTGAGATCTATTTGAATTTGAACTAATGGAAGAGAGTGTGTTGCTAGTATTTCTCTAAGAATATACTCTCCTTTTTTTAGAGAATGCAAACTCAACACATGCATAAATATATATATATATATATATATATAATATGAGAAGATGTTTACCGTGAAATTGACACGTGGGAAATGGAAAGGTTGACATGTGGTGCAAGTGTGACCTGGATAGCTTAATTTGGTTTTATTAATAGCATATGATAGTTTTAGACTTTAGTTTAAGGTTTTGCATCATAATTAAGGAAGTTGTTAAATATTTTTAATTTCAATGAAATATAAGTTGGTTTGACTATTCACTCCATTACTGTTCAAACTTGAAATAGAACAACATAAGGATAAAGATAGAAAAACATTTATTAATACTTTCTTGGCTTTCTAATATGGCAAATAATTTAAAACAAACCAAAACTTCAAAATTGGTAATTATTTTGATTTAGAGGAGGCAGTAACTTTGTGCCATGTCAGCATGGTTAATCGTTGTTTTCTACACTAATTATGAGGTTCCTTGCTATAGAGGGCACTGGTGAAGGAATCATAAATTGGAAAATATTTATTGACAAGTACAGTGTTCATCAATACATTGCTTGATAACCTATAAAGCTGTACTTTTCACAGAATACTTTTCATTTTGATTCCTTTATCAGTGCTCTTGTGGTAATCTTTAGCATTCATTTTAGGGTTTTGACCTAATAATTATTTATATGTTTCTTCATCACATTATCTGGTTTTAATGGTCAAAGCATGTGACCTCAATTAGAATCGATTTTATGAACTAATTGAGCTAAAAGGTCAACTGTTGCACTTAGATCAACTGCAATTGGACAGTAGTATATATTGACAAAATTACAGAGTTTGTGTTCACTGATTCTCATCATATCAATTTTCTAGTTAAAGCTTTGGAGGAAAGTTTCAAAAATATATGTTCTTAAGGAGCTTCACTTATACAAAATTTATAATTAAATCAAACTTGATTCCATCTCTAACTCGGTCTAGCAGTGTTCCAACTAATTGCTCACCAGTAATATTTTGAGAACTATGTGGTAATCTTATCTGTATAAATTTTCTATTCAAAGCTTTTGAGGGAAGTTTAATAAACATACATTCTTAAGTAGTTTCACTAATACAAAATTAATAATTCAATCAAACTTAATTCCATCTCTAGCTAGTTCCTCACCAGTTATACTCTCAGAAAGTGTGTGGTAATAATATACATTGACTGATTTACTGTGCCATTTTCCGTTTGTGAAAATACTTTATAGCCTTGACTATTGTAGTTTTCTAACAGTTAAGAGCCTATGCAGCTGTGATTGGGATGAGAGAAGTTCAATGCTTTCTGATCCAGACTACTGTAGGAAGATTCATGGAGAAAATAAGAGCATTTGGAACCTTTCTGGTTGTCATGTACTTGGTTGCAAGCTCCATTCGCCTGTGAGCGGTTCTTCAAGGGAAAGGCTATTTGAACTTCATGAAATTTTTAAGACAGTACCTTGTGTAGGAAAACAGCAGAAGTTTATTATTTCCAAGATAATACCTATGGACAACACTTGCAGATCTGGGATTTGGGAGATTTCTGATGATATTTTAACTAAAATTCTAGCTTCCCTTGGCCCAGTGGACCTCACTAGTGTTTCTGCAACTTGTCGTCACCTAAGATCCTTGGCTGCTTCAGTAATGCCTTGTACAAAGTTAAATCTGTTTCCTCATCAGCAGGCAGCGGTTGAGTGGATGTTGCATCGCGAGCGAAATGCTGAACTTTTGCCACACCCTTTATTTGTAGCTCTCTCAACTAATGATGGCTTTAGTTTCCATATAAGTACTGTATCTGGTGATATAGTCACCGGGGAAGCTCCCACCATCAAAGATTTTCGTGGAGGAATGTTTTGTGACGAGCCTGGCTTGGGTAAGACTGTAACTGCTCTTTCCCTTATTGTGAAGACGCAAGGTACATTGGCGGACCCACCAGATGGGTCACAAGTAGTCTGGTGTCAACATAATGGTACCCAAAAATGTGGCTATTATGAGATCAGTGGTAATTGTACTATCACGCGTAAGAGGGATGTGTGCCAAGATACAGGTAGAAATAATGAGAACCACGGTTACTCCTCTAAAAGAGCCAAATTGTCAAATCCTGGTCAAAACATTTCTAAACCTCATGATTCATGTTCTGTAGGAGAAAAAAAATCACCTTCAGATGATTGCTTTGAGGAATATACGCCTGCTAGTCGGTGCACTAGAAGCTTGAGCCGCGTAAAGAAAAATCTATATTTCACTCATGACGAGGAAGCTATGATTTCCAAAGAAAGAAGAATTGGTAAAAGACCAATTAAAACAAAACATGCATCAGATGCTGCATCCCATGTGTCTCAAAACGAGCTAGTTGATACTTCATACGGATGTGGACAGAGTTACAAGGGGCACAGGAAGTGTAAAGTTGATAGTTTGGAATACAGTGATACGTGGATCCAGTGTGATGCTTGTCACAAATGGCGAAAGCTTGCAGACAATAGTACGGCTAATTCCAGTGCAGCATGGTTTTGTAGTATGAACACTGACCCTTTATATCAGAGTTGTAGTGTCGTGGAACAGTATATTCAGAATAGCTGTAAGATAACTCACTTACCAGGATTTCACTTGAAAGGAACTCCTGGAGGTGAGAAACAAAACGTTTCATTTTTCACTAGTGTGCTTAAGGAGCACTACTCGTTGATAAATTCTCAGACAAAGAAGGCCCTGACTTGGTTGGCCAAGATTTCAATGGACAAGCTTGCGGTAATGGAAACGTATGGCATACGCGGTCCTATTTTAAACAATTGCACTTTGTCTAATGGGACATTGAATCCATATCACAAAATATTTCAAGCATTTGGCCTCATAAAGAGAGTAGAGAAAGGTGTATGCAGGTGGTTCTACCCACAAAGTCTTAACAATTTGACTTTTGATGTGGCTGCCCTTGGCTTGGCTCTCTGTGAGCCATTAGATTTTGTTAGGTTATACTTGTCAAGAGCAACCCTGGTAGTTGTTCCAGCAAACTTGGTCGATCATTGGAATACACAAATAGAAAAGCATGTTAGGCCTGGTCAATTGCGGGTTTATGTATGGAACAATCATCGGAAACCATCTGCACACTCTCTTGCTTGGGATTATGATGTTGTCATCACTACATTTAGCCGTTTGAGTGCAGAGTGGGGCCCACGTAAGAGGAGTGCTCTAATGCAAGTGCATTGGTTTAGGATCATTTTAGATGAAGGGCATACTCTTGGCTCAAGCCTGAGCTTAACAAACAAGTTGCAAATGGCTATTTCATTGGTTGCTTCAAATCGATGGATACTAACTGGAACTCCAACACCTAATACTCCTAACAGCCAACTTTCGCATTTACAACCGTTGTTGAAGTTCCTTCATGAAGAAACTTATGGACTGAATCACAAATCATGGGAGGCTGGTGTGCTTAGGCCATTTGAGGCAGAGATGGACGAAGGCCGGTCTCGTCTGTTGCATTTACTTCAGAAATGCATGATTAGTGCAAGAAAGGTGGATTTGCAAAGTATTCCACCATGCATCAAAAAAGTTGTTTTAATTGATTTTAATGAGGAGCATGCTAGAAGTTACAATGAATTGGTACTCACTGTTAGGCGTAATATATTGATGGCTGATTGGAATGACCCTTCACATGTGGAGAGTCTACTGAACCTGAAACAGTGGAAATTTCGTAGTGAAACTATAAAAAATGTCAGGCTTTCATGCTGTGTTGCTGGACATATTAAAGTTACACATGCTGGAGAAGATATTCAGGAAACAATGGATATGTTAGTACAAAATGGTCTAGATTCTACTTCAGGGGAGTATTCCTCCATAAGATATAGTCTCCTGTATGGTGGTCACTGTGTCAGGTAGTACTTGGATTTTGATATTTCAAATTACTTTAATTTTCTTCAGGTCATATAACTGCTTGTCATATCTTCATCATCATAATTCATCATCATTCTTTAATGAATTTGTAGGTGCAAGGAATGGTGCCGCCTTCCTCTCGTTGCACCATGTCGACATATGTTGTGCCTTGGTTGTGTTTCCATAGACAAGACAAAGTGTACATATCCTGGCTGTGATAACTTATATGAGATGCAGAGTCCTGATACAATGGCACGGCCAGAAAATCCTAACCCAAAGTGGTCTGTACCCAAAGATCTTATTGAGCTACAACCTTCATATAAGCAGGCATGGTATTTAATTAAGAAATCAGTTGGCATTCAGTTGCATCCTTTTTGTTTTTGTTTTTATTTTTGAAGTTTTCATTGTCCGAAACATTGTAATGTTGATTGTTGAATAACAGGATAATTGGGATCCTGATTGGCAATCAACATCAAGTAGTAAAGTTGCTTATCTTGTCCAGAGGTTGAAATCTTTGCAAGGAACCAATGAAGAGATGAGTTCATATACAGAAAATAGCAATAGTGAGACGCATATGGAGAATAGTTTTCCTTTGCATACAAGACATGCAGATAGCACCAATGCGGTTCCGGAAAAAGTTTTGATATTTTCTCAGTTTCTTCAGCATATTCATGTCATTGAACAGCAGGTGCCTTTTCTTTGCCCAATGTGACCATTTGTAAATCTATTCTATTTTATCCTTTGGCCATATGCATATCTCCTGCTGCAAATGATTAAACTATTAAATTAAATTTCTATTTTTCCAGTTGGCTGTTAATGGTATCAAATATACTGGAATGTATAACCCAATGCATTCTAGCAACAAGGTATAACGTTGGAATTCTCATGATCTTATTTGCTGTGTTTCAAAAATACAAAATTTACTTTTAGTTTCTGATCTTTGGTTAATTTACTTTTCTCTTTAACAGAAGAAGTCATTAGCCATGTTCCAGCATGATTCTAGTTGTATGGCACTTCTGATGGATGGGAGTGCTGCATTGGGTCTTGACTTGAGTTTTGTTACACATGTGTTTTTAATGGAGCCAATTTGGGACAAAAGGTTAATACATTAAACTGATTCATCATTCATGTGCAAAGGTGTAGGGATAAATTGATCTTGAGAAATTTTAATTTTTTTATATTGTAACATTTTTATTCTATTCGTTATAAGCCCAATAATATTTCATGCAAACTTTGTGGCATTTAGAATCATGTAGCATGGGTAGGCATTTAGAATCATGTCAATATTCCTGTTTAGTTTTCAATGTGTAAAGTGGAACTGTGTTGTTGAGTAAAGTGATTGGTAGTGGATCCTTTGTTTGCCCAATTTTGTGGATGCTCCTACTTTGACTTAAATTGGAACTCTTGTCCATTTTAATTTTCTTCTAACTTGGGTAAAAACCTTGTCAGTATGGAGGAGCAAGTAATTAGTCGGGCCCATCGCATGGGTGCTTCTCGTCCTATTCACGTGGAAACATTAGCAATGCGTGGTACAATTGAAGAGCAAATGCTAGAATTTTTACAGGTGAATCTCTATTATTTAAACTATATAACACCCTAATTTAGTTTGACATGTGATACTCTGTTTCTTTGAATGGCTTATTATTTGGTAACTTTGTCATTGAATTTTTTCTGCCTGTTCTGCTATATGTTTTCTTGTCCTAATTATTTTTGCTTCTATTTCTTGATGTTCAACAAGGATGCTGATAAATGTAGAAGATTTCATAATAAAGATGTTGCTAAATCTGAAGATGGTGGAGGACGAGCATATCGATCATTGCATGATTTTGCCGAAAGCAATTATCTATTGGAACTTAAATTTGTATAAACTAATTCAGAAACTCTAGAAGGTTTGTACATGGTAGATTTTTCCTATTCTTGTTTTACTAGGAAACACCAATTCGTAGGGAAGATGAGTCGTGTTGCATTTAGGGAATTAGATGCAAGTGATTTTTATTGACAATAGTGTTAGAACTATTTATTGAGAATTTTTTGCAAAAAACTGAAAGTAAAGAGTTTGTGTTTGGGAGTGTGATATTGATGGCAATATTCTTCTGTGATTTATGTCTTTGAAGTGAAAGAATCAAATGAAACTTGCAATGATTCATAAGTAATTGTCAAATAATTTGTTGAACTTGGGTTAAATAAAGTATTGCATTTACAGCTACTATTATTATAAGCCTTCATTGAAGCTTATGGCATACACTGAACTTGGAATAGGTTGCCCTCTTTTCTCTCTGAACCTTTCCTTACCAAATTATATACTGTATGGTTGAACTATATTTAAGGTAGGTGTTATGCATTTAAAATTTTATATGCATTCTTTCGCCTTTCGTATTAACTTTTTCGCTTGTTGATTTTATAGTAATATAGATTTTTTCCCTTTTACTTCAGGTGTTTTTTTATCAACTTACAGACTAATATGCTTTAGGCAAGGCCCGTGGATGTCCTGTAAGAAGATTGCATACTCTTTGAATATGATTTTGCATTTTGGATATACAATCTTACTGGTGCTCTTTTAGTGTTATAATATGCATTGGAGAGTGAAATCTATTTTTTGTATAGCAATATATATGTATTTGCAGCATCAGATCTGTCTTCCAATGCTTAATTAAATAGTACAAGGCCCTCTGCATATTCTTTTTGTGAAGGATTAGTGATGTATTTGAATTGAAACAGGTTGTTTATGGAAATAGAGGAAAAAATGCATACAATATGAATTTTTCTATGCTTATGCATTCCACTTAGCACATATTGTTTCATTCCTTCTATTGTTAGCAATATAATCAAAACTGGATTGGACATTAACCGGTGTAGGCAGACGTTCAAGGTTTAAAGATTTGGCCAAGGTTGGACTGGGGTCGAATCAGTATTAATAAACTTTAAAGTTTTATTTTTAATACAGTATGCCAACTAATAATACACATATTAATATAATATTAATGACTTCACACATTAAAAACTAATTTTTCTAATTCTTTTTAGTATTTCAGTAGTGCACTTTGACCCAATAACTTGTAGAAGATTATCAATCAATGTAATGTGAATTCCCTAATGAAGACATAATGACTTTATTTGAATCATCTGATAAAGAAAAATGGACGTTGGTGTTTGACGGTGCTTCTAATGCTTTAGGCCATGGAATTGGAGCCATTTTGATTTCTCCCGAGAACCAGTTCACTTCATTTACGGCTAGATTGTGTTTTGATAGCACAAACAATATTGCAGAATATGAGACATGTGCTATGAGGATTAAAGTAGCGATTGAATCAAAAGCAAAAGTTTTTGAGGTATATAGAGACTCATTGTTGGTCATCCATCAGACAAAAGGAGAGTGGAAAACGCAAGATTCCAAATTGATTCTGTATCATACGCATATCAAATAATTGAAGTAGCTATTGTATCATACGCATATCGAGAAGATTACTTTTCACCATATTCCTCGAGAAGAACCAATTGGCCGACGCCTTGGCTACATTATCATCAATGTTCAAAATAAGTATCGGTCAAGATGTGTCGGTCATAAAAGTTCAACAAAAGGATAAGCCAACATATTACTAATCAATAGAAGAAGAGCCTGACAACAAGCCATGGTTTTATGATATCAAATCCTATGTTAAGAATATGGAATATCCATTGGGTGTTCCAGAGAACGACATGAGGGTTTTGAGGAGGTTGTCAATGAATTCTTCTTAAATGGTGATGTATTTTATAAGAGAAATCATGATATAGTCCTCCTCAGATGTGTGGATGAAATGGAAGCAAAGAAAATCATTCAAGAGGTTCACGAAGGTTCTTTTGGAACTCATGCAAATGGACACACAATTGCGAGAAAAATCTTAAGGGCTGTCTACTATTGGTTGACCATGGAGTCCGATTGCGTTAGTTACGTAAAAGAATGTCGTAAACGTCAAATCTATGCTGATAAAGTACATGTACTGCCAACCTCTTTGAATGTCTTAACATCACCATGGTCATTTTCAATGTGGGGAATGGATGTTATTGGACTCATCAAGCCTAAGGCTTCAAATGGACACCGGTTTATCCTAGTAGCTATTGATTATTTCACAAAATGGTTTGAAGTCGCTTCTTATGCCAATGTGACGAGGAGCGTGGTGGTCAGATTCAACACAAGAGAATTGATTTGTCGATATGGCTTGTCAAATAAGATTATAAGTGATAACGCAACCAATCTGAATAACAAAATGATGACGGAGTTGTGTGATAGTTTCAAAATTCAGCACCATATCGTCCGAAAATGAATGAGGCTATAGAAGCAACAATAAAAATATCAAGAAAATCATACAAAACATTGTATAAACATATAAGGATGGGCATGGAATGTTTTCTTTTGCATTACATGGCTATAAACTTCTTTTCGCACCTCAATAGGGGAAATTAATTTGTCATTGGAGTATGGAATGGAAGCGGTACTTCCCATTGAAGTTGAAATTTCCTCGATCAGAGTCCTGATGGAAACAAAACTAGAAGAGGAAGAGTGGCTTCAATCACGATTTGACCAATTGAATCTCATAGAAGAAAAAAAATGATAGCTTTGTGTTATGGTCAGCTATATGAAAAAAGACTTAAAAAAGCCTACGAGAAAAAGGTCTGTCCTTGAGAGTTTCAAGAAAGAGACTTAGTGTTAAAGAAAAATATTGCGCATAAAAAAAGATTCTCGTGGAAAATGGACCCCGAACTACGAGAAAAAGTTAGAGCATTCCGATGAATTGAAAACTTGGAACAACAATTCATGCAAAAGTTAGGGATTAAAAAAATATATATACAAGAATCAAACAGTTTAAACTATGGAAATTATTATTCTTGGAAGTTGACCAAAATGAGTCATATATTATAAGAATGACAAGCATTTGTTATCCCTCCAACTAAAGCTAAACACACTCATCCATACATTGTAACCCCAATTGTTTTGTTCCCAATGTAATGAATATACTTTTTTTCAATATTGTCATTCAATGTTGTACGTTTCACTCTTTCTATACTAATTCAGTTTCACGGTTGTTTGTTCTACCGTTTTTAAAATGTTGTTTTATGATAATAAATGTTGGAATTTGAAATGTGTGGAAATATAAAAAGTATTTTAAATATTTTAACAGTTGAAAATATATACACAAGAAGGAGGGTAATCATGTTAAATGGACTTTGCTTCATCTCGAAAAAAGGGGTCACACGTGATGTACTAGAGTCATCACGCAAAAAAGGTTTTTATCTTCATTCATCAATTGAATCTTGTGGGCGTATAAGATCATATAAGGATCAGGAAACTAACATAATGAACAAGAATTTATCTATATTGCATAACACATGATCCATGCATTTTACATTCATATTTTTCATATACTCACGCATTATCTATGCATCTACATTCATATTTTACATATACTCAACAACCTTGTGAAATGCATAATGAGTGAATCATGCATATCTTATATTTATACTCTATTTATACTCAACAACATTTGTGTTACATTGCTCATTTTCGTTCCCTGTCGATCTACGCATCGGTAATCAATTCGAAGACAATCATTCTTTCATTCATAAACAATCTACGCATTGATAACCAATTCGAAGGCAATCATTTGTTCATCCATCTCGATCTACGCACAGATAATCAATTCAAAGACGATCATTTATATTTTTATGCATCAGTAATTAGTTCAAACACGACCTTTTTTTTTTCATGTTGATCTACATATCGATAACCAATGCAAAGACGATCATTTACATTTTTGTCCCATGATGATTTATCTGCTTTCATAATTTATTTAGACAAAATTTAGGTGCTTATATTTAATTATCTTTTACAACGATAATATTCATATTTTCTAATAAATATAATTAAATAGGGGCAGGTGTAGTACCCCAATTTTATCCGACTAATTAAAAATAATTCAAAAAAAAATATTTAATAATTATTTTACAATTATTATTATAAAATCTAAAAAACTCATCATAAGTCTGACCCTATTTTAAATCTATAATTACATAGATATTCCCATTACATTAAGACAAAAAAAAATGAAATAAAAAAAAATTGCATTCTTCCTTTATTCTCGTTTGCAACGTAGTGCCTCCTCCTTTTCTTTTCATACTCATTTTTTTCACTCATAATGCATTCAAACAAAAAAGGGAGCCACTTTTTTCCCTTAACCATATGATGTTGCTTGAGGTTTGCTGCAAAACAATAAAAGAATCGGATCTTAAATTTCTCTCATGAATATACATATTCATCATTTTAGCTTATAATTTGAGACAAAAAATTAATTAAAAAAAGGTTGAGTAGAAAAATCACGAAAAAGAAAGAAAGAGGGGAGTCTCAGTTTTTTTTCTTCCTAAAGAGATACAAAGATCACTATCAAATCAAGTGCTAACCATGAAAAATCAAACCCATTTTAATAACACAACAAACAAAAATCAAATACAAAACCTTGAATATGAATGGAAGAAGAGAATCGCGACAACACCTCCAGCATCCCCAAAGTCACCACAGCCCATACCCGTTTGCTTAACGGCATGCTTCTCAAACCCATTTTTTTCTTTTCATTTCAAACAACGTCTTCCCTTTTGTTTTCTTGAAAAGAATGTGAAAGCGTATGATTTGTTGAAAAATAAAGTGTTCCAACATTGATGTAACGTTTCTTGAAAAAAGATGGAAGAAAGCTGTTTTGATTTGATTTTTTGTGTTGAAAAAGACTGAAATGTTGAAAAAAAGTTGAAAGTTGTGTTAGCATTGAAAACAAGCGTATTCTCCGTTTTAGCTGCCATACGGTTACAATATTTTAAATGTTACTATTAGTTTTTGGTTCTATTGCTGTGTTTTGATTACTTAATGGATCGGGTACTACATGCTTGGAACAATCCTCAAATGTCTCACCTGTACTTGGATCATGCATGTTATGACATGATGAATGCAATGCATTTGTAATGTTATGTATGCAATGCACCATTGACCTACACAATTGTTTCATAAACTCAGTAATACATTACAATCAAAGGATACCTTAATTCTAAATCAACTGTAAAAACTTTAGCTAGTTGTTTGTTTAAATTGTCAATTTGTACTTTAAATTCCACTTTTAAATCAAGAAGCTTGTACCAGAGGTAGGCTCAGCCAAAGACAACTTGGTCAGAGGAAGTATGACCAGAAGCAGGTTGCTGATCAGAGGCAACATGATCAGAGGATGCTTGGATTAGAGGCAACATGGTTAGATGATGCTTGGTGTGACACCCGAAACCCCAAAAATAATATATAATAATTTATACAAGAATTTTTAACTTTAATTCGCAACAGATAAACAAAATATGTTTTCAAGGAAATAAAACTTTATAACAAATTTAGGATATCACATTTCTCAAAATTCAAATTGAACACTTTAAACTTTTTACTCTTATAAAACAGGAAGGTTTTCATACAAAAATTGTTTCTAATTAAATAAAAAAAAAATACAACTTATGACTCTCATTCCCTGTATCACCTATCAGAGCGGGGTTTCCCTCAAACTTGAACTTCAAGACTCATTAACCTGTAATAACTGCAATTTTGCAAACGCAGGGTCAAACTAGTTAAACACAAACAACGAAGGATGTGAGTTTCGAAATCACGTTGCTAGTATAATATAGGTAAGAAGAGCACACAAACAATCATAATAGAACCGTATCATTACACAAACATTCCTCAAGAAAAATATCAGATTAAAAAGTCAAAATCACTTAAGGAAAATCAATACATTTCACTATAACATCAAATCGTAATTATTATTGCACACGACACATTAATCACAACAAAAAATCACAAGAAAATGCAATGCTATGCATGAGCTTAGACTCTACTTCACAATGTGGTACCATTCTAACTCTGAAGTACTTGGTTAGTAGGCTTGGTACTATGCCACCATCCCGGTGGACGGACAATTCAAATTGGCTCTGTCCTCATACCTCAACTCAACCCGAGACACATATACGCGATAGTCGAGGTAAACGTGTGTTGCATAGTAGCTCCCGACATTTGGAGTGTTACCTCCAAGTCACCTAGGAATTCCCCACCCGAATACTTCCAAGGTCTAACAATCTCGCCTTAAGGCTCAACGACAGACCGCCACGATCAGGCTCATTCAGTTGTACTTCCCCGGAATCACTAGGCTTGTCAGACCATACCTATATGATAACAAAATAATCTCCATTTCACAATTCTCAATATATATTTTCTCCCCTCGTTGGCCTATGATACTCCAGTAAGACCGTCATCTCAAACATAAATTGGAATCATCATTATTTCATCAACTATGGGGTTAATTCAATATTCTCATCACAAATTTATAACATCACTATCATTAATCACACATCATCATCATCACATAAACTCATCACAAATTTATAGCATCACTATCATCAATCATATCTCATCACATAAACTTATCACAAATTTATAACATCACAATTATTAATCATACATCACCATCATCATGCATCCACCTTTTATTATCACATCACATAAACTCATCTAATCAAACATATACATAAAATTCATTCGACACCCAATATCACAATAATATCAAATACCACACATTTAAAGAAATTAAATCAATCAACACCTTACAAATATTTCTATTCTATATTTTAATCTCACAATTTCCATATTTGCACATTAATTAATTTATCACTTAAAGGGTTACTGTCGTACGTAGCAAGCCCCGGATGAATCGTTGGGAAATACGATTTTCCGTTTATCTCACAATATATTATACTCATGAATTCAAACGTTCTCTCACCCCTTACATTATTTCGATGCTTCCACACATGAATACGATTCGAGCAAACAACCTTTGTTCATTGACTCTTTGTCCTTCAATCTAACTCCACAGTTTATGGGTAAACGTTAAAAATAAATTATGAGAAGACACTTTAAAACTAATTTCGAATTTGGTCAAGGAAACTTACCATAAATCATAAAACCAATTATTGAATAATATAGCCACTTTTCACACAATCATTTTGACATTGGTTTCACTCAAGACGGACTTACGGTAAAGAAGAACGGTGCAAAATAACGAATTCCACAAACGGAGAAGTTGGGTATTTTAGAGAGAAATTGAGATGGTTAAAAATCAGAGAAATTGGGTTTATTTTATTAACTAAATGTGAAAGTTTTCTGAAACACTTATAAACAGTTATCGATCACTAGTGCCAACGATAGCGTTGTTGTGTTTCATCTCCCTTCTACGGCGGCGGCTGCAAGTAGCTCCCTTTTATTTTATTTTATTAGGGTTCGCATAAATGGGTCAAACCCATTATCCTCTTATTTATTTTATGTTTTACTATTATTATTTTTATTTTGATAAAACAAAATTAATAGTTACTTAAGCTCGTTTTTCTCATTTTTAATACTCCTCAAAACTTCATTTAATTTTCAAAACATTACTAATATTTCATAACTAATAAATGATAAATTAGAGTAATTAAAATAATTAACCTTTTAAAAAATACATATTACTAACAATTGAAACTCTCATATTCAAAATAATCACTATAGTTATACCTATTTTTTCAAAATACTCAAATACTACTATCATTAGAGAATACTCAAAATCACAAAATAAATAATATAACATCAACACTTTATATTAATTACTAAATCATAATAAAATTATATAAAATCACAATGTCATAACAAGTACATCAAAATAAAGGGAATTAAACACAACATTACTAATATCCTAAAATAATTATTTATAAAATAAATAATTAAAATAAAATATATTTAGAATTAATTAAATATAATTAAGTGCATATTTAATATTAGTGAATCGTACAAGAAAATATCACATTAATTACCAACTCACATATACACGTAAGATCGCCTAAATCTTATTCTCTAAAACATTTACACTCAAATACTATTATTTTTAGAAAAATATATAAAATATATAAAATAATAAATTATAATATTTATTATTTACATCACTCATTTAGTCAAATAGGTACAAATTAACACATCATAGAAAACACACATATAAGGAAAATTAATCATAAAACTAATTAACATATATCTAAAATAATTTTAACACCAGATTAATTATCTAAAATAATATTTAATTAATAAAATAATTTCTTATAAAATTTGAGGTGTTACACTTGGTTAAAATGCAGCATGATTAGATGATGCTTGGATCAGAGGCAACATGATTAGAAAATCACAAAAAAATGACATTATTTTGCAATAGCCCATAGGCCCGAAAGCTTATTGGAAAAACAAATATATAACTGAAATGCAACGTGAGAACCATACATATTCAAAGACAAAGTTTAGTTTTTATTGCCAACTAAACTTGAAGGTTTTTTTCATTCTTCTAAACTAATAATCCTAAATTTAGCTAATTATCTTGAAAATCAAAGGGTTACCTTCATTAATATTATGAATGATATGCACTATATATGATAAAGATATTATCGGAAGATATTTTTTTGGCTTAGAATTTCATTCCAAGATAGCTTGCTCAATCTACCCTGATAATTTGTATAAAAAAATCTAGACTCCACGAATTGGACTAAGTTTAGTATATATGAACAAACATTTAACTCCATAATTTTCAAGACACAACCTTTGATAAACACAAAATTGATAATAACAATAGTATTGGATGTCAATGTGGTTCCATACATAGTAATAAAAGTAATTACTACAGATATAGAAGTGAAATTAACTAAGGTTGCCTTGTTATATATACATTGAAGATTACATGATTCCTTTAGATGTGAGATAGAAGTGAAACAATCGGAGAAAGAGAAAGAAGAGCAACATTGGAAAATTAGATTTGTGCATTACTATTGAATAAATATGAAGGCTGTTTATTTGTGCATTACTATTTATTAGTGTTTTAGTAGTGCCATATCTGGGTGTCGAAAGATAAAATAATTATATTTATAACTAACCAATTAACATTAACAACAACGATGTGGAAGTTGTAGTCTCCTTGGTATGTATTAGGAATCTCCATGAGATTTTGGGTGTCATGTGCGAGTAATGAGTTTAGTGTCCTATATATGTTATCAAATGTAGATAGTCTTCAACATATATAAAAGTTAAAGAATACTTATATATTATCAAACGTCGATAGTCTTCAAAATAAAAGCTAAAGATTGCATATGAATTGAAAAAGTTCATACCAAACCAAAATGGAATTATATCAAAACTAGTTATACATGTATCTATCCACCGAGCTTGTAATAGTAACCTCCAACACTAACAACGACATTATCTTTGAATATTATTCTCTTGCATTTTTTGCTCCAAAATCATTAATTATTTGTTTGCAATCAAGTTTCTTTAAAAAATTATTTTCAATTGAAACCAACGCCAGACTATTTCATTTATTTAATGACTTTGTATATTATAAATAAGATTAACAATTTTAATTTCGGCAAATTTCTTTCAGTAAATGCAACGATAACAAAGATAGTTACTATTATTCATGGCGCCCTCTAGTAAATACTAGTACACACTTGGTGGTTTTTGTTCATTTGTCCAAAAATTACTATTGACAAGAGATGGCAACGGTGACTAAAAAATGAGATGAATCGGCACCGTCTACACAAAGTTATTTAGTGTTCGTTTGTGTTTTCTTTAAAAAATTGTTTATCAAAAGACTAAACCAAAGTAATGAAACATAGTGGATAAACAAAACAAAAAACAGAATAATACAGTCAATTTATTCGGGTTCACCAACACGGCAGCTACATGCAGTGCCTTCAAGCTGAAGGATTTAATCCACTAATTCACCATTGAATCACACTTTCACTGAACACTTACTAGTCAAATTGCGTTCGAGTCTTCTCAATCTTCTAGCTTAGTACAGTCAAGCTGTTGAAGGATGTAACCACTACTAGGCTTGGTGCAAAAGAATAAGTTTAAGTTTTCTGAAAACAAACTCTCACAAGTGGGTGTTTACAAAGTTCTCAAAATTATTTCTCAGCACTAGATAAAACAAAAATTAAGAACAAGAGTGTAGAGACGGTTGTATTATGCTTATTGTAGTGTGTTGTTTCTTGTACTTTGCAAGTAAGAATTGCACGTCCTTTTATAGAGATCTTTAGGATTTCTAGTCATTGTCATGATTGCAAGAAATCAGCATGTATCATGCAGTTTTGAATCAAATCTTTTGAGATTGATTTGCTATTAAAAACTTATCAAAAAGTATCATTGTAATTGATTCTGCGTATCTTGGTACAAAGACATATGGAGTAGAGGATACGATGAACATTGCATGTCTCATAGATCTTTAGACAAATTGAGGATTCAAGGTGTTTATCAGAGAGAATACATAAAACTTTGTTTTCTTCGGAGCATAGACGATCATCAGAGCATTGTCTTCCATCAGAGTGTTAAGAGCATACATTATTAACTAGAGTCAAACGATCAGATATGATTATCAGAACTACACACTTAATTAGAACGTTAGTGCTTTAAATTGTTGTAACAAATGATTTTGTTATCATCATCAAAATAAATAAGGACTATAGTTCTTCAAACCAACTTGGTTCTAACAGGGTTTACCTTATAAAAAGCTACTTTGAAACTAGAGAAACTAGATGCTAACCCGTGCGTTGCGCGAGTATATTTTAATTTATTTAATTTAAGTGGATTTAAAAAAAAAAATGAAGTTTGATGTCCCAATTGTCAAATAATTATTGATATAGTAGTTATATAAATAATATATATTCAATTTTATCAATGTAATTTATAGAAGAGAAGTACCCAACAATAAAAGGCACATATAAATAGTCGAAATATATTTTAGGGGTAAGTAAGAGAGACATATGTACTCTCGATTCAGAAGAAGTTGAAGAAACTTCTCATGTTATTAAGTTAACTATTATATATTCTAATATGTATACAATTGCTAGCAAATGAGTTGATGGCAGTTAGAGGCGAAAATGTGAAGTTGATTAATCAAGACAAAAAAAACGTATAAGTAGATGACAGGTAGAGGCGAAAATGTGAAGTAGATTAATGTAGACAAAAAAGACGTAATGAGTAGTAATGTGGAATTAATGTGAAGTTTTATTTAATTTAAGTGGATTTTAAAAAAATCAATATGAAATTTTATATCCCAATTGTCAAATGATTATTGATATAGTAGTTATATCAATATTATATATTCAATTTTATCAATGTAATTTATAGAAGAGAAGTACCCAACAATAAAAGGCACATATAAATAGTCGAAATATATGTTAGGGGTAAGCAAAAGAGACATATGTACTCAATTCAGAAGAAGTTGAAGAAACTTCTCATGTTATTAAGTTCAATATTATATGTTCTGAAAAGATATATACAATTGCTAGCAAATAAGTAGATGGTACTTAGAGGCGAAAATATGAAGTTGATTAATTAGACAAAAAAAAACGGATTGAGTAGATGGCAGATAGAGGCAAAAAAAAAAAAAACGTATTGAGTAGTAATGTGGAATTGATGTGAAATATGTTGGACAAACGTTATGAAATAATAATGTGAGATTAATTTAGAAAAATTTGAGTAGACATTATGAAATAATATTTAAATATGAGATATAGTATAAGATAGTGGATGATGTATAGAGTTTGTGGAAAAGCTATTTAGAAAATGAAACTCTCTATGAAGACGTACACATCAGCTTTTTGGCTGAGGTGGGAATTATTTGCATAAGTGGAGGAAATAGTATGAGGTGGCAGCGAAATCTATTTTAAATATATATATAACAGATAAGTCATACGTCAATATCTTAAGACAAAAGCTTATTTAAAGGAGTGACGTCAGGTACATAAGCTTAATAGGAGTGACGTTAGTGCAGGTACATAAACTTATTTATATTTGCACTAGTTGTGTCGTTTTAGTTTTTATTCAGTTATGCATAAATTTCGGGGACAAAATTCATTTAAAATATAGCATCTTAAAATCAAAGACTAAAAATAATTAGAATTTTAAAAATTAAAATAGTCTATATTTTAAGTGATTATTATTATTATTATTATTATTATTTTGTATTTAAAGTTTATTAATTTTTTTAAAATATAGATAGTTATACTCAAATAAAAATAGACTAGACTGTCAACCACATGTAGAAAAATTAAAAAATGAGAAGATTATACTCTTGGGTAGCAATGAGTAAATTAATGAAGGAGATATTGGTTATGTTTTAATTCAACTTTTGATTAAACATGTGAGTAGTCACACCCTTTCATTCTTATGGTAAATTAACTTTAGTAATTTGGGATAAAAAAGAGTTAGATATTTTGAATAAAATAATTTTTATAAAAATATATTTTGTTGAAAATATAACTTTATTAAAACCATGTTTTTATGAAATACAATCGTAAATTATGAAATTAATAATTTACTATTTTGTTTTGTTCAATTGCCAATTTTTTTATGATGTGTTATGATTGTTTGAATACGAGTTATTTGAATGATTGTTTCATGATGTGTTCTTGACGGGTTGTTGCTATTTTATATTTGAATGAAATATTATATTTTAAATATGATTTTTTTGATGATAAATGTTAAAAAAATAAATTTATTTTATTGTGTTTGAGATGAGCTTATGCCCCACTTGTATGAGTCTTGTGCTCCACATTAGATGAGTTTTGAACACTACATAGATGAATTTTATACCTCACATGAGATGAGTTTTAAACTCCACGCGGATGAGTCTTGTGACCCACAATAGATGAAGTAGTGCTCCACACGATAATATAATACTCACTTCGAGGAAGTAGTACACTTCCATATAATAATGAGACACCATTGAAATGATTTATTTATTTTTTACAGAATAATTGTATGTATTTGATTTGTCTTATAATTATAGAAGTGCATTATTGTTGAATTTAAGTGGATGAGTTTATATTAATTATTGAATGTAATTGTTTAATCTAGAAAATTATTTATATCATTTATATTTCTGAAGAATAGTTTTTGAAAAACACAGGTTCCATGATTGATTTTTCGGTTACCGCATTGGCAGAGAACAACACCTGTCTTAAAATTGTATGTATTATTCACTAGAATTTCATATCTCATTGAAGTGTTGTTTTCAGAGATTAAGACATTTGAGAACATCGAGAGTTAAGGAGTTCTACACTCTTTGAGAATAATTACTTTATTAGAGTCGATTAGTAAATCAAGAATAATTAAACATAGTGTCTACATCGTATTATATTTCAGAATTGGTAATTAAATATCTAGTTTTGAATATTTTAATTATTAACGAATTTTCAGTTGCAAGGATTTATTTAAGGACTTTACTATATTATTTCTTTCAAATAATTATTATATATTATCAGTACTTTATTCTCTTATATAAATATGATTTTTTTTGTCTTCATTTCAATTAATAAATTCACGTAGCTAGATGTTACAAAAAAGTAACACTAATGAGCATTTTTACAATCGTCTAAGAGAAAATTCAAATTTTATTTTTAAAGGTTACAAGACTAAACTCATGATCAACTATATAAGGTCAACCATGAACAGGGGCTCTCAGCCTAACTGCACAGTGTCCCAATTTTTTTTTTTATTTTTTTTATTTTTATTTTATACTAAACCCAACACTTTTTTATGTAAAAAAGTGTTCGCTCTTAATTTTTAAGTAGTTAGTAAGTTAAAATTAACTTGAAGTTCTATTGAAATATTATTTACAATTTAAATAAAAGAGTTTAAGTTTTTTGTGTTTATTTTTATTAGGAACTCAACTTTTAAAATTTAAACATAACCTCCAAAATATTTGAGACTCCTTATACATATGTACCACACATTTTACACACGATAAACTCCATTAAACTAGTATTTACACATAAGGCCCACAGTGCTTTAACTATCCAACTGAATGCAATACATATAACTATCAAGTTTGTCTATCTTTGTAACTGTATTTACATAATACATGACCAATTCTTTCTTTTTTTATTTTATAAAAAATATACATGGACCAAATTGATAAGAGAATTGTCTAAAATGCATGATTTATGTAGCAAGCATATAAAAATGTATTTTTTTTTATGTCGACATTTTCCTAATGTTAAAAAAAAAAATCGACATTATCCTGAAAAACATATCCTTGTATAAAATTTGTGTAGGATGACTATTCAATCCATGTCCAATTATATGATTGCAATATGCCGAGGGATGATTTGGAAGAGGATATCTAAGATTGCTATCCTACTTAACCATTTAAAACGGGTAAAGTCAACAATACCTGTTAGTGATAATTAAAGGAAATGTATTAGATTCAATATTTTGAGGGTTCGATCCCATTAGTGTCTTGAAGAAATGTAAATATAAATATATTTGTAAGTGTTTAATGAATCTTATAATTTTTCTTAATTTAGACTGAAACACCATATTCTTTCATCTTAAATTTTGAAAAAAAAAAAAACTTAAAACAAGATAAACCAAAATGGACAAATTGAAATTTACTATCAATAAATAATGTATAAAGTTATTGAATATGTTATTAAGATCTCTCAATAGTTTTATAAAGATTAAGTAACACTATGATGTCACTTTACATGTTAGCTCATAAAATATCTCTACAAAATATTATAATAGAATAATACGATTGGTTGCAAAAATTTTATAAACGACCATGATATAGATTAAAATCAAATTTACATTAATATATAGTTTTAATTTCTTTTTGATTAAAAGGTCTTATTTTAATAAATTGGTCGATAATAATTTATTTATCATTTTTCTCACTAAACTGTTCAAGTTAAATATGAAGTTGATGTTCAATGTCATTAAAGCTAAAACGTGGAAATAGGAGGTGAAGGACATTTGGGGGATTTAGAGGGGAGTGGTTCAAAATTACTTTTATAAACCATTTAAAACCCGTCAAGTCCCCACCCCTCTTTAAAATCAAAACATATCTCTTTTCTGGTTTTAAACATAATTAAATTTCATTAAATCTTTTCCTTCCCAAAATCAAACAAATCTCTATTCTCATTTTCTATCCCCTTCTTTCCTCCAATTCATTAAATCTCTCATTCTCTGTGTCTTGGTTCAACCAAACAAACCATAAATGATTGGATTGATAGTATATAATTGATCTAGTTTTCGAACTACATGGGACCCAAGAACACGGTTGAATAATTCACTCCCAATTTTGACATTTAGTAGTGATTATTGAGATATGCTAAATTTTTTGGATTGAGACATAACAATCACAATGAACCCTCAAATTAGTATAAAACCTAGTTATTCTCTATGTGTTGTGCACCAACACTAAAAATCACTTATTAATATGGCATCGTTTTTCTTATCCTTGCTAGTTTTTTTCATTGGTGCTCTAATTCTCATTCCTCAAAGACTTGCTGATTATTATAGGCCACCTATATATAAACCTCGACCCCACAAGATCCCAATTTACAAGCCACCAATTGTTTATAAACCACCTTTTTACAAGCCAAAACCACCATACAAGAAGCATCCTCCAAGTGAACATAACATCCATTTCTAAGGATGCATGCAACAAGGCATATTCATATCTACTAAATAAGAGGTCTTTGTTACCAATGCTTTTTTTTTTTTTTTTTTTTTTTTTTTTTTTTTTTTTTTTTTTTTTTTTTTATCTATTCTAAAATGTATGGCCAAGTTGAGAGCCTCACATATGTGGAATGAGTGCATATCATGAGAGAAAGTCTTACTTTGTACTCCAAATTTACAAATAAATAATCTTTTATGATTTTGAGATTGTGTTGGTAGTATTGATTGATCTGTTAGGTCATTAATGATCATAAATAATTTATTACATTATATATAACCCTAAATTTTAGAATCTATTACAGAAGTAAATTAGTCTACTATTAATTAAATATACTTTTGCATAAATAAGTATGGCCTATTTAAAATTTTCAAAAACTTATCCAAGCTATCTTTATGCTTGCCACGACCTTTTTGAAATTTAGGTCTGACTAATTAATCTACTTAGAGATTTATTTTATATAATTAATCTTATGGATCTTCTAAAAATAGGAACAATTATGTAATACTCTTTTTGTAGCTATAATAATTTAGTATTAGAATATCTAAATTATACTAAAATTATAAGAAGTTAAATACTACCACGTCAACATCAACATCAACGTATAATTGTTGGTCACCCCATCTGACCCACCATTAGATTAGTCCATACTAGACGTTTTCCTATTTCACATTAATGTCTTTAAATAGACCGATAATTTGGACCAATGTCTTTAAATATTCCATCATCCGTACCACACATCAGCACAAATTTTGCCTCACTGTCTACCTTCTGCACATCTGCTGCTCCATCACACAACACTCCTATTGCTGCTCAACCACGTCCTTCAAAAAGGACAAAACTGGAAAAAGATTCGTCCAAGGCTTGCAGGGATATCCCAAAAATCTTTGTTGCTCTCCAACCCATTGCTGCCAGGCAAGCACACCATGACAAAGAACAGGCTATATTAAGGGATTGGATGACCACTCAACTTGCTCCAAAACTAGGAGTTGATCCACCGATGCAGAATCCTGCTCCAGTATTTCCAGAGATTCCTCAGCCCTCCTTGTCTCCTTTATCAGAAGGGTCTTCACCCTCATTAACACTTTAATTTTCTGTTTTCATTGTACTCTCCTATTCCTTTTTGCTATGACAAAGGGGGAGATGTAACTTTAGATTTTAATGTCTGAATATCATGCTGAATTTTAGTTTTCATATCATGCTACTTGTATTTTTTTGGTTTGAACCATCTTTGTAATGATCTTCTTTTTGATATTAATGAAATCATTATTTGGTTCAATTTCGTAGCACATATTGAGGGGGAGTCTTTTATTAAAAAACTCTCTGAATTATAATTTAGAATCAAAATTAAAAATCTAAATTAACTTGTTTGTCATCATCAAAAATGGGGAGATTGTTAAGACAAAATCTCTAATTAATTGTTTTGATGATAATTAAACAAAATGTTAATTAAGAATTATAATTATGATTCTAAGTGTTTTGATATTTAACTTGTGTATTTGAGTGTGTTAAACAAGATAGGTACCAAGTAATTCGAATCAAATATCATTAAAATCAAAGCAAGCAAAAACAGCAGAGCAAAGATCAATCCTGCAAGACTTCTGCAAAACGAAGATTGATCTTCAGAATCAAGAATGATCAATTCTGCCAGACTTTTGCAAAATGAAGATTGATCTTCAGAATCAAGAATGATCAATCCTGAGCTGAATATTGCAATTCATAAGCTTTGTCAATCTTATCTCTTTATCAAGAATAAGCTGGGAAAAGCCTAAAACAGAATCAGCCCAGAATTGCAAGAATCAAGGACAAGCCTCATGAAAGAATATAAGAAGCAAGATCATTCTTCATGTTGTACAAATACAAGTACAAGTACAGGCTGTAAAAGTACATTACAGTTGTACTATCAAATCATGACTGCACACTCACTCAAAAGCACACAAGCAACCTCAGAAACAGTACTGGATCGAGTACAAAAGTGAGATCACTTAAACTAAACTGAGGATCGATCCTGGACTGCAAGAACACTCCTGGATTCAGCTTCTTCACTCTTGCTTTTGGCCTGCTTCAGTTCACTTACTGTCCTATGACAGCTGGCTTCATTTCAACGGCTACGTGAGCTGTCCTAGCCTCTATTGGAGCTTATAAATGCAGCATCAAGATGAAGAACAAAACACAACTAAAAGTGCCAAGCAAAGCATCAATCTTACATTCATATTCGAGCTCTCTCAAATATCATTTTTAGCTTGCAAATCTTTTTCTTTGTGTTGTGTAGCAATCAATAACAATCTAGTTCTAAGTTTAAGAATCTATTTCTCAAACAAGAGTTGAGTAATATTCAGATTCTAAACATCTTCATCATCATTACTTTGTAATTCAAAGCTAGTGTATCATCATAGCTTGAGAAGTGTGTGGAAATCCTTTTATGTTGTAAAAGGTAATCTGTAAAATCCTTACCGGAATATGCTAAGGTAAATCTGGAAATCCTTTCTAAGGTAGAAAGGTGGAAGTTGTGTAAAGATCAAGATTGATCTATGAAAGTTGTGTAACAACCAAGAGCAATCTTGCCTTGAGCACTTAGTGGAAAAACTCACATTTTGTGAGGACTGGACGTAGCCCAAGTTGGGTGAACCAGGATATATGCTTGAGTAATCTCTCTATTTCTATCTTTATTTACTACTTGCTTTGCAATTAGTTTTTTCATTAATAAAATCAATATTGTTGTTTTTACACTAACCAAGATTGTTCTTCGTATTACCAAGATCAATCTTGAGTAAATTGTTAGTTTCAAAACAGAAAATTTTTAAAAGGGGCAATTATAATTCAAACCCCCCTTTCTTTTAATTGATATTGTCACTTCAATTGTCATTAGAGCTAGTCTCTAAAAAATTGAAACACTCAAAAAGTGTTAGAGCAAAAGATTCAGGAAGACAATGTCAAAAGCCAAATATATTGCTGAAGGAGGGTCTTCAAACAGACCACCATACTTTGATGGATCAAATTATTACATCTGGAAAGACAAAATGCAATTGTTCCTAAAGTCACAAGACACTGGTATGTGGAGAATAATCACAGATGGAGACTTCATACCAAGAGTGGATCAAAACGACCCAACATCGGCTGCAAAGAAAGAAGCCGAATGGACAGCAGATGAAAAATCTAAGGTACTACTAAACTCAAAAGCTCAATTATTTTTATCATGTGCTTTAAGCAGGGAAGAAAGTGAAAGAGTAGATGAATGTGATATGGCCAAAAAAGTCTGGGACACACTGCAAACTCATCATGAAGGAACAAGTCATGTTAAGGAAACAAGAATCGATATTGGTATTCGAAAATTTGAATTGTTTGAAATGAATGATGGGGAAACAATTGATGAAATGTATTCAAGATTCACAACCATAGTAAATGAAATGCGTTCACTTGGCAAAGCTTATTCAGTTCAAGACAGGGTACGAAAAATCATGAGATGTCTTCCAATCATGTGGAGACCAATGGTGACAGCCATAAGCCAAGCAAAGAATCTTGAAGTTCTGGGACTGGAAGAACTGATTGGTACACTAAGGGCACATGAGGTACTGTTGCTGGAAGATAAACTAGTAAAGAAAGGCAAAGTAATAGCCTTAAAAGCATCTCAAAGCTTACCAAGTGTTCAACAAACAATTGAAAAAAGTGATTCAGAAGATGGTCAAGAAGATGTTGATGAAAAGATTGCTCTTCTCACAAGAAAGATACAAAGAATGATGAGGAGAAGAGATCAGAACAAAAGAGGATCCCCAGACAAAAAGGAGTTCAAAGCTGAAATAGATAAAAGCAAAATCACTTGCTTTGGATGCAACAAGCAAGGACATTACAAAACTGAATGTCCATTAAACAAGAAGGTGCCAAAGAAATTCCCGTTCAAGAAAAAATCAATGATGGCAACCTGGGATGACTCTGATGAATCAGACATGGAAGAACCAGAAGAAGCAAACCTGTGTTTAATGGCCAACAATGAAGATACTGAGGTAACAGATTATGAACCATGTCTTGTATGCAAACAAATGGAAATCGAATTTGATAATTTGCTAAATGATTCAAACTTTCTCATTCAAAAATGTAGTTCCTTTAAAGAAAAATTTCATAAAGAAAAAGAAGAAAAAGAGAAGGTACAGGTTATGAAAGATGAACTCAAGGAAATCATTCAAAACTTGAAAAAATCTCAATTCAAAAATTTTGAATCTGAAGGGTCTGAAAACCAGGATCAATCTTTATCTCAAACGAAGAACGATCTTCTCAAGGCTGAAATTGAAATTCTTAAAAATGATTTAATGAATTTCATTCAAGCTACTGAGGCATTTCAGAAAATCATGGGATCTCAAGTAGGGATATTTGATAAAGCTGGGATTGGTTTTGATAAAACTCAAAAATAAAAAATGTATGAAAATTTCTTTGTTCCTGAAAGAAAAGAGGGAAATTGCAAAATCCAATGTTCATACTGTAACAAAATTGGACACTTGGAATTTGCATGCTATTTTAAAAAAAGAGATGAAAAAATCAGGAACAAAAAATAATTTAAAAAAAGAAGAACAGTTTAGAGCAAAGGCAAATTTTTCTCAAAATATGAAAAAACAGGATCAATCTTCGAATGCTATTAAAAACGAAGATCAATCTGGAGTTTTATCAAAATCTGCTGAAATTCGTTTTTCCAATTCCCTTCGAAAACAACCAACTGATCATCCTTCCTGGTCCAAGATAAGTCACTCTAAGACTACTTTAAACACCAAGAAAGAATCAGTTTTCGCAACTAACTCTTCAGGACCCAAAATAAAGTGGGTACCTAAAAATGATACAAAACATCATGCAGGATGGATGTCAAGATATCAAGAAAAGGCCATGGTTTTTGGACAATGACTGTTCAAGGCATATGACGGGTGACAAGAACTGCTTTATGTCATTCATCAAAAAAGAATGGAGGATCCGTAACCTTTGGAAACAATGATCAAGCCAAAATCAAAGGGAATGGAACCATAGGTAAAATAAATTCTGCCAAAATCAATGATGTTCAATATGTTGAAGGATTAAAACACAACCTTCTCAGCATTAGTCAGCTCTGTGATAATGGCTTTGAAGTTGTTTTTAAACCCAACATATGTGAAGTGAGACTGGCAGTTTCTGGAGAAATCATTTTTTTTGCATCCAGAAAGAAAAATCTTTACATTTTATACATTGAAGAATTACCAGTTGAATCTTGCCTCATGTCCATGAATAAAGACAAATGGATATGGCATAAAAGAACTGGACATATAAGTATGAAAACAATTTCAAATCTGTCAATATTAGATCTTGTTAGAGGACATCCAAAAATCAGTTTTGAAAAAGATAAAGTTTGTGAAGCATGTGTAAAAGGAAAACAAGTCAAGAGTAGTTTTCATTCAAAAGAATTTATATCAACTACAAAACCCCTTGAATTACTTCACATTGATCTTTTTGGACCCATCAAAACTGATGGAGAATAAACACAGAAACACAATAACAAGTAATACGCAGCGAATATAAAATTCCCCCAACTTGCAAGAACCCGTGAGGAGCAACAACAAATATATGGCAGCAAATTAATCAAAATAAAAGATTGTAAAGAACACCGATATTTTAACATGGAAAACCCCTCAATGCTAGGGTAAAAACCACGGGTCGTCCAGACCAAAGAAATAGCTCCACTATAATCAAATAAGGGTACAAGAGAGTCTCAAAAAGATGCACCAAGTGTGCCTACAACCAGCCAAAATAACAAAGCACTAAAGCTTACAAATGAAAAGCAAGAAGAAGTAAAACATCTAAAAACCTGCTACTGTGCGAGCCTGATATCTCCCTCTCCAGATGTCGTTTCGCCGATCCGACCGTTGAAATTGAAGCCTTGGATGTTGC
This sequence comes from Cicer chorassanicum, assembly GCA_037974735.1. Taxonomy (NCBI): domain Eukaryota; kingdom Viridiplantae; phylum Streptophyta; class Magnoliopsida; order Fabales; family Fabaceae; genus Cicer; species Cicer chorassanicum. The sequence goes on along the minus strand of JBBPBP010009777.1, from coordinate 9,606,175 downwards.
GAACCTACTGTCCAAATTTCAGCCCGATCCAACGGTTAACGAATGCGCAATTGATGTTTTTCTGAGACTGATTTAACAAAATCGGGAATAAGGTTTACTCTTCTCTTTTCTCTTTTGGTGGCTGCCTTTTCTCTCAAAATAGTCTCTCTCTTCCAACCCTAATTAGACCACTCTCCACTTAAATAAGTGAGACACATGGACTACAATATTTGGGCTTTTCTCCACATAGGAAGGGAGCCCAATACCCAACACATCTCCCCCTCACAACTATGTGGAGATAATCGCCAAACCGGCGATATCACAACAAGTTTCAAACTTCCCTCTTGGTAATGCTTTAGTCATCATATCAGAACCATTATAATCAGTATGAACTTTAGCCAACTCCAACAACTTAGCTTCCAAAACATCACGTATCCAATGATATCTCACATCAATGTGTTTGGACCTACTATGAAATGTTGAATTCTTACCAAGCTGAATAGCACTTTGACTATCGACAAATAATACATATTTGTCCTGAACAAACCCAAGCTCAACCTTAGAGTTTTCCATTTGAAACCTTTGCAACACTCTCTCAATATAGTGTTCTTGTGACATCCAAAGTTTCTTCTCCTTTCTGTCACGCATGATTCTTATGCCAAGAATCTGTTTAGCTGCTCCCATGTCTTTCATTGCAAATGACTCGCCCAACTGCTTCTTTAACCTGTCAATCTTGGAAATATTTTTCCCAACAATAAGTATGTCATCAACATATAATAACAGGATAATGAAATCATCGTTAGAAAATTTTCTAACAAATACACAATGGTCAGAAGTAGTCTTCATGTATCCTTGGTCACACATAACAGACTCAAACTTTTTGTACCATTGCCTTGGAGCTTGCTTCAAACCGTATAGACTCTTTCTTAGTCTACACACATAGTCTTCCTTGCCTTCAACAAGAAAACCATCAGGTTGCTTCATGTAAATCTCTTCCTCCAAATCACCATGAAGGAAAGCCGTTTTTACATCCATTTGCTCTACCTCTAAGTCAAGAGTAGCTGCCAAACTCAACACGGTTCTAATTGATGACATCTTTACCACAGGTGAGAAAATCTCATTAAAATCAACACCCTTTCTTTGACGGAAACCTTTCACCACTAATCTGGCTTTATACCTCGGAGACTTTGAGTTACTCTCAAGTTTCACTCTATAGATCCACCTGTTTTCCAAAGCCCTTTTGCCTTTTGGCAACTTCACCAAATCATAAGTGTGATTATCATGCAAGGATTTCATCTCATCATGCATTGCATCCAACCACTTTTGACTTTCTTCACTCTCCATGGCCTCTCGAAAACACTCAGGTTCCCCTTCATCAGTCAAATTCACATACTCATCAGAAACATACCTTGTAGATGGTTGTCTCTGCCTCTTAGACCTCCTGAGTTGGGTTAGAGATGATTCAGAAGCATCATTAAGATTCTCATCGTGTGACAACTCATGATCTTCACTAGTTGGAATATTTACCTCATCTCCAAGTCAATGATCATCAACACAATCATGTGACTCATCATTCTGATCATTACCATCAGTAGTATCCAAATCAGGAACAGGTGACTGAACTGGATCACCATCAGATAAGACGTTATCTCTCTCAGGTGTAGTCTTCTCCACCTTATCAATGTCTTCAATAGTTTGGTCTTCCATGAACACTACATCACGACTTCTAATAACCTTTTTGTTTATAGGATCGTATAACTTGTAGCCAAATTCATCTTCACCATAACCAAGGAAGATACATTGCCTTGACTTTGCATCCAACTTGGATCTTTCATCCTTCGGAACATGCACAAAAGCCTTGCAACCAAAGACTCTCAAGTGATCATACTTGACATTCTTCCCAAACCATACCTTGTTTGGTACCTCACTATTCAAAGCGATAGTAGGAGTAAGATTAATAACATGCACCGCCGTGTACAGTGCCTCACCCCAATAATGTTTAGGCAACTTAGCTTCAGAGAGCATACACCTCACTCTCTCAACAAGTGTTCGATTCATCCTCTCTGCTAAACCATTCAGCTGAGGAGTTTTAGGAGGAGTCTTTTCATGTGCTATACCATGTTGTTTGCAATAGACATCAAAAGGTCTGCAATACTCACCACCGTTGTCAGTACGAACATGTTTCAGCTTCTTGCCTGTCTGCCTCTCAACCAAAGCATGAAATTGTTTGAATTTCTCCAACACTTGGTCTTTTGTCTTCAGAACATAAACCCATATTTTCCTGGAACAATCATCAATAAAAGTAACAAAATAAAGTGCACCACTAAAAGATTTTACCTTTAAATGGCCACAGACGTTAGAATGCACCAACTGAAGCAACTCTGACTTTCTAGAGGGAGGATGCCTTTTGAAGGATACTCTAGTTTGTTTACCAATTATGCAGTGAGAACATTTCTCCAAATCTACATTTTTCAATCCTGGAAGCACATCTTTTCTAGCTAAACACTTTAACCCCTTTTCACTGATATGGGTAAGCCTTCGGTGCCACAAAGATGATTCCATATCCACGGCATTCACACTGTCTTTTGCAACTAAAGCTTTTGTCCAATATAGTTTACTAATTTTCTCCCTTCTAGCCACAACCAAGTTACCTTTACTGAGTTTCCACTTTCCAGAAGCAAAATGATTATCAAAACCACTTTCATCAAGCATATGCACGGAGATCAAATTGAAGCAAACATCTGGAGCATGTTTGACTCCTTTAAGCAACAATTGCATTCCCATGTTGGTTTGCAAGCATACATCACCAACACCAATTACCTTAGATACACCATCATTACCCATCTTCAAAACTCCAAAATCACTTGAAGTATAAGATGTGAAGAACTCATTCCTCGGTGTAACATGTAGTGTAGCACCACTATCAATTATCCACATGCTCTCATCAGATACAAGATTAATTGACTCATAGTCACGGAGAATAACAAGATCATCACTAGTAGCAGTAGTAACACGGTCATCATCACTATCATCATCACGACCCCTTTATTTCTGCTTACCTTTCTTGCCTTTGTTCTCCTTTTTCCACAGAAAACAATTCTTCTGTATGTGCCCTGTTTTATGACAAAAATGACACTCCACATTTTTGTATCTAGACTTGGACTTGCTTCTGCTGTTTTCTCTACCACCCTTCGGTTCTTTTTTCTGACTTCTCCCCCTATTTTCAGTGACAAGAACTTCAGATTGAGATGAAGAACCTTGTGCCTTCCTTCTCATCTCCTCATTCAAAACACCACCCTTAGCCGTTTCCAAAGAAACAACGCCATTAGGAGCTGAACTCGTTATAAAAACCCGAAATGTCTCCCAAGACTCTGGTAAAGATAACAGTAAAAATAGTCCCAATAGCTCATCATCAAACTTGATACCCATTCCAGACATTTTGTGAGGACTGGACGTAGCCCAAGTTGGGTGAACCAGGATATATGCTTGAGTAATCTCTCTATTTCTATCTTTATTTACTACTTGCTTTGCAATTAGTTTTTTCATTAATAAAATCAATATTGTTGTTTTTACACTAACCAAGATTGTTCTTCGTATTACCAAGATCAATCTTGAGTAAATTTTTAGTTTCAAAACAGGAAATTTTTAAAAGGGGCAATTATAATTCAAACCCCCCTTTCTTTTAATTGATATTGTCACTTCAATTGTCATTAGAGCTAGTCTCTAAAAAATTGAAACACTCAAAAAGTGTTAGAGCAAAAGATTCAGGAAGACAATGTCAAAAGCCAAATATATTGCTGAAGGAGGGTCTTCAAACAGACCACCATACTTTGATGGATCAAATTATTACTTCTGGAAAGACAAAATGCAATTGTTCCTAAAGTCACAAGACACTAGTATGTGGAGAATAATCACAGATGGAGACTTCATACCAAGAGTGGATCAAAACGACCCAACATCGGCTGCAAAGAAAGAAGCCGAATGGACAGCAGATGAAAAATCTAAGGTACTACTAAACTCAAAAGCTCAATTATTTTTATCATATGCTTTAAGCAGGGAAGAAAGTGAAAGAGTAGATGAATGTGATATGGCCAAAAAAGTCTGGGACACACTGCAAACTCATCATGAAGGAACAAGTCATGTTAAGGAAACAAGAATCGATATTGGTATACGAAAATTTGAATTGTTTGAAATGAATGATGGGGAAACAATTGATGAAATGTATTCAAGATTCACAACCATAGTAAATGAAATGCGTTCACTTGGCAAAGCTTATTCAGTTCAAGACAGGGTACGAAAAATCATGAGATGTCTTCCAATCATGTGGAGACCAATGGTGACAGCCATAAGCCAAGCAAAGAATCTTGAAGTTCTGGGACTGGAAGAACTGATTGGTACATTAAGGGCACATGAGGTACTGTTGCTGGAAGATAAACTAGTAAAGAAAGGCAAAGTAATAGCCTTAAAAGCATCTCAAAGCTTACCAAGTGTTCAACAAACAATTGAAAAAAGTGATTCAGAAGATGGTCAAGAAGATGTTTATGAAGAGATTGCTCTTCTCACAAGAAAGATACAAAGAATGATGAGGAGAAGAGATCAGAACAAAAGAGGATCCCCAGACAAAAAGGAGTTCAAAGCTGAAATAGATAAAAGCAAAATCACTTGCTTTGGATGCAACAAGTAAGGACATTACAAAACTGAATGTCCATTAAACAAGAAGGTGCCAAAGAAATTCCCGTTCAAGAAAAAATCAATGATGGCAACCTGGGATGACTTTGATGAATCAGACATGGAAGAACCAGAAGAAGCAAACCTGTGTTTAATGGCCAACAATGAAGATACTGAGGTAACAGATTATGAACCATGTCTTGTATGCAAACAAATGGAAATCGAATTTGATAATTTGCTAAATGATTCAAACTTTCTCATTCAAAAATGTAGTTCCTTTAAAGAAAAATTTCATAAAGAAAAAGAAGAAAAAGAGAAGGTACAGGTTATGAAAGATGAACTCAAGGAAATCATTCAAAACTTGAAAAAATCTCAATTCAAAAATTTTGAATCTGAAGGGTCTGAAAACCAGGATCAATCTTTATCTCAAACGAAGAACGATCTTCTCAAGGCTGAAATTGAAATTCTTAAAAATGATTTAATGAATTTCATTCAAGCTACTGAGGCATTTCAGAAAATCATGGGATCTCAAGTAGGGATATTTGATAAAGCTGGGATTGGTTTTGATAAAACTCAAAAATAAAAAATGTATGAAAATTTCTTTGTTCCTGAAAGAAAAGAGGGAAATTGCAAAATCCAATGTTCATACTGTAACAAAATTGGACACTTGGAATTTGCATGCTATTTTAAAAAAAGAGATGAAAAAATCAGGAACAAAAAATAATTTAAAAAAAGAAGAACAGTTTAGAGCAAAGGCAAATTTTTCTCAAAATATGAAAAAACAGGATCAATCTTCGAATGCTATTAAAAACGAAGATCAATCTGGAGTTTTATCAAAATCTGCTGAAATTCGTTTTTCCAATTCCCTTCGAAAACAACCAACTGATCATCCTTCCTGGTCCAAGATAAGTCACTCTAAGACTACTTTAAACACCAAGAAAGAATCAGTTTTCGCAACTAACTCTTCAGGACCCAAAATAAAGTGGGTACCTAAAAATGATACAAAACATCATGCAGGATGGATGTCAAGATGTCAAGAAAAGGCCATGGTTTTTGGACAATGACTGTTCAAGGCATATGACGGGTGACAAGAACTGCTTTATGTCATTCATCAAAAAAGAATGGAGGATCCGTAACCTTTGGAAACAATGATCAAGCCAAAATCAAAGGGAATGGAACCATAGGTAAAATAAATTCTGCCAAAATCAATGATGTTCAATATGTTGAAGGATTAAAACACAACCTTCTCAGCATTAGTCATCTCTGTGATAATGGCTTTGAAGTTGTTTTTAAACCCAACATATGTGAAGTGAGACTGGCAGTTTCTGGAGAAATCATTTTTTTTGCATCCAGAAAGAAAAATCTTTACATTTTATACATTGAAGAATTACCAGTTGAATCTTGCCTCATGTCCATGAATAAAGACAAATGGATATGGCATAAAAGAACTGGACATATAAGTATGAAAACAATTTCAAATCTGTCAATATTAGATCTTGTTAGAGGACATCCAAAAATCAGTTTTGAAAAAGATAAAGTTTGTGAAGCATGTGTAAAAGGAAAACAAGTCAAGAGTAGTTTTCATTCAAAAGAATTTATATCAACTACAAAACCCCTTGAATTACTTCACATTGATCTTTTTGGACCCATCAAAACCACTAGCTTAGGAGGCATGAAATATGGATTTGTAATTGTTGATGATTTTTCTAGATACACATGGGTGTTATTTTTAAAACAAAAAGATGATGCATTTGATGCCTTCAAAAATTTTTGTAAAAAGGTTCAAAATGAAAAAGAATAAAAAATAATCACTGTAAGAAGTGATCATGGAGGTGAATTTATAAATGCATCTTTCAAAACATTTTTTGAAGAACTTGTCATCTCTCACAATTTATCTTGTGCAAGAACCCCTCAACAAAATGGGGTTGTTGAAAGAAAAAATAGAACATTACAAGAGATGGCAAGAACGATCATGGAAGAATCCAATGTGGAAAAATATTTTTGGGCAGAAGCCATAAACACCTCTTGTTACATTTTGAATCGTGTTTCTATTAGAAAAATTATAAATAAAACACCATATGAAATCTGGAAAAATAGAAAGCCAAACATTTCATATTTTCATATCTTTGGTTGTTATTGTTACATCTTAAATAATAAAGACAACTTGGGAAAATTTGATGCAAAATCAGACAAAGCCATATTTTTAGGATATTCAACGGAATCTAAAGGATATCGTGTCTTTAATTTGAGAACTAAAATTGTTGAAATCAGTATGCATGCATTATTTGATGAGTTTGATGATCTTGAGCTGGAAAAGAAAGATGAAGATGAAGAAGATCAATCTGGGCTAACGCAGAAGATTGATCTTCATGAAAACGAGATTGATAAATAGTCTCCATTTCAAACTCCTCCCAAAAGCTGGAGACTTGTGGATGATCATCCTCCAAATCAAATAATTGGGGATACAGCTGATGGCATTAGGACTAGGAGATCATTCAAAGACGATGCAAACAACAACATGGCAATGATTTCTCAAGTTGAGCCAAAATCAATCAAAGAAGCAATACTGGATCAATCCTGGATTGATGCGATAAAAGAAGAACTACTTCAGTTTGAGAAGAATGAAGTCTGGACTCTTGTTCCTAATCCACAAGATCAATCCATCATTGGAACACGATGGGTCTTCAGAAACAAGCTTGATGAAGAAGGAAAAGTGGTAAGAAATAAAGCAAGATTGGTTGCTCAAGGTTATAATTAACAAGAAGGAATAGATTATGATGAAACATATGCTCCAATTGCAAGGTTAGAGGCCATTCGAATTCTTCTTGCATATGCATCATATAAAAACATCAAACTTTTTCAAATGGATGTTGAAAGTGCATTTTTAAATGGTTTTTTAAATGAACAAGTTTATGTTCGTCAACCTCCAGGTTTTGAGGATCAAAAGAAACCAAATCATGTTTTTAAACTCACAAAAGCCTTGTATGGTTTAAAACAAGCTCCTAGAGCTTGGTATGAAAGATTAAGTTCATTCTTGATTAAAAATAATTTTTCCCGTGGAAACATTGACACAACACTTTTTAAGGAAACATGTAAAAATGATTTATTAATTGTTCAAGTGTATGTTGATGATATTATTTTTGGATTAACAAATGAAAAAATGTGTGAGGATTTTTCATATCTCATGCAAAGTGAATTTGAAATGAGCATGATGGGTGAGTTGAGATACTTTCTTGGTTTACAAATAAAACAATATAAAAATGGCATTTTCATTTGTCAAGAAAAATACATTAAAGATCTTTTAAAGAAATATAAAATGAATGAAGCCAAGATCATGTCAACTCCCATGCATCCATCATCCTCACTAGATAAAGATGAAAAAGGACAACCAATTTCTGAAAAAGAATATCGAGGAATGATTGGTTCTTTACTTTATCTAACCGCAAGTAGGCCTGACATTGTTTTTGCAGTAGGCCTATGTGCTAGGTTTCAATCATCACCTAAAGAGTCTCATTTAACTGCAGTTAAACGAATTTTTCGTTATCTAGTAGGTACTACTGATCTTGGCCTTTGGTACGGCAAAGGTTCTCACTTTGATTTTGTAGGTTACTGCGATGCCGACTATGTTGGTGACAAAATAGAAAGAAAAAGCACAAGTGGTGTGTGTCAATTCCTAGGAGAAGCATTAATCAGCTGGTCCTGTAGAAAGAAAAACACGACCCCCCTATCAACAACTGAAGCCGAATATGTCTCAGCAGCAAACTGTTGCTCTCAAGTATTATGGATCAAAAATAAACTTGAAGACTATTCAGTAAGGTACTCTCATATCCCAATATACTGTGATAATACCAGTGCTATTAATCTCTCAAAAAAGCCTATTCAACATTCAAGGTCAAAACATATTGAGATTAAGCACCATTTCATTAGGGATCATGTTAGTAAAAAAGAGGTTGAAAAATTTTTGTAGATACAAAAAATCAATTGGCTGACGTTTTTACTAAGCCTCTTGTTGAAGATAGCTTCAATTTAATCAAAGAACGTTTAAAAGTTATTAAAAATCCTGGACAAAATTGAAGAAATTGAAACAGGAACATTCTGGTCATAACGAAGATTGATCTTCGTTTCCCCCTTTTCTGTCATAAAAGTCAAGAACGACCCTTGTTCCTCATCATTATATCTTCTCTCTCATCTGAAAAGTTTTTCCTCTTTTTTGAAAAAGTAACGGCTCCAGAACACACGCCCTCCTACTTTTCCTCTTTCCCAATACAACTACCTCTTTCCATCCAATCAACACGCGTGGCAACCTTTCTTCTTCAACTGCAACAAATCAACCGCAACACATTTCCACATGTTTTTACAAAACAACAAAATAAACTTTTTCTGTAATTCATTTCTCCTTCTTCGTATTCATCAAAAATTCAATTTTTTTTTCTCTTCCAAATCACAAATGGCACGAACCAAAACAACTGCTCACAAATGTCCAACATCATCTCCAACTCCCTCCCAATGACCATCCCCGTCCCCTGTCCGTTCACCCTCCCCTCCACCCAGACCCACCCCTCCTCACTCTCCTTCTTCTGAGAAAACATTCTCAGACTACCTTTCCTCCTCTTTTGAAGAAAGCTCTCTTCCGCTCACTCTCGCCCCTCTCTCCACTGTCCTCCCTCCTTTGTTTCAAGCTCCTCTTCCTTCTTTAAATCAGACCCCTCCCCATCTTCACAAAATGCAGAAACCTACTTCAAGTTCATCTTCTTCAAAAAGACGCTCCATGCGCATTCTTGCTGGAATAGGTACTTCTAAAACTAAACAAATTGATACTACGGTTTATACTGTGTCTGATGATGATGATGTTGAAAACCCACCATCTCAACAAACTCCAGTCGTTCCCTCCTCACGCTCATCCCCATCTAAATCATCAAAAAAACCAAAAACCTCACACATTCCTCAACAACCAGAAAAATCTAAATCTATCTCAAAGTCTGCATCCAAAAAATCCAAAACCAAAACCAAACTCACTACTTCAAAATCAAAACACTCCAAATCTACTTCAACTGAAACTCTTTCAGATTTCTTGGCTTCTCAAAAACGAAAAAAATCCAAAATCATCTAAAAAGCAAAAACCATCAGAGGAACAATCTTCGATTCCTCAAGAACGATCCACTATTCAGGATTAAATTTGACAAACGATCTTCACCAAAACAAACGGCTCAGGCTCGCTCTCCTCAGGATCTTTCCCCAAGCCCAAACCCTAAAGATCGTTCCCCAAGTCCAAACCCTCAGGATCGTTCACCAAGTCCTAACCCTCAAGATCGTTCCACTCAAGATTGTTCCCCTCATCCAACTCCACAAAAAACAAAAACCTCAAAATCTTCCAAACCGTCGTCTGTCAAAATCCGTATTACTCCTTTAATCTATGAAAAAATCCAGAAAGTTTTCTCTGAAAAATGGGCTCAACGCCCTATTGGAATTGGCCGTGTTTTTGACTTTAAAAATCTGCAACTTGAAGGCGTTTCCATCCAGTACTACACAGATGCTCTTGGTTGGACTGATTTTCTTAAAATCTCTTATTGTTTTTATCCCAATGTCGTTCGTGCTTTTTATTGCAAGGCTGAAGTTTTTCCTGATAAATACCTCTTTGTGTCTAACCTAAAAGGAGTAGAAATTCGTCTTGATCCTATCGTGTTAGCTGACATCTTGCAACTGTCCACTGACGGACTCACCATTTTTGGAAAGGATTGGTTCTCAGCTCTCAACCTCTCCGAAGATGAGGTATTCCAAGAATTATTCATTGATGGCTCAACAAAAAACCTTTCTGCTGAGTTGAAACCATTACCAAAAGTCTTCAACAATATTAGTCAAAATTGTATCCTCCCTCACTGTGGCAATCACGAGTTTGTATCTGATAATGATACTTTTATTATCTATCATCTTCTCCATGGAAAAAAGCTAAACCTTCCTTATTTAATCATCCAACATATGATTGCTGCTGCTCAAAAGGATTATAAAAGGAACATTATCCCTTACGACATGGTTCTTTCAAAAATCTTTTGCCATTTTCAAATATTACTATCCAGTGAATCATCCAAAACTAAGATCTCAAGATTCACATCCAAGAACATCTCACACATGAAACAACTGCCATCTCACTCTGTTTCATTTCCTCCAGCCAAAAGAAAAAGAAGTGAAAGAATTCAATTTCATATGGACTCTCCTGCCCCTCAAGATCGATCTTCCCCTTCTCCAAATCCTGAAGAACGATCTTCGTTTCAGGAAGCCCCTCCAAATGTGAATTCACCGACTTCTCCAAATCCACATATCCTCCAAGGAAGCCTCTGCCCTACTCTTCAAATTCAACAAACTTCCATCATGTCTCCTATTTTTGTTTCCCCCCAAAAAACGACTACATCATCCATCTTTGGAATAAGTCAATTCTTGACTTTTCCTGATGACACTATTGGCCCTACCATTCCACCTTCTTCCACTCCATCATCTATACCACACATCAGCACAAATTTTGCCTCACTGTCTACCTTCTGCACATCTGCTGCTCCATCACACAACATTCCTATTGCTGCTCAACCACGTCCTTCAAAAAGGACAAAATTGGAAAAAGATTCGTCCAAGGCTTGCAGGGATATCCCAAAAATCTTTGTTGCTCTCCAATCCATTGCTACCAGGCAAGCACACCATGTCAAAGAACAGGCTATATTAAGGGATTGGATGACCACTCAACTTGCTCCAAAACTAGGAGTTGATCCACCGATGCAGAATCCTGCTCCAGTATTTCCAGAGATTCCTCAGCCCTCCTTGTCTCCTTCATCAGAAGGGTCTTCACCCTCTTTAACACTTTAATTCTCTATTTTCATTGTACTCTCCTATTCCTTTTTGCTATGACAAAGGGGGAGATGTAACTTTAGATTTTAATGTCTGAATATCATGCTGAATTTTAGTTTTCATATCATGCTACTTGTATTTTTTTGGTTTGAACCATCTTTGTAATGATCTTCTTTTTGATATTAATGAAATCATTATTTGGTTCAATTTCGTAGCACATATTAAGGGGGAGTCTTTTATTAAAAAACTCTCTGAATTATAATTTAGAATCAAAATTAAAAATCAAAATTAACTTGTTTGTCATCATCAAAAAGGGGGAGATTGTTAAGACAAAATCTCTAATTAATTGTTTTGATGATAATTAAACAAAATGTTAATTAAGAATTATAATTATGATTCTAAGTGTTTTGATATTTAACTTGTGTATTTGAGTGTGTTAAACAAGATAGGTACCAAGTAATTCGAATCAAATATCATTAAAATCAAAGCAAGCAAAAACAGCAGAGCAAAGATCAATCCTGCAAGACTTCTGCAAAACGAAGATTGATCTTCAGAATCAAGAATGATCAATTCTGCCAGACTTTTGCAAAATGAAGATTGATCTTCAGAATCAAGAATGATCAATCCTGAGCTGAATATTGCAATTCATAAGCTTTGTCAATCTTATCTCTTTATCAAGAATAAGCTGGGAAAAGCCTAAAACAGAATCAGCCCAGAATTGCAAGAATCAAGGACAAGCCTCATGAAAGAATATAAGAAGCAAGATCATTCTTCATTTTCCTGCCAGAACTGATTTTCTGCTTATATTGAACTTGAACTTGAAAAAGCTTTGTTTGACTGGGCATTTTCCTTGAACTTGAACTGATCCCAATCTGAGCTGATCATGTAATTTAGCATTGATATATAGGTATTTAACAAATTATATGGAAAAAAAATCCAAATATACGTATTTTACTAATTATTTAGCATTTTACAGAAACTGAACTGAAATTGTAATTTATATTTAACTTGAACTGAACTGAACATAAACTTGTAATTTTATAGTGCTTTTGTCAATAAGCGTTGTAATAGGGTTTTATAACTAACTTGAACTGAACTAAAATGAGTAGGTCTTTTACAGCGCTTTTTGGACAAGCGCTGTAAATGGCTTTTAAAAAATAAAATAAGGAGGTCCTTTACAGCGCTTTTTCGAAAAAGCGCTGTAATAGGGTTTTATAACTAACTTGATAATAAGAAACCGCTTTAGTTTCCTCTTCATTACGTACTCTTCCCTACGAACTTTTGGCATTGCGAAACCTCCTCCTCTTCATTTTCCTCCTAATTACGTACTCCATATGAACCCTGCTGTCCCTACGAACCCTACTGCTAACCCTCTCCATCTTCGTTACTATCCCTACGAACCCTCATTACCTACTCTATACGAACCCTACTGTTCCTACGAACCCTCTCCATACATATTTCTTCACACTCTTCTCGCTGTTCCTACTTAAGCGAAGTCGTAACCCTATGAACCCTACGTATTTATGCGCACTCTTCAGGTATTGTATTTATTAATTTGTTGTTGTCACTAAACTACATGTTGTACTTATAATGCTACTTAGACTACTGCATGTTGAACTTTTTGAAGTTATATTGAACTTATAATTATAATGTGTGAAATGTGTAGATAAACGGATTCCAACAATGATTTAGATCGTCAAAATGATGAAGTTGTCAATACTAAGAGTTATGAAAACGAAGTAAAACGTGATACAACTATTATGCAAAAGGTCATCAAAGCAAGAAGTAATAAAATTAAATTTGAGGTATACTATACTTTGTTTAGAATTTATTTTTTATCTTTCTTGAAAGCATGTACTTACTCTATGACTTAATTAGGTGGGATGGAATGAAAGTAGCCAGCCAATTGAGCCCAACAGTTCAATGATGGTAAGTTACGTTAGTGCAGTTGTTCATCAAAATATCCTAATAACAATTGACGATTGGAGAGATAAAGCTTTGAAGATTGCTAAAGAAATGTTGTGGAATGATATACAAGTATCTTTTTTACTCCAATTTGTTGTTACTTATAATTTTTTCCATTGAAATACTTTTACTCAAACTCTACCTTTATTTGGTTTGCAGTCGGCTTTTAATGTTGATGAGGTGAGAAAAAATTATGTGCTTAGAGTTGTCGGAAAAATACACAGGGGATTTAGATCTCATTTATAAAATTGCTACTTAAGAGATCGCGATGGAAATTTGAATGTTGAAGCCCCAAAAATATATAAACACTACATATCAAATGAAGAATGGAGCGCTTTTGTAGCTAAACGTGCAGACCCCGCTTTTGTGGTGATATTAATTTATTAGCATTTGTGTTTTAGACCTGCCAGTTTTTTTTTTTTTTTAAAATGCCATTAAAAAAATGTCAATCCGGTTTACAATGTTTCTTATTAAAACTAATATAAAAATGCACTTATTACAGCGTTTTTTTTTTTTGAAAAAATCGTTGTAAAATTAGTATAAGAATGCACATATTATAGTGCTTTTTGAAAAAAAACGCTATAAAACTAGTACAACAAACAACACTTTTTAGAATAGAAAACTAGTATAAGAATGTATCTATTACAACGTTTTTTTTTTTTTTTGAAAAAACGCTGTAAAACTTGTATAAGAATGCACTTATTACAGCGCTTTTTTGAAAAAGCGATGTAAAACTTGTGTAAGAATACACCCATTACAGCGCTTTTTTGAAAAAGCGTTGTAAAACTAGTACAATAAGCAACACGTTTTAGAATAAATTTACAGCTCTTTTTGAAAAATGCGTTGTAAAACTAGTATAACAAGCGCGCTATAGATGCACCTATTATAGCGTTTTTTTATATGAAAAACGCTGTAAAATTACTCTAATATAAGTGTTGAGCGCTATATATTAGAGCGCTTTTTTATTTTAAATAGCGCTGTCGTATCTTTTAATAACGCTAGATACTACAACGCTTAAAAGCATTGTAAAGGGCTTAAAAAAAGCGATGTAAAATGTGATTATATATTAAATAATTAAAACCACTACTACTACTAAATAAACCACTACTACTACTACTAGACATATCAATAGATAGGGGGACAGACTAAGTTTTATAAGTTAGTTCCTAATTTATTAATATGATATAAAAAATCTAAACATATATCATTATCTATTTAAACTCTTTTTTGCTTTAAGTATAAACAAAAATTATGTAGGTAGGCATCGATAGGCTTAAAATATAAAAATATAAACAAATATATGATGAAACACAATGTACAAAACTTGATAATAATAGTAACTATTATTTTTATATACCTTAAAAGGTCAAGATATTTTAGGTGGTCTAAAGTTCGAACTTTATCTAAATTGACTTCTAAAAAGATATTGTAATTGGCTATCGTAGAAATGACTGGTATATGATATGTAAATAAGTAATACTATAGAAACAATTATCCTTACCTACTCTTTTCCTAATTGATGTTTTTGTTTTTTTATGTGATTCCACTCTCAATTTGGTTTTCCAGTATCAAAATTTTATTTTATATAACACCCCAATTTTTGAAGATATTATAAGTCACTACATATTATTGAAGTGTTTTTATGTGTATATGTATGCTCTAGCAATTACTATGATATTTTGTATATTTTCGGTTATTAATGAGAGTGTGTATAATTTTATTTAACTACTTCTAATTATTCTTTATTTTAATTATTTATTTTATTAATAAATATCTCAAATATATTGTAAATATTTTATAATCTCTATTTTTATTATAGAAGTGTTAAAGTGTGATTTTGATGTCGTGATACTTTAAAAATGTATATATTAGTAAGTACGGTGATAATTTTGAATATCAGATTTTTGGTTATTGATGTGTTTTGAGATTAATTATTTTATTTTATAAAGTATTGATATTGAAATATTAGTAATATTTAAAAAATAAAATTGTGTTTAAAGAAGTGTTAAAAAGCAAGTTTAAATAGTTATTAGGTTGTTTTAAAAAACAAAAGAAAAAAAATAAGGGGGCCAATGAAGTTAGCCCATATGTAAAGGAAATATAAAATGGGAAAAATATAGTAACATGAAGAAAAGAGTCGCCTGGGAAAAGAGAAGGAACAAATGGCAATGGCTCCATATTGCGATAAAGGAAAGATAAAATTGGTATTGATGATCGATAACTATTCAAATAAATTTATCTACTTTTGTCCAAATTTTAATACATTATTCTCCTCATCGAGTTTGTAATTTTATCAACTTTTTCTAAAATTATAGCCTCTCCAACTTCTTTATAATATCTCCAACTACACTGTATATGAAACTTGTTCTTTTGTACCATTTTTTTCACTGTAATTATGATTTGAGTGGAATCAACATCAACACGACCATGTGAATAGTTGTTACATTATCTCCTAATTAGTTTTTAGATTTGGAGTAAGTTTCTTTGACATAATTTTGAAATTGACTGATAATTCTTCATCATATGCATATTTTTCCTTGTTTTCTAGGTCTTAATTATCTTATTTCACCTTAGTTAGTAGTTTATTTTATGAGTTATTTGATATAGTTTATTAACTTTAGTTATTAAATTTAATGGCGTGTTTATATTCTTATTTCGTTGATTAAGTAGGTATTTATCATAGATTTATGTTGATTCGTTATTTTAGTGCAGTACTAGATTTTGGTGAGAAATCAATATGACATGCGTGGAGTATTGTAGCTATATTTGGAGTTGTAGATGTCCAATGCAAATGAAAGCTAATATCCATAGCTACAACTTTCATGAAGACACTAGGATAAAATTCGGAATCAAAAGAGGAGAAAAATGTGGTAAATGTTAGACAACAAATGTTGTGCGCTGGAGCGCAAACACCTATGTTTGGGGCACATTTCTGCAGTATTTTGACAATTCGCTTATGCCTAGGAGCTCTTGAGCGCCCTTGGCTTGCGTTGGAGCGTATGACAAGCTGCAAAATGCATAAACATGCATTTTTCTCACTCTCTATGGATCTTTTTTGCTATTTTGATGTTTGGAGACTTCTAGCTTAGTAGAGAAACTTAGAGGAGGTTGGTTCTGACACCATTGAAGGAGTTTTATCAAGAATCTTTCTTGTAATTCTTCTTTAATTACTATCTTTTGTATCTTTGACATGAATAATTAAACCCTATTTATTAAGGATGAATGAAACAAGATGAAACCCTTATTTGTCTGATTTTATTTCTGGATATATGAATGAGTTTATTGAATTACTTTTCTCATCTCCATACTTAATTAATTTTTATGATTGATCAATTTTAAACTATTTTACGATTCGTATTTTAAAATGGAAGGGGATTTTACGAATGTTTGAGATGTGAAATTCACGACTTTGTAATCTAGGAATAGACGTAGACACATGAAATAAATTGAGATATTTGCAAAGGCAATAGAGCAATACGAAAATTCTTAAACATTTAAGCTTAACTCTAATCTTAAATCTACTAAGAAATTATGAGTTATTTTGGAAAAAAAGGTTCTATTACCAAGGAATTAAGGCAAGAGTAGGAAAGAGAATTCGATAATAATTCAATAAAGGAATTTAGTAATTAAGATCAAATTAGAAACCAAGGTTGGATTCAAAGTGAAACTCATCCTTGAAATTTCTCTTATTATAAGAGTTCTATTTTACTTCTCTTGTTAGTTTAACAATTATTCAATCAATTGAGAAACTTTTTGTTCAATTTTAGTAATTAAATGTATTTCAATAGTATAACGCAATCCTCGGGCTAGACACTCGGCATTACCGTTTTATTATTACTTTCAACGATTTAGTACACTTGTTGAACTGCTATAAAATTTTTGGCCCTATTGCCGGGGATTGCTATATCACCATTGATTTTGATATTTAGTGGCTTGATTGAAATTTTTTGCTCTATAACAAAATTTTTGTCTTTATTTTTGTTTTATTGCAAACTTTTCATTACTCACGATTTTTCTAACCTTGTATATGAGGCCAGTACTCAACTGTACTTTATTTTGATCCAAAAATAGAAAAAATTGCAAAAGCAAATTGAAAGGCGGTACAAGAAAAGAGGCAAAGGGAAAGACAATTAGAAGTGGAAGAAGAGGATCTTAGGGAATTCTTCATCTTTGAGAAGATGGTTGAACCACCACCACCATCCATAATCAACCGGTTACCGTTAATAAGATTGAAATAAGTTTTGGTTTATACTGATAGTTGAGGGAGATTAACTTTTCTGGTAAATATAATGAAGATGCCAACCGACATCTCACAAACTTATTTGAACTATGTGAAATGGTGAAGGTGGATGATAACTCTAAAGAAGCCAGGAGGTTGAGACTATTTCCATTGTCTGCGAAAGATGATGCTAAAGAGTGGCTTATTTTTTTACCCTTCAATTGTATCACCACATGAAATGACCTTGAAGGTAAGTTCTTGGAATAATACTTCCCTCCAGCAATGTTCGTTAGAAAAAAGCAAGAGATTTATGGTTACAAACATAAAGGAGAATTTCTTCGTGATACTTACAAGAGGTTCAAGAGTTTACTAGTAGGGTACCCCAATCATGCTTATGATTACATTGCTCAGATGCAAATATTCTTTAATGGTTTGAGGCCTTACACTAGAATCATGTTGAATACTACAACAGGTGGTTCATTGAATTACAAAACCGCATCAGAAGCACGAAAAGTTATCGAGATCATGACATCAAATGAACAAATGATGTTGTATGATAAAGGTGGTATGTTGGAATTGAACGCTATGGATATTGGGTTTACTCAAGGAAAGTTTCTCTCAAAATAAATAGAAGATGTTATCGTCCCTGAGATAAAAAAAAAAGGGATGTTAACTCTTAATATACAACGTCAAGTAGCCCTTGTCAAATTACTAGAACATATAGGTTGTGACTTTTGTGGGGGACCACATAAAAATGGAGATTGTGAAATTCTAGATGACGATACAGAAAAACTAGAAGAGGTGAATTTAGTGGGTAACAATGGGAAACAAAATATAGCCCTACTCTACTACTTACAATCTGGGATGGAGAAACCATCCCATTTTTTCATGGATGGATCAACAAGGTGACCGTCAAGGTCAACAAGGAGGTCAATCAAATCAAGTTCCATCTTGTAAAGTTTCTAGGGATATTTCTAATGAGAAGTTAGCAATGAACAAAGGTGTTTTCATTAAAGTGTCAAGAGTCGTCCAGAAAGAGTTGAAGAAAGAGTTTTACATCAAGTACCTACTATGCCTTTATAGAAGGTTCTATGATTGTCCCATGATGTTGTTAAAGGTAGTGAAGATCCAAGAGTGAAAGATGTGTTAGCCATATTAGAAGCATCACCATCTTACTCTCCCCCGCTTCTATACTAGATGGGAGGAGTAGAAAGGGAAAGAAGAAAAGTTTGTAGAGAAAAAGAAAGAGACACCTTTGATTGAGCTCATGCAATTGCCACGTCACTTGAAATATGTATTCCTTGGTGAGAGAGATGAGAATCTTGCTATCATTAGTGCAAGCTTGAGTGAGTTACAAGAGAAATTGTAGAGAATTTTGCGGAAGCATAAGGGTGCCATCGGTTGGTCCATTAAGGATTTGAATGGAGTAAGTCATACTTTGTATGCATAAGATCTTAATGAAGGACACTCACAAACCAGACATACAACCCCAAAGAAGATTGAATCCAACAATGAAAGAGGTGATTATGAAATAAGTGGTAAAACTCGTAGAAGCTGATCCCCTATTTCAGATACCTCTTGGGTTAGTCCTGTCCAAGTTGTCCAAAAAAAGGGCAAAACTATCGTCATCATGAATGAGAAAAACAAGTTAATTCCTACTAGAATTGTTACAATGTTGAGAGTTTGTATTGATTATAGGAGGCTAAACATTGTTGCAAGAAATGATCACTTTTCGCTCCCTTTCATTGATTAGATTCTTGAGAGGTTGGATGGACATGATTATTACTACTTTCTAGATGGTTATTCTAAGTATAATCATCTTTCCGTTGCACTAGAGGATCAAGAGACAACCGCTTTTACATGTCCTTATGGGGTGTCTGCTTATCAATGGATGCCTTTTGCAGTATGTAATGTGCCTGTCACATTTCAAAGGTGCATGATGTCCATATTCTCTGATATGATTGAAAAACATATTGAAGTTTTTATGAACATCTTTTCTGTTTTTGGTTCATCTTTTGATAATTGCCTACATAATTTATCTCTTGTATTAGAAAGTATTCATTTTTCTAAAAAAAGTATTCGCACACGGTTATACATATTATTATAATTGAGTTGAATCAATAATGTGTAAATGGCAACAATAATGTATATAACGACAAAATTATAATTGGTGGCTTTGGTCTATGCTTAGACCCATTACGGAGTTGACAAAATAGGTCGTAACTACTGAGCCGACATGTAAAAACTGCGGCTAAAAAGTAGGGTTGGACAAAAAACATTAGGCTCAATTATAACCTTGGTGTTTTGGTTGAAGCCTAAAAACATTAGGACAAAAATCGCTTTTTTAACAAGCATTGTCGAAGGTCTTTAATAGTGTTTTTTTAAAAAGCGTTGTCGTAGATATTTAATAGAGCTTTTTTAAGGAAAACGATGTCGTAGGTTTTATTTAATAAAGATTTAATAGCATTTTTCTTAAAAAAGTGTTGTCGTAGGTGTTATTAATTTAAAGATAAAAGCGATGTCACTTTTCTAAACCACGCGACAACAATATTCAATTATAGATAAAATATACAATTACGATCAAACTCTATATTCTACTTTACATTTAGTTTTTTCAAGATCATCAACATCAAACACATATTGACACAATAACAATTTTTTAATTTAAACTCTATATACTACTATACATTTAGTATTTCTAAGATCATCAACATCAAACACAAATTGACACAATAACAATTTTTTCATTCAAACTCTATATTCTACTATACATTTAGTTTTTCCAAGATCATCACCATCAAGTACATATTGACACAATAGCAATTTCCATCAACATCAATTTTAGCAACATCAATTTTTTGAAGATCATCATCAACACAATAGCAACTTCTTACTTTAAACCTATTGTAACAAAAATTAAAACAAATTAATTAGAATAGTTCTCAGTTCACACAAAAATATACAATAATAGTTTACAATGTGAAACTCACCTAATAACAAATTATATAACTCTCAGTTCGAGCACATACTGATACCAGTCTTCCTTGATTTCAGTTAGATCACTTTCAGGGTAAGTTGACTTAAAGTTGTCAAGGTACTATGTGCGATATAATATTTGAACATAAATAAGTTAGAATCAAACATATAGGTAGTTTATATATGAAAATCAAAATCTAATAAAAATAACGTACCATTTCTAGAATTGTACTTTGATTCATAGCAACAATCTCCTTCATGAATTGTAAAATATAGTATCAGCTTGTTATCTTGGCGAGGGAACTATAATATCAAACATGCACGCCAAGATATAGTTATGCATTGATTGGAAATAAAATTTTAAAGACGTATAATTAAGTTCTATGATAAAAATTTAAAAAGTATATAAGTAAAACATATTCATTATTTCAAATCTTTATTGGAACTCATGTGATATTGCTTGCCTTATGCTTCGACACTGTAGCACCCCTTTGAGCGCGGAAAACTTGTAAATCATTATCAAATAAATATGATTATTTTGCAATGACCAAACACATTATTTATATATATAAAAAATAAATGAATATTACTTACATATCTAAAATATTCTTTATTTTTGAGTGATTTTTATAATGACGGTGTAGTGATGAAGTTAAAAGTGTTAAGTGTTAGTAAAGAGGCGTACCTAAGATGGGGGGGGGGTGAATTAGGTGTTTAGAAATTTTCTGGTTTTTAGATACTTAATGGATTATTTTTCTAATTAGGATAA
Source organism: Cicer chorassanicum (assembly GCA_037974735.1). Classification (NCBI taxonomy): domain Eukaryota; kingdom Viridiplantae; phylum Streptophyta; class Magnoliopsida; order Fabales; family Fabaceae; genus Cicer; species Cicer chorassanicum. The sequence continues at coordinate 9,584,765 of JBBPBP010009777.1, read as the reverse complement.
TGTATAGTAAAAAGTAAATGGCAGAAAAATAAAGAATACAACAATTTATCCTGGTTCCCTTTACAACCAAGGGTACATCCAGTCCTCTAGCACACCGCAAGAGATTTTCCACTATTGTTAGAATAACTACAAGTCCCACCCTAGGACCACTGTTACAAACTCCCAACAATCTTCCTAAGATAGCACACCACTATACTAGTTTACAACACTTGAAGAAAGTACATCCCTTTCCTCAATTTACAAACACTTGAAGAAAGTAGACCACTTTCCTCAATTTACACAATAACTTGAATGGTTTTTGCAATAATGACTTTGACTGAAAGCAAGAGAATATAACAGTTGATATGCGTTCTTTGTACAATGATAACAATCAATACTATTGTACTTTAAGTGCAGTAGAGAACCTTTATAATGATATGACAATGTAAAACATGTGCACTTGAAATATGAAAGTTTGACTTTTAATGGATCTTTAAAATTTTCAAAAAGATTTTCAAGGTTATCAAGTTAAATATGAATCTATGAAGTATTTATACTCCTTAGACATCACTTCAGATCAGTGGCAATCGTTCCTAGAGGTTTGATGAACATATACAATGATCCAGATTGAATCTGAATTGAAAAATTGCATTGTTTCGCAGTTGTATTCGGCTACAGCTTAAGTTTAGTCGAATACACCTTTGTAACGTTCAGTTTTCATTCAAATTTTGAAGCTTGTATTCGAATACACATTCTTGTAGTCGAATACAGATGAGTGAATTATGTCACTAACTTGGTTTTGTATTCGGCTACATCATGTTGTAGTCGAATACAAAAGTGCAGTTTTAGCTACTGACTTGGTATATGTATTCGGCTACACCATCTTGTAGTTGAATACAAATTTGAAGATTTTGCCACTGACTTAGTGTTTGTATTCGGCTACACAATCTTGTAGTCGAATACAGATATTCAGTTTTTGCTACTGACTTGAATCTGTATTCGGCTACAACATGCTATATTCGAATACAACTTTGATTTTTGTCAAAAACTTGATTTTCAAACATTGTTCATGCATTTTGACACTTTGAAAATTCTTTTGATGCATATACTAAAATGGAAGGTTTTAATGTGCATTTGAAATATAATAATATTAGATTGCATCAATGTACCTTACATTTTAAGATTTCTAACATATTGACCATAGTTAACTTTGATTGTTGACTTCTTTTTGAGCTTGCAACTTGATCACTTTCCTTGTTCTTTGTCTTCATCAAAAACATAAGTAATGACCAAACCCATTATTTATATATATAAGAAATAAATGAATATTACTTACGTATCTACGATATTCTTTATTTTTGAGTGTTTGTTATAATGACCGTGTAGTGAAAATGTTAAAGTTAGAAGTGTTAAGAAATATAAACATAACAACTTTCTCAAGAAATGTTAAAAGTGAATTAGTTTTAATTTTTTTTAGTAAAAGTGAACTTTCGTCACTCTAGTACATATTTAAAAGAAATAATAATAATAATAATAATAATAATAATAATAATAATAATAATTTTGATTTAGGAATTACCTCTTCCACCTTCAATGTTGCAACAAAGGAATCAATTTCTTGCAATAATATAAAAAGGATAACTAAGATATTTGTTTAGTGTGAACTTGGAATCAAATTGAAAAATGGAATAATTGAATTATATGAGTATAGTAATCAAAATGAAATTAAGGTAATATTAAAATAATTTTATCAACCAAAAAATATTAAATTAAGGAAGTCATAGTTGCTAATAAATCTCAATCCTTTAAGAATGAAAAAAGTAAACAAAAAGGTACTGTGATAAGGAAAATTAGAGAACTCTTGATAATATTGAAAATTCTCTCCACTAAATAATGAAGTTTTGATTTTAATTTTAAGGCTAAATTGCATTTGTGACCCTTAACTTAATTTCGGTTAACGTTTTAGTCTTTTATATTTTTATTTTTTTCGATTTAGTCCTTTATCTTAATTTTAAGTGACAATTTGATCTTTTATGTTTTAAAATGTCAACAATGTTATCCTTTTTTTTTTTTTGCAAAGATTCATAAAAAATTTCAAACAAAACCCATAAAATTAATTATCATCCTCAATATAATGCAAATTTTATCAAATTCATAACTTATTAAATCTTTAAATAAACTCATATTTTCATCTCTAACAACATCAAATAAAGAATAAAAGATCAAATC